>VXBI01007456.1:156313-327978 GCA_013397375.1 Toxostoma redivivum
CAGCCCGCCCGCCTTTGAACCGGGGCAAAGCAGAGGCGGGGAGAGGGGCCGGGGCAGGAGGCGGACGGTGACATCAGAGCTGCCGGGCGGATAAGGTGGGAGAGCCGCAGGAGCGGAGTGGGTGAGCGAGGAGTCAGCGATTAGCGCCTGCCTCCGGTTCCCCACTCAGCGCATCTTACCGCACCTCACCATGCAGAGGTCTCCCCTGGAGAAGGCGAACATCTTCTCCAAACTTTTCCTCAGGTGGGAGCCCCGGTGCGGCGGGACGCGTGCGGGAGGGGGCAGTGGGCCGGGCTAGGGAAGTTCAGCGGGGGCTCCGCGCCCCCCGCCCAGCCCAGCCCAGCCCCCTCCGCGGAGAAGGGAACCGAGCACTGGGCGCCAATTAGCTCTGGAAAGGTCTATGGGTAGAGGGGAGAACGGTGGGAGTCTTGTTATTTGATGAGATCACTCTTTTCTTTTGTTGTTGCTGGGATTTTAGCACCAGGAATGGTCTCTGTNTACGTGGTGCATTGGGGTGCGCGGTGCGCTGCAGTGCAGTCCGGGGTGCATTGGGGTGCGCGGTGCGGTGCAGTGCAGTCCGGGGTGCATTGGGGTGCGCGGTGCGGTGCGGTGCGGGATGGGCTGGCGCCCCGGGGCCGGCTCCACTAGGTGGCAGGATGCCGAAGGGTTCCGCGCTGCTGTCCTGGAGCCCGGGAGGATTTAGCCCTGCCTCTACGTATTGTCTGAGGACATGATAAAATGCGGACAGTTTCCTGGAGTCCTGCCTGCCCCGCGTTTCTTACTGGTTTTGTCATTAATGAAGCAGAATCGGGAAGGATTCGAGGGAGATCTGAGACACAAAGGAGCCCGGTGCGGCGACAGGGTAAGAGGGCACTTGTTGGCTCGGCAATCTACGAGGAAGAATTGCCAAGGCAAAGAGAAATTCTTTATGGAAGCACAGCGGAGTGTAGCGAGAAACGTTGAAATAAAAAGTGTCTGCAAAGTTTGCAAAGAGTAACAGCTGGTTAAATGGTAGCGCAAGCTATATAGTCGGTAGAAAAGTACGTTCTCTTCTTTACGGGGCCAGTTTAGAGGGCAACGGCTGCATGGATAAGAAAGCATGGCCTTTGCCATCCGTATTTTTTTAAGTTACAGAATGAAAGGACACTGGAGCGTGTAAATATCAAAATAAAGCAGCAAATAAAATTAAATCTTGCACAGAATTAAATCACGGGTTTTTTTCTTGCTTCTTGTCATCTTTGTCTCTTTCAAGTATGCTTTCTGCTGTGCGCCGTTACAGCAGTGATTTTGTTTGTATATCACACATATAAAGCTTCAGAAACAGTCAGATCTGGGTGTTTGAGCTAAACTTACTAAAGTTACTTACTAAACTTCAGTTCCTATTCCTCTCGGTTCAGGTACGGGCCTGGCTGAGAGCTTGAAAAACTGAAGCAAATGTATTTTAAAGTGGGTATGATTGCGCTTGCTCCGCACCCTTCCCTGGGCTGACCGCCCGCCCTCCGCCTTAAGCCCATGTGCCGCTACGCTCGCCCGCGGGACCACGCACAGGCGCAGGGGCGGTGGAAGAGGGGCTTCTGGCCCTGGGCATCCACCGAGGCCAAACGCCCCTAAAGCCGGCCTCGGCTCCCGGGGGTCTCCGTGGGCTGCAAGCAGGCTCTCTGTGTATGGCACGGGCTGTTCGGCGAGGAGCTGCGTGATTGGGAGGGCGAGGGGGTGCCCGCGCCCCGACCGGGCTGTCCTCGCTGCGCTGTCCCCGCTGCCCCGGACCGAGGGCAGAAGGCCCACCTGGAGGGGTGGTTCCCCCACCTCGGCACTTGGTTAGAAGAGAGGTTTAGTGCTGGAGCGAGGCTGGGGACCCGGGATGGGGTGACTCGGGAAGCTGAGTCGGCAGGTGGAGGTAACGGGCTGGGCAGAGCCGTCGGGGAGCCGGGAAGGAGAGGGTGCGGGGGGAGCGGCGGGGCGCGCCCGGTGCGCGGTGCCGGGCGCGGCGGGAGGCGGGGGAGGAGCGGCGGCAGCAGCAGCAGCNGCGGAGAAGGGAACCGAGCACTGGGCGCCAATTAGCTCTGGAAAGGTCTATGGGTAGAGGGGAGAACGGTGGGAGTCTTGTTATTTGATGAGATCACTCTTTTCTTTTGTTGTTGCTGGGATTTTAGCACCAGGAATGGTCTCTGTCAGATGTCATAAACCTTTGCTGGACCCGGAGAGATGAATTTATGACATAATTTGAGCAACCTTTGGTAATTGCTCAACTGGTTAATCTGTTATTTCATGTAAACTTTGAGAACACAGTGGGGTGGTAGGGAGTAGAGGCGAAATACTCTCAGAAGAAGGATTTCTTCTGTTTGGCTCTTTGAGTGTTTAGCATTTGCTCAATGTGCAAGTGTAATATATGATCTTTCTGGAAAGAGTTCCTTGTAAGCCTTGAAAATGTTCTCTTACAAGCGAACTTCTCAGTACCTTTTCTTTCTAAAAACTTCAAATAAAAAGAGAAGGAGCCAATACCTGGGCACAATGTACTTTGTAAGACAATATGAAGCTGAATACGTCTTATGTGACATCGCTAGAAATGACACTGTGAACTGGAAAGAGCAAATAATCTTTTTGGCATTGGCCCACACAGCACTGGTTTTGCCAGAGTACTGGTTCGCCCTTTTGTTACTGGAGGGTCTTTTGCATGGCAAGGAAGGGTGGGAGGAAACCTTGTGTAAGATGTGAACATGATGGCTGAAATGAGAGCACATGGTGTAAAACTACAACATTGCCATGAGGTCTCTACCTGAAAAACTGAGGGCTTTTAGCTCACTTTTAAATCCCTTGGGGATAGCTTTCAGCAGGTTGGTCTGTATGCTTTTTAAAAGTTTCTTAATGGAAGGGAGTCTATATGAGTCACTGTTTGCCTGTCTCCCCCCCCCTTTAGCTCATTTTCACCAGATATGATAGAGGGGAATGATCCCAAATATAACTTGTTCCTAAAGTTTTACAAACATCCAGGTAAAAGTAATGTTCCTATAGGTTTTCTCCAATGGTGCTGCAGTGGAAAAGAAACCATGCTTGCTGCCAAATACTGTTAGAGAGAGCATGCATGACAGGAGTGTAAGCAATGACAAATTCTCCACAAAATGATGCTTCAATCAGTGCTCCTGTCAAGTTATAGAACAGAAATCCATAGAAATTAAGTCTGTATATTATTTAATTGCATGAGGGGCCACTTGCTCTATTTGATTTTATTTATTTATAAACTTCTATAAATTTATCATCCTAGAACCTAGAGTTTTGAAGATGTGAAGAAAAAAACTCAGTAAGGTAAAGCAAATATATTTCTGATTCCTACCATAGTGGAAGTTTCCATGTCTGAAACCAGATGCAGTTCATGCTCATTATGTACATAATTAACTAGCCTGAGGCCTAAGCTCATCTTTTAAATCACAGTCTTTAAGTCAATTGAGAGGTGTTTTAATCATGTTTATCATGCATGATACATTATACTGTACCAGCTATCGATCAGGTGACTGTCACGATGATAATAATGAAGTGTATGAAGTTAAGGAGATGTTCACAATTAATATTAACTAGAGCAAAGAAATGGTAAAAGAGATGTATGGAGAGAAATTGCTTTTTTTCAATGATAATGAAATAGTTGCTGTCAAGTACAGCACAGTACATGTTTCAGTGACGTAACTCTTGTAAGAGTCTGCAATGCATTTATATATGAAGTACCAATCTGAATATAATGTGATAAGTTGAAGATCATGTCAGCAGAAGTGATGTTAAAATATTAGCTATGATTATTCAGGAAAAGTTGCTGATAAATATATTACTATTTAATATTTTACAAGCTGTTATCAGCTGTAGGTGTGTAAACTTATTAGCAAGGTTTTAGTGCTTCATAATCTATCCTGTTTGGATGGGAGATAGGTTCAATGTGTTAAAGTCAAAATATAGCTCTTTGCTCATAACTGAATAGTTTATACATGTTTCAGTATTGTTTGGACCTTTTTTCTTAATTCTTTTTTCAAAAAAAAGTGAGAAAATGTCTTGGTATGCAGAGTGGTATCTTATAGAAAGTGTTACCTTTTTGTTGTATTAGTGATAGTGATACTACTGGGGCAAAAAAAAAGATAATTGCTAGGAGTGGTCATGATAGAAAGTATTTAAAATTAGAAATTATCTTTCATCCTAAATTTTAAACAATTTTGGTTTAAAAACTGAGCTTTAGTGCTTAAGAAACAAGGTGTGAAAACAAGTGGTTTGAGATTTTCTGTTAGGGAGACACTTAGAAAACACTGAGAGATACTGAAAGTTGGGGTTTCAGAGATTGTTTTGTGTTTTTTTGTATTTTCCTTATTACATTTTCAGAGTTGATCTCTTCTGTTCCCAACCACATGCCAAACATTAATTCTGTTCATTGGCAATTTTTTTCCTTGTTTAAAGAAAACAGAGTTTTATGCAGAAGCAGTTGGATTATATGCTTAGCTTCATATTCATCGTGAAACTTCACTTTTGTCTTTATAACCATTGCTTATATTCATTTGGAATTTTCGGTTTTTGCAGGGTCAAGGCCATAACTTTTGTCACAAACAATATCAGACTACTTTGAAACCACCTAGTTTTTATTGAAAATTAACTGAGATCAGGAAGTCTTGTTAATTAATCAATTTTTATCTGAGAACTGACACACAGAGTTATTGCTGGAGTTTGAGAAATAGCTGCAACTATGGGACAATTCTGACTTTATTATTTTTCTTATACATGCAACTTTGCCTTTTCAAAACTTGTATTTTAATATCTAACCCTTGCATTTGTGTCTATCTCTTTAAACATATACTTTTGCTTTGGTACCTATTAAATGTGACAACTCTTGACAAGACCTAGTACTTTAGTGCCTGTTTCATTATTAAATCCAGATGATGATTTTGTGTCTTCTCATGGATTCAATCAGATCTGCTCTAGTTGCTTCTAGCTTTCCAAACCAGAGAAGAAGAAATCTAAACATTTATACAGCTGTCCAGTGATTCCTAGAATAATTTAGCCAGCACAGGATAAATGTTGGATTCATTCTTCTGCCCTGTGTGTGTTGTGAGGGCTAGGAAAAGGAATTCAATTCTATATCTCACCTCTTCTAGGAAGTAGGACCAAGTGTTACCAGTATTTGGCAGTGAAGGTGTTGTAGTTCTCTATCTCTGTCTCAGCTACTTTTTAGAGCATAAACCAAGAGTGACTCTGTACTCTTCTGAATAAAAAACTTCTTTGCAAATCCTAGTTCCTGGTGAGAACTTCTGGTGACACTTCTTATGAAGTCTGCTAATAACCTTTAAGGTGGGTAAGAGAATTCAGGACTTAGGTTTTGAAAGTACTCAGCCCATATGCTATGGAAACATTATCCTATCACTCTTTCTAGCTTAATTCAGACATAATTTAAAGTTTAGGAGTGCCCTGTGCAAGATAGTTTCTGATTTGAAAAAGCATTTTCATGAGAATTAAATTGATTCCCTTCAGAGAAAGGAGCTAATGCCAGACCTTCTCTGAGCAGTCCCTGCTCTATCCTTGAACTGTGTATTTTAGAATTCAATGTCAACAAGTTACTTAGGATTTTCGTTCTTGAATTGAAAAATCTTGTGTTTTCCTTGAGAAGTCTGGGATTTAATGTGTACATTTTTACTCAAAATTTCTCTTGAAACTGTCTTGAGTTCCTAAATGTCCCAGATTTTGTATAGGAAGTTTAAAGGCATAATTCATGTCTATAAATTCCACTTTGGAGGACAAGTGTCTGTAAATTGTCATAACCAGTATGTATTTGGAGCCTTATTATGAATACCTAGCTACAGTACTTTGGGCATCTTTGCTCTTTGACTAAGGAGACTCTGTGTACAGCAGCAGGTGAATGGCACAGTGTTATGCCTCAGTTTCTGGGGCAGTCAGCTTAGACGCTCATTCAAGGCAATTTTTCTGTAGTATATTCTTATGGCCCTGTTTGTATTTAGCCCTGATAAGCTGCCTTTCACTGACCCCAGGCAATTGTAAATCCTGGCTGGTAGTGGCAACCAAGCACAGATACAGCTGCAGCACAGATAATGGCCCTGTGAGGCTGCCTGATCATTTCTGTTGCCACCAATGGTTCTTGGAGACCTGCTGGTCTGCCAGTCCTTCAGACCTGTGTAAAAGAGCAAGGTGCCAGCTTCTGAAAGTCAGGTGGTTCAAGGATGTGCATGTAGGTATTGGACTTCTCCTGAAAATTTGACTTTTATTGCTGTTTCCAAAGTAAAATGTGAAAACTTGAAGTGAACTGGAGAAAGGATGCGGAGTATCCTGCATTTCAAGTAATTCCGGAGGAATACCTTCTTTAACAATAAGGCTAAAATGTGTCCTTGGCTCAGCCTTTGATCTAATGACCAAAAGTGAAAACCTTGTGTAGCACAGGAGCCTTTTCTGGCTGCTTTATAACTTTAAAGCACAGATGCTTAGATCAAGTTGCATCTGACTTCTGAAATATACTTAAAGTCTGTTTTCCTCCTGCAGGAGGAAGACTTACTATCTTGATACTTAAGATAAATTATGAAGCAGTCGAAATATTTGCAGACCTGTCTGTACTTTGTGATTTTTCACATGCTTATTTGATTTTGGTGAGATAGAAAGTAATCCATCCAAATCCTTGATTTTCTTTTTAATATTGTAGGCAATGACATGGTTAGTAGATTTATTATCTGTATTATAGAGGCTTCTAAATGCACTGACAGAAATTTGAAGTCCTCTGTACTAAGCAAAATATTTGATACGGAAGTCTGTTTTGAAGATCTTGAAGTCTAAGCAGATAGCACAAAGGATGGATTAAAAAAAAGTTTCCTTACTAGTTCTATAGAGAAGAAAGTTGGGTATACAAGGATTGTGATTTTTCTTAGAAGCATGTGGTGGAGTCAGTGCAATCTGCCTGAGATCTCCTGTCCAGAACTTTGATTGCACAAGGGTATTTCTGGTGTGACAAAGTTATTTCAGAGTATTTCTGCAGTGAACAATTATCACCTCTTTCATACTAAAGAATCTGTCTCTGAATATCTATATTTTTGGATATGCTAAATTTCAAAGTGGTAAGAATAGTGTGACATATTGCAAGAGGTTTCCACAGGTTGCTGCTATCTTGGTTTATTTTTTTTCTCTTTACCCACCCCCCCAGGCTTTGCAGCATACGTGTGTAGGTATAGTTGTGGAGGCAGGACGGTGCCAACTTGACATCCAGGTAATAATGTGTCACATTATGTCCTCTGAAATAAGTAAGTTAAAGGTGAAAATTAACTAGTATATATGGAGGCATATTGAAACACATTGCCAAATTTTGCCATGTGAACTTGTAGATGCAGTTCAACTGCCTTCCATGAGAGTGGGAGTACACCTGGATGAGACAAGCAAGAACTCTGAGGTTATTTACGTATCAGTCCCTCTCTTATAAGCAAAAGGACCTGCATGAGCTTTTTCAGTCAGCAAGTAGCTAATCCAAGCTACATTGTCATGAAACTCCCCAAATTAGGAGAGAATAAGTAGGCATTTAAGAGGTATTTTGAAACAGCATTGTATTTCAATTTAAACCAGAAGCTTCGTGCCTGTCAGATATGTGTAGGCATCCTTCTTTCAGGAGAGAATAGGCAGGAAGGGGGAATTGATCCTGAAGGGCAGTGCTTGGGGCGGGCTGTTGCAATACAAATGTCTTGACTCCATGGACAAAGCTGTGCCATAGGAGAGAATCCTAAGTGTCAGCTGGTAAAGTACTTGGTTTTAGGTACAGTCCCATATTTTAATGCTGGTATTTATCCTTTATTTTTTCTCCCAACTTCTAAAATAAAGGTCGTGAACCTTTGTTGTATTTGAGTCATTCTGATATCTCACTATAACTTCCACCTTACCTAATTTTAAAGTTAATCTGTAAGTTCTGGAATGTTTTTATTTCTCTATGGGTAATAAATACAAAGAAAACCACAAAAGTTCCCCCAATGTTGCTTTGCTCAAAGCCCAAGACTGTTTTGAAATTCAAAAGATATGAGGCATTTTCTCATTAATTTGCAATGATCATGCTGAGGAGAAGCATCATCAAATACCAGGATACAGAGAAAATGGCAAAGAGCAAGTAGTAAGAGAAGCAGCACCTAATTCAGGGTTGATTCCATATTACTGTAATGGTAATTTACATTTTGACACATGGTATTAAAATGAAATAAAATGTGACTGTGTTCACCTGTTTGCTTATACCTGACCACTTAGCAGTCATTGGGGTTGGAGCAAATTATGATTTTTGGAAAGGGCTGTTGCACCTGATGTGCACTGCTATGCTATTTTATTATGAAACATATCTTTAAAAATACATGGTTAACACAGTGAAGTGCTAAATTGGGTGAAATGTGTCGCTATCACTTAGTGACACATCTGGAAGATTTAAAAATTCTATTAAATCATGAATAGCACTGCTGTGCAACAGTTTTGCTGATGCAAACTTTCTGTAATGTTCCTTGTTCTTTCAAAGGACTAGGAGAAATCTTTCTCTTATTCTTACTGAGGGGTATATAATTGAGAAAAAGAGTGAAGATGAAAGAACATCCTCTCATAGTTAGTCTAACTGTAGGTACATGCTGAAACAGCCTTGCAAACTTTGTTCGTAGCACACCATCGCCACTGTTATTTTGTTAGCTTTGTTAAAGAAATATTTGTATCATATCTTACACCTGAATTTGGTACCTAAACAATTGACAGATTGCAATACAATTAATATATTCTGTCCTTCCTTCCTGCATAACCTGTCCCCTGGTGTGCTTTCTTTTCTCTCAAATATTTCTCAGTACTTCTGCAAATTGAAATATTTTGACTGCCTTACTACTAATTGAAAGGAAAAAAGTATTGAATTTCTGCTAAAAAAGCATTTAGCAATTAGATAATAATTTCAATAAGTATCACTTCACAAAAACTGGGCATAAAAGACAAGACTTCTCCAAGAATTGCTGTTGTGTAATCCTAATTAAGATTTGCTATTGAAACCCTGGGGTTTCAGCAGAACATTGATTATTCTTAAAATGGTGCTGCTCACAGCTAGTAACAGAGTCAATAATATTGCAGCTAAATACTTTCCATGTCAAATAACACCTCATAGGGAAGAATTGTTTATTAGGGAAGAAATTGAAATCTTAATTTTTGTGATCTGGGGGAAAACAACAACAAAACAAACCCCCAGAAATCAGTAGGGTTTGCATTACCTTTGTTGTTGAAACCCTGCAATAATTATATTTGAATATTAAAATCAATTGCATTTTTTCTTGTTTATAAAGGGGAAAATGTTGAAGTTAGTATAGTTTTCAGAAGATATAACATGCTATTTCAGTAGGTTGTTGAGGGTGACCAAGGGGCAGGGGACAGGAATAAGGCTTATGTGCTCCATGGGCATGCTGACTTGTCCCATCCATTAGAAAAGATCACAAAAAGCTAGGGTAACCTTTTACAGCTGCATTACAGGATGCTCAAAGAAGACAGCTGGTAGTGCAGATACTCTTCTGGAGAAGCAGTTTTGGGTGTAGTAGAGCCACTCCCAGTATAAAGTAAGCGACAATATACAATTTGCTGCCTCTGGAGTGATGGGTATCTCTTGTGGGAGGATGAGAGTGCAGAACCTCTAATTTAGTCTGATCAGAGGGACTCTTTGGAAATGTCTGAGATCTACATGGTACCTCAGCCCTTTCTTGCAGTTGGTAAGAATTCATGGCTCTGCAAACATCTTGTAAAACTTAGGCTCCAAAGCATCATAATTATGGCTTGATTATGTTCCTTCCTCCCTGCCCTTCCCCCACCTCCCCCTTAATTGTTAGGAGGAAGGATAAGTTACAGCCAGAAGCACTATTCTTGCTCTCTTCACTGAATTTTAGGTCCAGATCCTTAGGAGCTGCAGTCACTATGCTTAACTATATTTTGCACATGTATTATTGCTTTGTAAAAGGGAGTGAAACCATAGTCACCTCTGTGCTGCTCAGTAGATGTTGCAGTGTTGTGCGCAGAGCACCGGTTGAAATGATACCAGTCTGACCAGTGACCCTTGTAGGAGAGCTGCTCTGTTTTTCTGATCTTGGGTTGTCCAGCACAACTGTTCTGTTACTGTCTCAGCAAACTGTGCTCCTTGATCTGAAGAGCCCGATGGAGCTAGGGTATTCCTGTGCTCAGGAAGAAGATCTGGACAGTTGGCTTAGCAACACAGATGCTCCTTCTGTCTTCAGTGACATGCAAAGAAGCCTTAAGGGAGAGTCAAATCCTATTGACAAATTGTCTGTGTTAATACTCTCTGGAAAGCCAAAGACATCTGCCCTATTGATACAATTTACTTGAGTGGGCTGAGTCTAAACATGCTGTAGAAAGCAACAGCTATAATAAGAAATCTATTACATGCTGCTTAAGTAAATGAAAAAGAAATGGTCATTAGAAATCTACAACAGTATGTTATATAGATGATATTTACATATCAAGTTCATAATGTATGTTTTACTACAGGCAGTAGATAATAGATGTGGAACTTGCCTTCTTTTCTTTTTTCTTACTGTACATCCTTGAAACTTGTTCCCTGCTGGGATTCACATGTGTGTACCCATAATAACATACCTAGTTAGTGGCAAAACCCTCACAGCACTACAGGTTTCTCTGTGAAAGGGTTCATTAAATACCAGCCAGTAATCCGATGGCATTTGCTAACATAATGCTGTAAAGCCAATCTGTTTCCCTTCCTTCTTGCTCTCTTCCTTTCAGAATAAATTTCTCTTTCTCAACAACCTCAGGAAAAGCCTCAGCATTAATGCTGACAAATTGTTTCCAATAAGCTAAAACAAGAGAAGAGCCATATTCATTGACAAACTCTGACTGAGTTATGTCACCTAGTGTTATGGAAACATGGATAACTACAGATTATTTTACCAGTTAAGATTAATTCATAGACATTTTGCATTTCAAATATTTGCAAAGAATCTAGAACATAATGGCTACAGGAATGCTATAGCAATCTGACAAACAATTGATTTTATGAGATATTTGTATTTTAGGTCTAGTATATTCCTTTTAATAAATCACAAACTATCTCCCTCAGTTCTTGACAGCACAGCTCAAGAAGCTGTTGAAAATCCACCTTGAGACAAACATCACACATCAGGCCAACTCCTCCCACGATTACCACTCCAACCTGAAGCCACTTGGCACAGTGCAAAAATTGGCCAGATCTACTTAGGGTGGGACTTCCAAGCAAGGCCAGGGCAGCTGGGAGATGAACGTCTCTGTGCAAACCCTGCCAGCAGCTTGCAGTAGGAGCCTGGTGCCGACTAGGAGGTCCCCAGGGGAAGGTGTCAGCGCTGCTCCTTTAGCTGGCTGGAGGAGTTTACCTAGTACAGCTGCAGTTACTGTGATGAGCAGTGAGATGAGGATGAGGACTGTGTAAATCTGTATCAAACGCTGACTTGGGAGAGGAGGGTAGTTTAGGGAACATATAATTTTGATGGCAATGATAAATGCACCTGGTTGACACGGAGTTAAGCACAGAGTAAAACAAGAGACATTTCTAGAAGTACAGTAGGTCTGCTAAACGTGCTGCCTTCCCCAAATGATAATACACCACTCAGCTCTCTTTCTAAATGCAAACACATTTTGTTAGTTCAGGCTGTGGCAAAATGCCAGGGTAGGTGTTAATCAAAACTATAAATAAAATCAAATATGTGGAGGGAAACAGTGTAATAAAACATGTTTTCTAAAAACATACAAAGTGAACTGTAAAGCACTTATCTTTTGTCAGGTTGGGAATTGCTTATTGCAGTCTCAAAGCATTATTAAGGGGCTTAGGAAGGTTATTACTTAGTTACAGTGTTGTGAATTAAAGTTGCCTAGGAAGTACTCTTACTTGCTTGCATTAGCTGCAGTAGTGATTTTGTGTCCTATAACTTGTATTCATTTTGCCATTACTGAAATATCTACGTATATGGGACATCAGAGAGGCTGAGAACAGGAACTCACGAGACTTTCTGTTCACAAATGACAAGGATTAGCCAGTTCTCCACAAGATGTGCACAAAGCCAATAGCAACTGGTCCTTTCTGTCTTCAAGAGCTGCCAAAATACAAATCAGTACCTGATATACCTGATATACCAGTTGCAGTAGCTGTGTAAGAGAACATAAGTGTTACATGAAATTCAAAGGTTTTCTTCTAATCTATTTTATCCCTGAAAAATATTGGCCCCTATTTCCAGTAGCTGTAAAGTTAATGGATGTTTTATCATCTCCAAATGATAAAATGAGACTCCAGTGACTCTCCAAAGTGGATTCTCCTAGCTCCCTTCCTATAATGTACCATGAATCTCTTGTTATTTCTCAGCTACAGTGGTGTAAAAGACTGAGCTAGAAGTCATATGATTCATCTGAAACCATACTATTATAGCAGAAATGAAGGATACTCCTTCAACTTCTTAGAGCATATTCTCTTTGCAGTGGGTATGATACAACCATGCACTTGGGAAATATCTTGGTGCTTTACTGAATTATGGGGATTATAGACTGCTGTCTCATGCAATTCATAACTTCATTGAAGTAAACATTCAAATATGTATGTGTGTGCACACAGTTGCACACAAGGAGTCTTCATCTGTTGTGTTAAGGCCTTTTTGCACATTTGTATTGCTCAATGAGGTTCTTTTACCTTTGTATTAACTTCTTTGCACCTTCAGAGGCTGCAGTTGAGAATGTAGATTTCTTTGTGTCTATGACATATGTTCTTACAGGCATACAGGTAAGCATATCCAATAAGGTGTTTGTATTTTCTGAGTGACTGTGGGAAACATTATTGCATATATTTTGTGGTTTTTTAGCTGTTGTCTACAAAAACAGTTTAAAAAAATTTTTTGAAATGTTTGAGGTTTTGCAGAATTTTATCATAATCATGAAACATGAAGGGTTTTTTAAAAACTCTAGTTTACAAATGGAAGTATGATAGCAATCAACCACAAGCTACTTCTTTTGCAGGCACTCCATTTTTTTTAAGGAAATATTTTTTATTGATGACAGTAAAGCAGAAATTCAAGTAGTTTCAAAGTACACCATTAGTTCAAAACAGTTCTTATGTATTGATCTAGATATTTTGCTTTCAAAAAGATTTCTGAACAGAATCTGGTGAAAATTTTGTATAAGCTGATTGCTGGGGATTCATAGGCCTTTTTGCAGCTGAATTGTTTGATAAAATTAGTAATGGCTTATAAAGGTTTTCTCTACAGAGTAGCTATTTGGAGTAGTCGTTACCTGCTTTGTTTTGTTTCAGCATGCCCTTTAAATTGATATTAAAATTTTAAATGTGACATTTGAAAAAACAAATGCAAAATATGTGTATAAAATGGACACAATGAAGATCTTATGAGGAGTCCTGTGCAAGATTTGTGGTTTTAAGTGCATATTGCAATGTAAGATGCCATAGAATCATATGTTGGAAGGGATCTTAAAGATTGCTGGGTTCCAACCCCTCCTTGCCATGGGCAGGGACAATTTCCAATAGATCAGGTTTCTCCATGGGGCATCCAGCCTGGCCTTGAACACTGCCAGGGATGGGGCATCCCCAGCTTCTCTAGGCAACCTGTTCCAGTGTCTGGCTACCCTCACAGTAAAGAATTTTTTCCTAATATCTGATCTAAACTTGCTCTCTTTCAGTTTAAAGCCATTCCCCCTCGTCCTGTCATTACATGGCCTTATAAAAAGTTCCTCTGCAGCTCTCCCAGAGGCTCCCTTTAGGTACTGGAAGGCTGCTCTAAGATTTCCCTGGAGCCATCTCTTCTCCAGGCTGAACAATTTCAATTCTCTAAGCCTTTCTTCGTAGGGAGAGGTGCTCCATCTTTCTAATCCTCTTCGTGGCCTCCTCTGGACTCCCTCCAACAGGTTCCTGTCCTTCCTGTGCTGAGGACCCCAGAGCCAGACACAGTACTCCAGATGGGGTCTCCCCAGAGCAGAGCAGATAAAAATGAAATGTACATGTCTACTTTACTATAGTTCTGATTTATTATTCATTTATACGGATATAGCACATAGCATATTTGGAAATACAGTACAGAGGTTTCAATCCTCTGTTCATTATTCTCCTGCTGACTCAGTAGGAAGCTTGAGGCACAATCCCACCCCAAAAATTATAAAAGACAGGAGTTTCACAATTATTCTTTTAATGTTATATTTGTCAATATAGTTTTGTTAATATAATGCAGGGCTGCCATATACCATGTAATATAGGTATGTATATGAGAGTGCACTTAGACATACTTGGATGCTGTGGACAAAATATTCAGGGTAAGACAAAGCAACTCCAGAATTAATGCTAGAATTTTTTTTATTTCTAACTTCTTTTTTTTTTTTTTTTTTAATATTTGCTTAGATGGACAAACCCAATTTTGAAAAAGGGTTACAGACGACGGTTGGAGCTGTCAGATATTTATCAAATCCCTTCTGCAGACTCTGCTGATAATCTTTCTGAAAAACTGGAAAGGTATGAAAGGTCAATTAAATAAATTTGTTTCAGGAATCACACTGCAGTTTTCATTACAAAGCTTTTGGATGAAATGTTTAAATAGATTGAGTTCAAGCTGATTGCACACAGTTGTACTTTGGACATGACTGCAATCCCTGGCACAGATATAAAACCTAGATGGTCTAAATTACTATATACAGGTACCTGTGATATCTGCCATTGATCACAGAATCATAGAATATGCTGATTTAGGAGGGACTTACAAGGATCAAGTCCAAATCCTTGCCCTAAGGAGGACATCTCCAAGAATCACATCATATGCCGAAGAACATTGTGCAAATGCTTCTTGAACTCTGTCAGGCTGGTGCTGTAACTCCTTCCCTGGGGAGCCCGCTCTAGGTGCCCAAACACCCTCTAGGGTGAAGAATCTTTTCATAATATCCAGCTTAAACCTCCATGACACAACTCCAGGCCATTCCCTCAGGTCCTGTCTCTTGTCACAAGAGTGAAGAAATCAGTGTCTGCCCTTCCCCTCATGAGGAAGCTGTAACTGCAGTGAGATCTCCCTCAGTCTCCTCCAGGATGAACAGACCAAGTGACCTCAGCCACTCCTCACACAGCTTCACCTCAAGGCCCTTCACCATCTTTGCTGCCCTCCTTTGGATGCTCTCTAATAGCTTTATATATTTCTTATATTGTGGTACCCAAAATTGCCCAGAATATTGAAAGTGAGGCTGCAGGAGTGCAGAGTAGGGCAGGGCAATCCCTTCCCTTGCCTGGCTGTGATGCTGTGCCTGATGCACCCCAGAACACAGGCTGTCCTCCTGCCAGGGCACTGCTGACTCACATTAAACTTGCCATTGACCAGGACCCCCAGATCCCTTTCTATGGCACTGCTTTCCAGCATCTCATTCCTCAGTCTGTCTGTACATCTAGAGCTGCTCCATCCCAGGTGCAGAATCCAGCACTTTCCCTCGTTGATCCTCATATGGTTGGTGATTTCCCTGTTCTCTCCTTTGTTGAGGTCTCTCTGCAGGGTCTCCCTGCCCTCACAGGAGTCAAGAGCTCCTCCCAGTTTTGTATTATCTGAGAACTTGCTCAGTATCCCTTCTTGTCCTGCTTCCAAGTCATTTATGAGGATGATGAAGAGCACAGAGCCGAGGATGGAGCCCTGTGGAGCCCCAGTAGTGACAGGTCCCCAGTCTGATGTCACCCCATTCCCTGTAACCCTTTGTGCCTGACTCATGAGCCAGTTGCTCACCCCCTGCATAAAGTGTTTATCCAGCTGAGTGCTGGACACTTTGTCCAGAAGGATCCTGTGACAGACTGTATCAAAAGCTGTGCTGAAATCCAAAGGAATCACATCAACTGGCTTCCCTTGGTCAGCTGGGTTTCCTTGTCATAAAAGGAAATCAGGACTTTCCTCTCCTTAAGCTGTACTGGCTGTAATGAATGACTGCATTGTCTTTCAGGTATTTTTCAATACCTCCCAGAATAATCTCCATAGTTTTGCTGGGCACTGAAGTGAGACTGACAGGCCTGTATTTTCTGGGGTCCTCCTTGCCCTTCTTGAAAACTGGGAGCGCATTTTCCAGTCAGCTGGGACTGCTCCAAGGCTGCTCAAAAATCATTTAGAGAGGTTTTGCGATGACACCAGCCAGTTCTTTGAGGATTCTTGGATGAATCCCATTAGGCACCATAGATTTGTGGGGATCCAACTGGAGCAGCAGATCCTGCACAATTTCAGAGTGATGAGTGAGGCTAGACTCAGAGTTTCAATGTTGGTTCCCTGAAAAGGGAGATTGCAAAAATACTGGTCATTTTTCCCAAAGTAACCTGTTAAAACCTTGGTTTATTTTTTCTTCAATGAAATAACATTCTTAATTTCCTCTGATACCACTGTTGACAGACTAATTGTTTCTGCAGAAATCATACTCTGACTTTCCTCATTTAGGTTTCCACTCTTCTTTACCCAAATTCCATGGGTCTTAATTTAGAAATTGTACTGCACTTGTGACTAGCTCTTACAACAGAGGTGCCTAAACCTATTCCCTCTCCACCAACTGATGGTGTAGCTTTCACTGATGTTCCACAGTATCTTATATCTGCACTGTTGTGCCAATCCAGTCAATTTTAGTTGCAATGTGGCATAAGTATTCCAAATCAGTGGAATTTATTGAGAATATTGGTGTGCAGAATGTATTTTGATAGTTTATAAATTAAATATTCTGGTTATCCAATATTCTGTTGAAAAAATAGTTAGTTGAGGATATTCTCCAGAGTGCTTTAATCTGTGAATTAAATTTTGCCAAAACCTAAGTTCTCTGTATACAGCATTACTTCTGGTCCACAATTTTATTGAAAAGAAAGTTATTGTCCCAGCAACAAAGTTTAAAATAGTCCCATGCAGTAGAAAAGTCACATTTTTGATGCTTTGTTGGTGCTTTCTTTTTTGCAGACTGGAAGAGCTCCAAAACGTTTATTTGCCTATTATTGTACTCTGGTTTTAAGTACAGCAGGTTTCTTTAAAACATACAATGTGACCTTTTCATGAAATAATTCCCTGCAGGGTGATGTATGACCAAGTGTTTAAAACGACCAAATATGTGGCTGAACTAGGTTTGAACTCTTATTGATCTATCAAGTCCATGAAAGCCAGATTCTTGGGGTCTCTGCAAAGCTTTCTTTCATTAGCCACCTTAGCTAAATCTCCTTGGATATACTTGAGTGAATTGAAGTATGTCACAGCCATAGATCCATGTATTTGCTCATACAACCTAATGGTCCTGGTTTTGGTTTCTTTTCAGAGAATGGGACAGAGAGCTGGCAACTTCAGAGAAGAAACCCAAACTCATTAATGCTCTTCGACGATGCTTTTTCTGGAAATTTATGTTCTATGGAATAATTTTATACTTAGGGGTAAGAATTGTTCTCCTCTTCAGTAAGCTTTTAGTATTCCTTGGATAGATCCAAGTTTTACAGACTGCTAAATTAATACAGAGTATTGTGAATACCTACAGATTTTTCCTCTGCATATTGCTTACAAAAGTGATAAATACAGAGATATATTCAGGGGCTTTCATTAAAAAAAGTATTTTCTGATAATACCTTAATATCTTTAAAAGATATATATTAATAGTTTTAAAATATTTCTAGTGCAGTTAGTGCTCCGAAGTGTATGATTAGGAACTTGATGAGAAAGCCTGAACTGATTATGTTTATCACCTTTCCAACATGTTAGGTAGGATTACCTTGACTTACCAAATGCCACCTGTTTGTTTGACAATCCTATCACTGGGGTTAAGAGCTGTGACAATAATTTATTGCTGATGGTGTGTCACTAGGTATGTGTAGCCAGACTGTAAATCTGAAAATTGCTGTTAACCAATATGCAGGTTAAATATCTGTGTTACCTACAAATTTCTGTAATTTAGTAGTAAAAAAGAGAGCATATCACCTCTGTAAGGAGGGGCAGGCAGCATAGGACTAAAAGGATATTGTGAGGTTACATAGGGAGAAAATTAGAAGGGCTAAAGCCAAATTTTAACTAAATTTGACCACTGCAATTTAAGACAGAAAAAAAAAAAGATTTCTATAAATATATTGGCAGCAAAAGGAAGGCTAAGGAGTGTTTCCATTCTTCACCAGAGGCAGGGGGGGTGTAGAGTCAGGAGGATACCCTTTGGGTACTGGACCCTAAATTGTCTTTGTCCAGGTGGGGCAGCCAGCTGTCTGGTACAGGGCTTCTTGGTATGTAAGGAGCTGCATGATAACTGTTCTCTCTCTACTCCTTCATCACTTTTGTCACCTCTTCTTTGGGATGACACCTTGTATTTGCAAACCCCTACTCAATCAAGTCTTTTATGTGTTCCTGTGCTCTCATTACTGCCTTTAGATTTAAAACTTTTTTACTCACAAAGCCAGCAACTCCATATTCATGATAGGTTTGTATTTAAAGAAACCCCACTGACAACAAAACGGTTCTACAAATGTAGCCTACCAGGCACTGTAATAGCTGCTCCTGCAGAGGCTGCCAGCCAGAATCTTCGCACTAATGCATTCCTGTTAAAAGTTAAGTGGGGTCTGAGGGCTTTTACAGGCAGTCTTGAGGATAACACTCTTTCCCAAAGTCTAGGCAGTGAGTGTGGATGTACATGAGCAGGGTTGATTTCTCCTTGTGCACTTTTTTAATGGAGTACAATTTTAGACGAGGAGAGGATAGAACAGGATTTTTGAGTCATATTCTTTGGTTGTGTGTATGGGTTTAAAAAAAGTTTTTTTAAGAAATCACAGATGTGTGCAATTAAACACATAGTAAACAAATCTGCACCTTCCATAATGAACATGGAAAGATTAAATCTTAGTTTAAATTCTTGATTCTATTATCATTAGTGTTAATTTTATTTAAAGCTGCTTCATTTTATTGAAAGAGGAATTGTAAAAAAACCAAATTGCTCCTAGAGCTGCTGGTGTTCTTTGCGGGCCTTGCTCACGGAAATTAATGGGAGCTTTGCCATAAATTTGAAAGGGGACAGGATGTTGTGCCGTACTGGCATAGGTGTAACCAAGTTGAGTGTTCTTTTGAACTTCATTTTCCTTTTCGCTCTTTGCTTGTCTAGTCTCTGAACTGCTTCCATGGCATCTTTCTTGGACTGTGGTTTAAACTGTGCTGACATCCCTGCTGTTTGTGGAATTGTCCTTTCAACTGGCATCACAGCTTTGCTCTCATTAAGTCTAGCCTTTTTTCCATCTCTCCCTTGCCCCTGATGCGCTGTAGGTAAGGATGTTATTGCAGGGTGGACACTTGCGCTCTGGCCCCCTAGAGTATTACAATTCCCCCTCATAAATAGTGTTATGTTAGGCACCTTGATTTACTGCACTTAATATATCTGCTCCCCTGCTGTCTGAGACAGTTTCCCTTCTTCACCCTGTCAGAATATGAGCCTTGCAACTTAAAGGAAAGGTGTAATGGTGGTGAAACAGAAATCTTACTTTTCAGCCTGATACCTGCTAGTGAACTAGGTACTTTGCTGTGAGGTCCAATTTGATTCTATTTGTATTTTCGTCTTATATTTATTGCTATGAAATTTATATTTCCACTCAGGCACAACAGCTGCTGGCATTAACTTAGAAGTGGTTTTAGTATCATATCCCAAAGGACCCTAATGAGGATTTCCTGAAGTTCTTGCATATGGGTCACGGGTGTGAGTGAGGAGGCAGGGAGGGAAGTGCTTCCTGGCCATGGGCCAAAGAAGAGATGTGCATCATTGTCTTCAAATGCAGAGTGTTTGAACATATGGGGGATACACGTAACAGAAAAGTTGTTGTTGCATAAGAATAATCACACCAGGTCGGATTAGCACTGTATGCTGTGTCATAATCTCATTTCTCTTCAGATCTTTACTCTTTTAATTAAGATTTCTGCGAGGGGGACACTTATGGGTTTCTCAGTAGCCTATGATGAATGCAGAGGAAAGAATAAGGACAGGCAAAGGCAAAACATGACTCTTGAAAACTGAATTTTCTCTTAGGTGTACAAATTCCATTCTTTTCTTTAGGCAGGTTGTTCTAATCAGATTATTCCTATTTGAATCAGTGGGTAATTTCAAGTTTACAAGAGGAGAAATGAAAACCAGGCAGTTCTGCTTTGATTTGTATGTAGACTAGATAATACCTTTGGTAAGCAAGCTGATAAATCTCCATTGTAAACCAATGGACTTTTATGCCCCATGAGATAGTGTATGACTTGGCTTATTGCCAGCCACTATTCTAGTCTGTAAATCTTTTTTTCCAGCAAGCTCGGAATGTATGCAATGCATTTATAGTCACAACAAACACAGCAGCAGAACATGTCATTTTCACAGGAATAAAAGTAAACATACACAAAAAATTTTGCTATTTTAAGCCTATATAGAAAAGCTTATCTTAGAATCTCCAAGAATATGAAAACACCGTATTGTCCTTGAGAGGTGAATGTTTTGTATTTTATGAGTTTTGGGGAGTCTTGGTTCGATGCTGTGGGATGCATATGGTCTAAGCACAGCTGTCTTGGGTCATGTGTTTTTTAATAAACACTCCTCCCTTTGCCCACTAATAACACTGAAGTCTTTGTCAAAGCTGGCTCCAGATTCACAGCAAGTGGTGTTTAATTTGGGTAATGTAGTACATAGTACAGGTATGCTGTTTGAGATGTAAAATTCCACCTCTTCTGTGGGAAAAGGGAATGATGAATATCAGCTCCCCCAACAGTAACATTCAAAAGGGATTATAGTACAGGTTATAGAAGTACTTGCAATTGCTTTTGTGTAATAGAACCCAAAGAAGAAAAAAAACGGAAAGGGGAATTTTCTAATATATTTATCACAGTTGAACTTTAATTACAGCCGAACTTCACCAGTTCCCTTCTCTGAGCCTCTATGGTGGTCTGTGTGGTTTTCATCTGGAAGGCAGTACTAGTAACATTTGGGCAGAATTTAACACATCCCTGTACAAAAGAATTCAGTAATGTCATGTTAGGTTGGAAGTATCACCTGCTTTCTGCTGCAGCGCAACAGAAAGAAGAGTAAGGAGATGCATGCAAGTTCATAACATTATGTATTTTTAAACTGATCATAACAGTGAAACAAAGGAGCACATACATACTTCATGTCCTTCTGAAGCTCATGCAGAAGATGAAGCAAAATTTTAGACCACAGCACACAGGTGATTTTTGCAGTTCTTTGGGAAAGACTGAGTAAGGAAAGAGGAGGCAAGAGGCAGAGATGGAAAAAGATGAGGTTAGAGGAGTGAAAGTATGAGAATGATGGGACAGGGAGGGAAATGGAAGGCAAAGGTGAGGTAACACTGATGGGGTCTGATTACAATGGAAAAGGAGACTGAGGACAAATGTAATAGCAGAAGTAATGTCAGGGCTTTAGCAAATCATTTGGATACCTTTTAGTTTAGTGATTTGACCTTACCTCTTTCTCCTCTCCTACCCTGATTCTCTATGGTGTTGCTCATCCCTGGATGGGAAGTCCTGTGGACTCCAATGTAGGAGGGACTGCTTTCTCTCTAGGACCTTTATTAAACTTTCCTCCCCTACCGTTTACTTCCTCTCCTCCTGCTTTTGTTACAAAACTGGATACAGTGTCTAGAACTGTCGAGTGGGATGATCCAATTATTTATACTTTTATTCTGCCCCTATTTCCATTTATTTGCCATTTTAGCTATATTCTTACTGTCTTGTGAGAATGGTAGTGTTCATTTTGTGAGTTTTGAGGCTTCTCTTGTCCTGTAAGCCCAGTAAAGCGCAGTGAGAACTTTTCCCTAGGGACCAAAACAAAGGTCCAGCCTGATAAACTAGCATCAGTCCTATGATATGGCTAATCCATTACAACTTTGTAAAGTGGAAGCAGATCTAAGTAGTCACTTTTGTAGAAAATGATCAAGCAAAATTTTTGAGCCAGATTTGCTTTGGTGCAGTTGCAGGAGCATCATAGACTTAGCAGCGCTGATTGTTCTCCTGTGCAATTACTGCAGTTTTCTGTGGTTTGCACAGCAAACAGGCCTGACTTTCTCATTTAAGATATAAGACTTTAAATCTCATTTGGTAGGACTTTGAACAGAAATGTTAGCCATTTTGGAAAAAAAATTAACCCACTGCTGACCAAAATTACTTTTCTTATTTCTCTCTACAGGAAGTCACCAAATCTGTGCAACCTCTTCTGCTAGGGAGAATAATAGCTTCCTATGATCCGGACAACTCTGATGAAAGATCCATAGCCTACTACCTGGCCATTGGCTTGTGCCTTCTCTTTTTTGTGAGAACACTGCTTATACACCCAGCTATATTCGGTCTTCATCATATTGGAATGCAAATGAGGATAGCTATGTTTAGCTTGATTTATAAGAAGGTAATTATTTCATTTACTCTCTAAGCCAAATCTCTGTTTGTAGTCTATGTAACTTTTAGGCTAGTTTGTTAAAAGATTAATAGTTTTGTTAAGGTACACAAAGTACACAGAAGAATAATGTGGTTAACAGTTTCTGACAGCTCTAAATTTCCCAGTCCAAACAATTAAATGCCTGTCTACAGCTAGTTTGACTGAAATCGACCTCTGTGAGTTCAGACTTGCTGCATATGGGGTGAGATACCTTAATTGTTTTACCAGTGTGCTCCTGTTAAAAATGTGTACTGCAAAGGAAGAAAACATGGTGGTGGCCAAATAATATCTTCAGAAGAGAATTAGAGGTGAAGATTTAAGCAATAAATGTGACATTGAAGTTTGAATGATGCTGTGTGACATCACTATAGCATGAAAAGTCGACAGATATTGGCCAATCACCTGTCCAGAACCACAAAGATTTAAAGTTTCTCTGTTTTTCCAATACCCAAAGAAGATAATTTAAACAAACATGTTATTTATTCTAGTATAAAGTTCACTGTGAAAGTACCTTTCAAAAATATTTGTCAAGAGAGGCAACAGTAGGAGATTTTTGAGGATGCACAGCAGCACACAGCATGCATGCTTAATTAAAACTGGCATTTGCATATATATCTATATCCATAAAATATTCAACAGAAAGAAAGGACTAAGTCAATACATCAATATTTTTAAAGCAATAATGGCTATATTGAATTCAAGTGACATAAACAACAAGTTTAATGAGATTTTCTTTAGGCATAAACAGATAAGTGGGTTATTACTTATACTTCTGCACCATTGTTTATAATTTTTATCTTTATTTATTGTGTTTTATGGGGATAAGTAAGATGACAATTTTTCTATGGTTTTGTTTTCTTTTACAGATCCTAAAACTGTCAAGCAGAGTTCTGGATAAAATAAGTACTGGACAATTGGTTAGTCTTCTTTCCAACAATCTGAACAAATTTGATGAGGTGCGTCATCAGTTGTTTAATACACTTGGTGATCCATCAAATACAAATGTTAAGCTGCTCATGACAGGTATTAAGGAAGGAAGGAGCACAAATGAAGAGCTGCACTGAGTGCTCATTGTAGACTAAATACTCATTCATTACCTTAGGAAAATGTGTTGGCACATAGTCATAGAAGTGCTCATTCTGATACTTATGACATTCTTTATCTTCTATGCTGATTAGAAGAGGAAACCTAAAAAGAAGTTACATGATAAAAACATGTTTGTTCTTCAGTCCAGTGAGAACCTGCTAGGAAATCTCTGGGTTAAACAGTTGGTTTCACAGAAGTCAGAACTTGCTAGTTCAGTCCTTCCATCCTACTTCCTGATGACCATATCTTTTCACTCAGGTGACCCAGTCCATTTCTGTCATTGAACAAGTGATGAGGTTTAGCCTCCTGTTTCTATTATTATCCACTTCACTAAAAGGGGATTGTTCATACAAGACTGTGTTAGAAAGTCTTAGACATCCATCTTAGAAAATCTTAGAGTCATCTGTAAAACTTCTCCTTTCTTAGAGACTACAGCAAATCCCTGCTAATGCCTTTAGGAAGTGGGAACTCTACGAACTTCTGTTCTTCATGTGTGCTTAATTGGCCCTTTGGTAGTGTAAGATTTGCTTCCCATGAAAGACACAAGATCAGAGAGACTGTAGACACACGGCTGGAACTGCAGGGTGCATTTACTTTAAGCACTGTATGACTGCATATAGTAATGTCAGCTAGTGCTGCACAAGTTAAGACAAGTGGTCTGTCACTGCAGCAGTGTAGCTGCAGTAACACAGACCCCTGTGCACCTGATCACAGGATTCACTCTAAAATCTCCTGAATGAGAACTACATTAAACTAGTTGTGTACAAGTCATCTCTTCACCAAAGTAATATTTGCCAGTAATATTTGCCTTCTATATCAGATTAAAACACTCTCAGAAGATTCTTACATGTATTTTTCTCATCTTACAGTGGTTGAAAAAGTCAGCATTGGTGCCAAATTTGGTTTACTTTTACAAAGCTGTGACTTTTCTTCATGCATGTACGTGACAAAGAGACAGTTGCAGATTGAACTTTGCCTTAGAAAAATCAAAGTTTAGATGAGAAATGTATATGTAATGCTGCACTGTCATCATAATTAACACCCAGAATGCTATGTGCTCAGGATCACAAGTCCTCCTTTATAAACTTGTTTTTCTACTGGAAATATTTGTACCATTCTTCACTATATTTTTCAAAGTGTCACTTTAATGACTACTTCCTTTTCATGTAGTTTTCAGAGCACATCTCTAACTATTTATTTTCTACTGTGGCTTTCCATAGGGTCTTGCTCTGGCTCATTTTGTATGGATTGCACCATTACAAGTGACACTGCTGATGGGATTGCTCTGGGATATGTTAGAAGCTTCTGCATTTTGTGGACTTGCTTTTCTAATAGTCATGGTCCTAGTCCAAGCCTGGCTGGGACAAATGATGATGAAATACAGGTGACAAGACTGTTTTAAAATATTTCAATATATTTTCCTGAAACACATTAGTTTTAAGAACTTTTTACCACTTGGTTAAGAGACTCTGGTTATCACATTACATAGTCATAGGATGAGTCCAAAGAGTGTTGTCTCTATATGGAATGCTGCAGACAAAATTTCAGTTATTTAGCAGCAGGTGTTTAAACTTAAAAAAATTAAAGTCTAACATGGAGTAAATAGTGATAAAATTAGATTTAGCATTAAATCTAGAATGTTTAGAATTAAAACTCCTTGTTAGTTTCTTGATCCATTCTTTTTAGAGTTTGTATTTTCTCCTTTAAAAACAACTATTGGATTTCTAACAATTTCTTCTACATTTGTCAGAATAGTTCTGTTAAACATTTTAAGCAGAGGCATATATGGAAGCTGTTTTCATAAGATATAATGGGATACAAGCTAATGATACAGGATGAAAAAATTAAGATTGACTTGCTGCCTTTTTACTTTGTAGGAATAAGAGAGCAGGAAAGATCAATGAGAGACTTGTCATCACCTCAGAAATAATTGAAAATATACAGTCAGTTAAAGCCTATTGCTGGGAGGATGCAATGGAAAAAATGATTGAAAACATCCGTGAGTAAGTGTACTCATTTGTTACATAAATTTTTTTATGTGCTCAAAAAAAAAAAAAATAGGTGGCTATGAACATCATCTGTGGTCATGTTAGTTAAGAAGTAAAGAAGTAAAGCAACAATTATTAGCCCTCAATAAAGTAACTATGCATTCCCACACTGCAGCTGGGTTTTTTTTCACAATTTTTTTTTCAAGTTTACTGTGGAGGTGAGATTTAAAAAAAATTTTTATTTACTTCCTCATTTGTTATAGATGGTTAGTTTGCGCAGGTAAAACAATTGTGGGATCTGTGTTTGTTTCTGGCCAACCCTGTCCTCATCTTAAAATAAAAAGCCCTTTTGTGTTACTTAAGGCTTAACTGATGTCTCTATTCTGTGGTGAAGGAAACAATATGAATCCTGTGCAGCCGTTTTCTGAGAAATGCAATAAAGCCGGTTATAAAATTTGCAGCATACAATCTGTCAAAGGAGTAAAGTAGCACAGATTCATGTGTTTATCTGGCATTACATTTACTGTACATCTACATTAACATTTATTATCTGTAGATGGCCTTGTAGAATGCTTATCTCCTCAGTGAATGCAAAGATTGAACTGTAACTACCAGACCTGAAGGAGAAAGGAGGTAAAAGTTAGCTGAGACCTGTGAGAAGGAAGTCTTTGTTACCAGCAAGGAGTTCTGGGGAAAGGAAGAAGTGACATATTGATTGATGGGTGACGCTGCATTAAAGCTCTCCCATGTGTCCTGTGTGTTTGTTTAGTCCTTTACAGAGAAATAAAATTCTGTGCCAGGTGTGTGATTGGGAAAATAAAAGAAATAAAAGTGTCATATTATCATGTAAATAACAGACATAAAATTATATTGTTCCACAAACATCTTCTTGTTCAGCTGCTTTCTGAAAGACAATCCAGGGAAAGTGTTCTTTACCATTAGAATTTGTAATTATTTACTGTAAACAATCAGAGAAACTCAGTCTGAATCCAGGTCATGAGTGCTAGCTCCAGGATGGAACTAGTTTAGGATTCCCCTTATGTCACTAGTCACATGTATTGCTTTTAGGAAATTTGAGAGCACATCATGCTAGCAAATCCTCTAGAAATTAATTAAATAAATTATAGTCCACAAACTGGTTGCAGGAGCCTGGATATTGGACTGGCATTTTATTATCTTTATTTTCTATAATAATTTATAGTAAATTTTGTAATGATGGAGGTAATTTTTATTGTATGGTGCATGGATTTTTAAAAGATAAGAATGCTAGCAATATTACAAGATCAGAGTACTTCTCCTATGAAGACAGGCTGAGAAAATTGGAATTATTAAGCTTAGAGAAGAGAAGGCACTGGGCAAGCCATACTGGGGCCTCTCAGTACCTGGCGGGAGCCTACAAGAAATCAGTAGAGGGATGTTTTGCAAGGGTATGTAGTGATAGGGAAAAGGGGAATGGCTTTGAACTGAAGGAAGGTAGATTTAGGTTAGATATTAGGAAGCAATTCTTCCCTGTGAGGATGTTGGTCTAGTGGAAGGTGTCTCTGCTTATGGCTGGAGGGTTGGAACTGGATGATCTTTAAGGTCCCTTCCAACCCAAACCATCCTATAATTCTATGATTCTTCTGTATTTTTTTGAAGTCATCCATCAGTCACTCAGTGAAGACATCACCAGAACAAATCAGCCCATGAATATCAGAGTTTCAATTGAATTTGGCTTGTGGAATCAGCTCTGCAGGACCTCCGAGCCGTTTGGTTTGTTGAGCTGCTGGGAAACAAGACCATTTTCTTGGAGCCATGTCTGTGTTTTAGCCAGTGTGTTATAACTTGGTCAGCACAAAACCATTTTTGCATGCTGGCTATGCAATGTATTCAGAGAGGTAAAAAAAACACTCTACCAAACTGTTCCTCTGAACCATAGCATAGCACTGGAGAAGGTTAAGGTTAGAAGTGTTTGTACTTTGCCAGCAGACACACATCTTTATATAAAGCAAAGGATCTCAAGCTTATGTATTAGCACTGGTTCCTGCAGCATCACTCCAACACCAGGCATACACTGGTCTACCCTCTGCGTATGCACAAGGCTCGTAGGGTCCCTCACATCTCTGTCCAAGTACCCATATTGCATGCAAGACCTGTCCCAAGTAAGTGTGTAATCTACAGAGCTTTCAAATCTGTATCACAGACAAAACCATCTCTGGGAAACTTTTGCTTGTGGCTGCATCAGTCTGTAGCTTGTACTTGGGAACATACTGAAAAAGGTGTTAGTGCTTTCATTCTTCCTCTTTGGAGTAGGGCTGTGTTCTTCAGCACTGGGGGGCTTTTTGATAGCTTTTAGCCAGACATCTATGTGGGACTGGATGAGCACCAGGTCCCAAAATCCTTGTTAACCCTATTCAGTGCTGCCACTCGCAGTTTTATACAAGCTCTGGAGGGACTTACAAGGCCCTTTCTCCAAGGCAGTAACTCTATCATGGTGGTGACTTGCATGTCTGGCTACTTTATTCAGGCTTCTCTTGTGAGATACAGACTTAACAAGAAATGCTAGGTACCGCTCCAAAACAGGCTGAACTCAGATTTTCTATCAGATTTTTAAGATCTCTTTGGGTGGCAAAAGTTGGTAAGATGCTGGATGCATGTACAAGTCTCATGCATGTGTGATGGGAAGGTGAAAGGGTGTTTCAAACAGCACCAATGTGGATGAACTTTGGATGCAGACACTGGGCCACTATGAGAAGACGCATAAAGGTTGTGGTGCTCAGCCTTGCAACACCAAGTACTGCCCTCAGCAATGTGACTGCAAACTTCTGCACGGTATTCCAGTGGTCATAGCACTCACCCAGTGAATGGGCATCTTGGGGTCTAGCACCATTTCTAGCCCCAGTTAATTACTCTTGCAGGAGAGCAACTGCTCTGGTACTGCAGCAGAGGTGCTTCTGTCCAGGCAAAACTGAGATCCAGGGCACCTGGGGGATGTGAACTGAACAGGATCAAAATGAGAGAAGCCAGTAGAAATCTTCAACACTGTGATTAGAGCTACCAACTCAGAAAATTATTCATATCCCCTGGATTATTTGTCTTTTTATTTAATAGCTTGCTATAAGATGCATGGATCTTGTGGAAACAGCTAGGAGTAATCACTGATTGCATTCCTGACCGCACAGGAATCAATAAATCAGTCTTCTCTGTAGACTGAGCTTCTACGGAGAAAGGAGGGTGGAGAGCAGACTCCCTGCCTTCCACCTCTTCCAGCTGAGATTAAGGGGTGCCTTAACTCACAGGTGAAGCCATTAGTAGGTTGTCATGAAAAAGATGACCTTATAATCAGATTGTCTATTGTAAGGTTTTTTATGATAACATATAGCAAAAGTGGCATTTCAAAGTATCTTTTTTCTAGAGGAGTTATGCATCTAAATGAGTATGAGATGATGCTTCTGGGAGTACATCACATACCACAGTGTTAGATGTTGAGGTTGGTTGTGCCAGGAATTGTAGAGGCTTGTTGCTTTATCAGTATGTAAATCATGACAGATTATTGTTACTTTGTCTGACATCTCTGAACATTGATATCAAAATTTGACTAATAATTTTTAAGGCCCAAAAATGGTTTGGAGTCTTACTTTTTAAGCTGCAGTTCTAGAAAATATGAAGTATGAGCGAGCTTCTGAGTTAATTGTTATACTAAGAGTTCCATCCAAAATATTTATAAGTTGTAAACTGTGAAATCCTATACTAATTATTTTTATTTGCTGGGGGGGTTTTTGTGTTTTTGTTTTTTTTAACAGAACTGAACTGAAGCTTACCCGAAAAGCTGCTTATGTGAGATATTTCAACAGCTCAGCCTTCTTCTTCTCTGGCTTTTTTGTGGTGTTCCTAGCTGTGCTTCCGTATGCTCTGATTAAAGGAATTATTCTCCGAAAAATATTTACCACCATTTCCTTCTGCATTGTTCTTCGAATGACAGTGACCAGGCAGTTTCCCGGCTCTGTACAGACCTGGTATGACTCTATTGGAGCAATAAACAAAATACAGGTAGGGTACATAGACTAAAATCTTCCCAAGTACGTAAGCTAATTCTTTATATCATGTTATCTTGTCAGCTGATCAGCAAAAGCACACAGCATTTATGTAGACTTTTTGAGTATATGTTGCTTTGACTAAACACCATGAAGTGTCATTATAAATCTTGATATTGTTCCCCAGGCAGCATAAACACACAAGTCTCATGCTACCTGCTTTCTGATTTTTTTTTGGAAACAGTGACATTTAGTTACTTATTCTCATTGCAGAACAAGAAACTTAATAAGATCATGACTTGTGGTGCTTAAGAGATGTTTTTCCTTCAGAAAAGGAAGTTCAAAATTAGTACATGTTTTACATAGCTAGCTTCCAGGAGCTGCCTTCACAGATCTTCTATTTTTCTGGATATTAGTGGCAACAACAGCAGGAGACTGTGCATTTTATCCAAGTGTGCATCTCATTCATTATGAGTAGAAAACATAATTAAGATACCAGTCAAATAATTATTACCCATCTTACCTACTGAGATAAATTGCTCTTGTACCAGCATGAGAGGCTTATCTGCAGAGTAAAATCAGGGTAGGTTCTCATTAACTCTGTCTTTTTTATCTGCTGTTCTGAAGTTACTCCCTAGAAAGAGATTTCTTACACTATTTTGGGGTGAAATCTTAGACCTTTTTCATTGCATATTTATAGATGTGGGTTTTTTGTAGAACATGGATTTTATTTTTTTTAGTGTGAAAAAAATAGCTAATACAGAACCTAAAGATCTTAATCAGATGTCTGAAGCTCAGTCTAGAATATGAAGTAGGTGTAGGATTTTACGACTTTCAACTGGGCAGGAAATGCAAGAAATCTAGCCATAAACCGTTCTCATTGACATTCAGAAGGCTGCTTTGTTAGGTCCCATTATGGGCTTTTCTTGTGCTCTCAGATTCCCTAGGCATGAGTGGAAGTATCCTGTCTCTCCTGTTTCCTGGAAGAGTGTGTCCAATGCCCTGGACACAATCACAGAACTGGCAAGCCCACTTGTCATAACATTGCCCTCACTTCACTGAATATTTGTCTTTGGAGATATTAGCAAATGGGTGCTCCAGAATCCATAAATAATCATCTCTTTGTGGCAGGTTCAGTATAGTCTCCACAGACAGACAGGACAGAATCCCAGAACACCAAAGCCCTTTACTAGTCTTAAGAAACATAAATAAGAATAATAAAACCACTCATACATCTCTCTGATTTAATCTCCACATCATTTTAGAGAGCTGATTGGGCCAGGTATATCCCCAGGGTTATTGTATTTTCACATGTTTTTTAGACCATGATATTTCAGAATCAGTATGCTCTCTCTGACTATATCACTGCTCCAGGAACTCCACTGGATGATCCCTTAGTTACAAAAATGTAGCTGTAATTTCCCTTTTTTTTTTTTTGTTTTTTTGTTGCATAAACCATGTGTGTCATGACTTCCAGTTTTTCAGTTCTTGCTCTTTCAATCAGCTGCTTAATTGTTATGCCAACAGAACCCTTCTTCTTGTTCTACTTGGAAAATTTGCCAGTGTACTGTTGAGAACTGATTTCCTTATGAGTCCGCTTAGTTTTTCCATTGTATTACCCATGTAGATCTATTTTGTTTCCACACATAATTTTAAAAAGTACAATTTGGAGGAGACTATATATATAAAGACCATATAATCTTAATAAAATAATGGAATAGAGAAGCTGTCCATCCTACTTTAGCATAGGCTTATTCTTATTTCCTAATGCTATCCCAGAAGGTAACACAAGCACTGGATTGCTGACTTGTGTCATTTGAAATTGCACTATATCAGTGCTGCACTTGCCAGGATCATTACCTGACTTTTATTTTTGTTGGTAGAGAGATCATTCCAACTCTTTTAAATTCTTGCAATTTTGGAAAAGGGAGATACCAGCATGTAGCTGCTTTGTTTCACTGTTCACCAGAGTGCAACCTTCTACATCTTATTCCAAAATCAAAGCTTTATTTGAAAAGGGTTAAACTCAGAGGGGTGATCTTGCCAGATACAAGTCCTGAACACAAAACAAGTGCCAAGTTTTGATATTCTTTCTAAATCAGAACCAAATACCCTTATGGCTATGTTTTCACCAGTAATTAAAGAATTGGTCGTTTCAAAAACATTTCTTTCTGCATCCAAAAATGTTGTATAATTTATATTTATGCATCTTGCTGAAAGTCCTGTAATGCAAAAGTGCCACCAGAAATATTAGTGCTCCATGTAGGCAAATATGAACTGTTTTGTGTGATATGACCTTGTCCCTTACTGTTTCATCTGCTTTTATGGTGTTTCTAGGATTTCTTGCTGAAAAAAGAATATAAAGCTCTGGAGTATAATCTAACAACCACTGGGGTTGAACTGGACAAAGTAACAGCTTTTTGGGATGAGGTTGGTACTTTTACCCAAACTGTATTAAAACACAGAGTGTATTTTTTTTTAAAATATTTGCCATGATGCTCTCTAAAAACAGCAGACTATACTCTTTCATTTTAAGTAGCTTCAGCTCTCAGCAGGTTAGGAATACTTAGCAAGTAATTAATGTGTGATATCAAATTATCCACAATTGAAAAGCTTTCAGAGAAACCTTTTAATAAGTGTGAATAAGTAATTATTACTGACTTAGGTGAGCCTGAAAACAGGATCAGCCTATGGCATGCATAAAGTTGGAAAACAGTTCTACAATAAACAAATTTTGTTTGTGTCCACAAATTTTGGCACAAGTCCAATACATACATTAAAGAAGGTATATTTGAGAATATAATGAGTATTTTATTGATAGGCAAAGTAACATGAGAAAAGTAGGTTCATATGTTTTCATAAATCCATGGCATTATATACATCTCTACATATGCATGTTTTATTTGTTTTTTATGTACTTCAAGTATATATCCATGTATGTTGCAGGGAATTGGAGAGCTGTTTGTAAAAGCAAACCAGGAAAACAACAACAGCAAAGCTCCTAGCACTGACAGCAATCTCTTCTTCAGTAATTTTCCCCTTCACGCTTCTCCTGTTCTTCAGGATATAAATTTCAAGATTGAGAAGGGGCAGCTATTAGCTGTTTCTGGATCTACTGGAGCAGGCAAGGTATTTCTGTTTCTGCTGGTTCAACAAGAGTCCTAATAACTATAAGGGATAATATTGTGTTGTTACCTGTATTGTTACCTGTACTTTTACTATCCTGGGCTTGCTGCAGAGATGATGGCTACAGGAGAAAGTATGGATTATCTGCAAGTTTTACTAAAATAGTTACTTGAAGTTTTATACTGTGGCCAATATGAGATAGAGTTTGCTAGATATTTTTTTTTGTAATAGAAGGTTACTGAATTATAAGAAAATAGCAATTTAATGACAAAATGTTTTCCCGTTAGAAGTAAAAGGAAATTTTACAGGAGTAATGCAGAGTCAAAACCTCAAGTTAAGGCTCATGGTGAGAATCTCCCTGCCTTTAAAAAAAATTAAGAATATGGAAAAGATATTCTAACAGCTCAGTGTGTTAGAAAGCATTTCTTCCCCTGCCTTGCTAACATTTTAAGGAAAAAATTGAACACAAGATGGTTTGTAACCTGACAAGGCTGACAGGAATATAGCCAGGTATGTGTGCCCTGGACCTGTGGTGTACCTGGTCACTTAGCTCTGGTTCCTATAGAGCCACACTTGGGTTTCCTGAGACCTATGTGAAAGCCTGGGGAGAAGCTGCTGAAACTGGTGTTTCCAGTGAAAAGTTGTGGTTTAGATTATTCATCATTTTACTACACCAAAATGTTATCAATGCATTTAGTTTGCAGATGACACATCCAATTAGCATCATTAATATAAAATGAGTTGAACTGTGATATTCTGATTCACTTTGAACAGCAAATAATTAGATGAGTCTTGATGAGTCTTTCATCTTCACTGGGTTTTTTGAGGAGATGTGTAAGTTAAAACAAATGTTCATTATGCTTCTCCTGTTTAATAAATTATAGGTGAAATTATTATAATTTCTTTTACTTGCATGGGGCAAAGTCTTTGGTCTGTTGGAGTCAATGACAAAGGACCCATTAATTTCAGTATGATCAAGGCTTCTTATTTTTCGCCAGTGATCCCCAAAAGAGAGAGCAAGGGACTCAGAACATGAGATTGTCCTCAAGATGAGGTGTTAAGGAGCATTTTACTGTGATACTTTTGAATTAACAGAATAGTTCATCTATTGGTATTGCTAATGCTGGTAATTGTAATATAGAAACGTTAACTAGAAAATGCTGAAGGATGTATGTATATCTCTTTTATTCTGCTACATAGGAAACTGAGGAAAATTCAGATTACACTGAACAGTCTATGTGAGGATATACATACAAAAAATTCTCTTTCCAAGGCAACAAAAACAAAAGCCTTATAATATTAAGTCAAAAAGTTAATATTACAGAAGTCAAAAAATAAGGTTCATCTTCCACCCACCACTCCCCAAAAAAATACCGCCCTTCCTTTACACTTTCTTAATGTAAGAGTTCCTTCCTGGTGCTTGAGGCTGATACTGTAGATTCCAGGAATTGTCAGGCCCATGAAACAGACTGCACAATTTTATCTATCTTAACTATTTAATCTATAACAGGTATGAAGCATGACATCAGCTTTTTATCATTGCTTCAGTATTAGAAAGGGTTTGTTTCGGTTTTGTTTTTTAATTTGCCTTATGTGGCACAAGATGCAGTGGTTTAACATCCAGTGTACAAAACATGCCAAACAAGTGTCCTTTTCAAGATTGGGAACTTCTTACTCAGCATTTGGGAAAAGTCAGATTCCGGTACAAGGGAAGGAATCTCATGAGACTCCCCCAGTATATTGTATAACTTGCAAAAGGATCTCTGGGCTTGACAGCATGAAACTGTGACTTAGACAGATTTTTTAGATCTTTGGCTGTTACGTCCCAACTTTGTTGACTGTTTATTAGTGCTAAGAACACCACTGCAATGGCTCTGTAACATATTTTTCCGTGTATTTCTCAATTCAGTTCTTTGATCTAGTAGCCAATGATGTGTGACAAGGTTACTACAAGCTACTGATTAACTTTGAAATTATAACATGTCAGTACTGAAATTGCAATCAATTCTTTTATGAAGGGAAATAGTAAATATACTTAGGTCATGCATTCACGTAAATGAGTTAACAGCTACAGAGGAAAATTCAGATCATACTGAGCAGTTGTATATACCTACACAAAGAAATTGCATTTTTCAAGGCAATACAGATAAAATACTTATAAGCACTAGCAAAATTATAAATATGAATTATGTTGTACAAAGAACAAACAAAACAGCCACTGATAATGTGAAAAATCAAATAAAATTTTCTATAAATACTAGTACCTTATGTCTGTATGTTTCATGGATAGATTTTTACCTTGAAAAATTATTGATAGCTCCATTAAAATTTGCAGCAGCTTTTTAACAAGATATCTTGCACAATTTTTATCATTTATTAAATTAAGTTTCTCTTATAGAGAGGCCTTTCAGAATCACACATATCATGAAAATCTCCATTAATTGCAATTTACACTAAATCAGCACTTACAGTGACACTCTTGATGAGACAAATGTGCCATTTAAGTGGCTTAGCAGAGTGACTCTCACTTTGTTCAACATTTCTTTTTGTTGTACAGACCTCTGATATATTAATCAAGTGTTAATGTTTTTTCAGACTTCTCTTCTGATGTTGATAATGGGAGAATTAGAGCCTTCACAGGGTAAAATTAAACACAGTGGAAGGATATCCTTTTCACCTCAAGTCTCCTGGATCATGCCTGGAACAATAAAAGAAAACATAATTTTTGGTGTATCCTATGATGAATACCGGTACAAGAGTGTCATCAAAGCCTGCCAACTAGAAGAGGTTAGTCATCTAGGACTTTTAAGACTTGTGACCCAACCCAAGTGAAAAACCCCAAAGAAAAGGTATAGGAAAGGGGCTTAAAGCAAGTTAGAAATTGTTGAGATTTATGGAACTCAGCCTGACATCCCAATTTTGTGGAATTGCAAGTCATCTTGTTGCCAGCTGCTTGGGAAATACACTGACATTGACAGTTCTGGTAGTTTAGACAACAGAAGCTAAGTAGGATGGCTCAGATATTATATGGTGTCTGCCTTCTCAGCCTTACTTGCTAGTTAAAAACCTGAGTAAATATACCGATGTTGAAGAAATTATGTACAAATATATTATTCCTAATTTTTTTGATCATATTTCTTCCACATAAAGAAGCTTTTCCTTACAGTTTTGGAAATAAACCTGCTTTTCTCCTTTCTTTTGCACTTCAAAAATGGGTCCAGGCATAATTGGAACTCTATGGCAGAAATCTGAATTTTTTAGTAGAAAAAAATCTTGACTAAATTTGGGATTTTTTTCTGTGTATACGCTAAAAGTTTTTACACTGGAAATAATTGCAGGATTGATCCTTGTGATATGTAGCCCACAATGGGTACAATCATATTAAAATGGCCTTGTATGTGTTTGATGTTGACAGAGGGTAGTATAGGGAAATATAATTTACACATGACAAGATACAAAAGGAGACAGCATTTGAGACATTTGCAAAATTTACTATGCTTTAAGATTTTGTCTGTAATATACAAATAAAAGCAGTAAATATTTAACTGTGAATTAATAGGATTTTTCTTTTGGCCACATAGTGAAACATATTTTTCCTTAGCACCAGTCAAGCAAGAAACCATATTCAGTCTGTTTAAAAATGAAATTTTATCTCAGAGCAGGGTATAGTTAAGCAATAAAGTAAAATTTCCCTATATGTTTCTGGCCATTTCAGCTGATGTTTGGATTTTTGATTTGGTTTGCTGGAAGTCTCTTTGGAAGCTCCTGAAGACAGGAGAATTGACAACTTTGGTGTCAGGCTTTTTGTAGAGTTGTCCTTAACCACGGATGGGAAAGTTGCAATTAATGCCAAAGCTCCAAGAAACAACTGGCTTCAGCAGTTCTAAAGTGCCTTTGCTCAAGGAGGCTTCCCAAGCCAGGCCCTTCCTAGAGCAGCAGGTGGTTACTGGAGGCTCTGTGTCCCAGTGTCCCAAAGCTTGGTGTCTCAGTGGCCCGTGGGATGGCTCAGTGTCTCTGCAGGCTGTACTCCTTTGTTCTCCAAGCAGGCTCAATCAAGCCAGCTTTGATCTGTGTTGGTGCAGCTGGTGCAGAATGATATGCTTCACCTCCTAGCAGGGCTTATTATTTGAGATCAGGTTTGATACTTACACATTCTTTTTTTTTCTCCTGGACTGAATAAATTGGGCCTGAAGAGAAGGCAGAATAGTCTGGAAGGAAGCCAAATGCATTACCTTATTGCTATTATTATGCTTTCTTGTCTAGTTAGCTTTCATGTATTAGTTACCAAACTAGACTCAGTATGGCAGATTGAAGGATGGATTTCAAATATTAATTCTCTGTTTATTCCCCAGTACGACCTTTAGGGGTTTATTATATTCGTGCTTTGCATTGGAGTTTGTGTGTGTGTGATTGTTCTTGCTCCTCAGGAAGGAGGAACCAGAGGAGTTTTGCCTGAGTTCACTTTACTCCTTCTCTGCAACCTTCCTAGGCAGTTGTATATTCCACCTGAAAACAGGCCTGCTGAGTCCAGTTCTTATATGGAGCCCTCAAGAAACCAAGTATTTGTGATACAAGAGAGTTTATTGCCTTGTTGGGCATATGCTCCAAGTTAACAATGGCTAAGTCAGATATATTTCCAAGCTCCATACTCATCAAAATGCTTTTGGAATACAAAGATGTCTTCTTTCACCCAGTGGTCAAATAGATATGTTAATAGGGTAAAAAGTAATATACCTGTGAAGTGCCCTTTTTACTTTGCCATTTCCCCCATCAACCTATAGAGGAAGCAAACTGAAGATCTAGTCCAACTCGTTAATTTGATGTCTTTCCCCCTTCTTCTTTATTAGTGCCAATAAAATACTGCAGGTCACATGTGGGTCATGTCATATCATTTATGTAGGTTTGAGGCTTCCAGACACAGTGTCTGTTCTTGTCTGCAGCAGAACAGGATGCTGAAGCCAGGTGGTCATACAAGGTGCTCTCCAATTTGTTTTAGGTCTATAGAGATATGGAAATGCTATTACAGAAGTGTAACTTAAATAAATTGGAGTGCATATGAATTTTCACAAAAGTCAGTCCTACATGCTCCTGCCTGATTTTTTTATTTGGTATGTAGTTAATTTACTGAGGAGATATCACTTAGAGCCTATTTAGAGTTGCTAAGTATGCAAAGTATATTTATCTCTAAGTAACATGAAAGATGGAAAGTGCAAGTAAATATTTCCCAGAACTTTCCATATTTTTAGATGTCCAAGAATAGAATTTTCCCTGTATGGGAAATCAGATCTTTATTCAGAGGTTAGAATATGTCTTACATCAGATTCTGTAAAGCTGTAGAGAATGGCAAATCTGGTTATGTTAGCCATGACCTAAACAACAGGTTGCTTTGGTAGGTTTTTCTTGAATGGAAGAATTTTTATGGTGTTCTAAAAGATATTCTCACAGCTTTCCATTTTGTTCTATTTGTGTATGGAACCATCAAAAGGAAGGTTAAAAAGATTATTTCTTCTCCAGGTAATTTTGATTGATCACAAAGAATATTACTGAAAAGCAATGAAACTATGAGCAATAAAATCCTTTTAATAAAATTTCTTTTATGAGCTTACATAAGTTTATAAGATTTTAGAGCACTGAAATGGGACAAGTTGTTTGGGTAGCTACATTTGTACTTCCTTAACTCTCATAAGAGATTTCTCCCTTCAGCTTCTTAATCTTGTTGCCTTGATGCAACTCACCTACCCTCCAGTTGTGCCATTATACCTTTTCATGATGTACTGTGAAACAGAAGACGAAGATTAAAAAGAAAATAGTTATGCTATATTGGAGATCTGCATCCCCCATACATGCTATGCCAAGATAGTTTGACAGTGTGTTTGTGTAGAGCACAAACCTCTGTGCCTGAGGTTACAAGCTTAATTCGTGTGTACATGTCTCTCAAGTACCCTTTTTTCTCATGCATGGCGTGGCTGTTGTCTCACCCAATGCCCTGATATGGGTGTGTGACTGATGGGCAGCCAGAGGCAGGGTATTGTCCTACAGCAGGTACTGTTTGGGGAGTGTGTGTTTTAATAGTGCTCCTTGGAGTGTAGTCCCACTTGATGACACATGTGACAGCAGCAGAGTGTCACAGGTTTCATTAATGGTCCCTGGTCCTCACAGCTCTTCTCTGCAGCGTTCTCTGGCACATGGGGAGAGCAAGAGCAAGGGACAGCACAGCCTAACCCAGTCTGAGTGTCTGAGATCTGAGTTGTTGAAATGATCCAGAATGAACACTTGTGTGTTGAAGGCTCAGTGAGGGAGGTTGGTCAGATCTAAGTACCACTGCCTCTCATAATTTCAAGATGTCGCTGTACAGGTACATAATACTGAAGAACCATGAGAAGGGTTCTCAATTGCATCTCCGTGCATCTGTGAAAGTATGCCTAGGATACTTTTTAAGCCTATCTTTTTATGTATATTTTATGGTAGTGTAGCATGTTTTATATGTGTAAAATGATCACAATTTGATCACAACTAAATTTCTTGATTCTATTTTTCCTTTGAGAGTAAGTAGGGCATCAGAGGAATTAAAACCATGTTTTACAGTGCTGTTCTCATTACTGCAGTTTGTAAATGGGAAGAGGTTAAGAGAAAAGCAGTAAAAGGTGAAAGAACAAGAAAGAGTGCTTTGGAGTTGAGATAAAGGGGCTGTAATTAAGACTTTCATTAGCGTTCTTGATATCCAAAAGAACTTTTGCCAGTAAGGCTGTTTCTTTCTGAAAGCCTGGCACACACTGAATACTGCAATGAGATGTAAATTGTGTGTAAATATTTCCCATCTTTTTGTGTGATGCTGAACTCATGGGAATACGAATATGTTTAAATTATATGACACATTCTGCAGAATGTCACAGTAAAAATTTTCAAGATGTATAGGAAAAGGGCTACCTGTTCATTCTCCACTACCTTCTTGTTGTCTTTTCCTTTTCTTGAGAAACAGTGATTATTTTAGCAGGCAAGAAAGCAGGATGGGTGCCTAATTTAATATGCCCTCTAAAATTAAAGTCCCAGTAAGTAAATAAGAAAGTGAAGGTTTTAATCATCTAGGTTAAACCATTCCAGCACAGATCAGTAGTCCTTACCATTTGTCCTTTTCATATAAGCTTTTTCAAAAGTAATTGTTTTAATAAGAGTATTTTTGAGTTTGTGGATGTTCCCTCAAACCTACTACCTCTGAAATCTTATATTGGCATGCTATAATAGAGAGAAGACAAGATATAACTGGTATGGATTCTGAGAGCATTTTCTAAAGGCTGTCCCCATGGGCAAGTTTAAAGGTACTCAAAAAGGAAGATAAGAAGAATTGGTGCTGCCTCAGCAGCACTTTTGACAAAGAGGTGTAGCCTTTTTATCAAGTACCTTTCACCACATTCGTAATAAAAAATTATAGCAAGAGAGTCTGAACTTTTGCCTAACACATCAAGTTAAGGACCAAGTATATTGTAAAAGCCACTGAGAGATGTAAACTTCCTGAGTTTGTATGTCTGTGGAAACTTGCCACTAAATTTGAAGTAATTCTACATGTGTGACTTCCCTGAAGATTGCATTAATGGGAGGTTGTATTATTGTAATGGCAGGGATACCGTGAATATAAATGGAAATTTGTACAGTTTCGTTAGGTGGTATGTGGGTTTACAAAATCCTTTTTATTAATATAATGAAAAATGGAAAAGGAATGTGACTTGATTTTCAGATATTTAGGTTGAAAAATCAGTATTATTAGCCTGCTATATGCAGAGTATGGCATCTTTGTCTGATTTTTCCAGTTGATAAGATAAACAGGTAAAACATCTGAGAAATTGAAACAGGAATTTTCATGTTTAAATGCTGTTAACATTTAACAAACACATCCTAAGAGAAGGCATTCCTCTACTCAAGACTACGGGAGAAGGCCTGTTATAGTTATTAGTGTTTAAAAATAAGCAAGCATCATATCACATTTGAGTGGGTCCAGTAGTTCATAAGTTTTGAAGGCATACTTCCATAACTTCCAGTTTTAATTTTTTGTTAAGTGAGATAGATATTTTTCCACCTAGTTAATTCATTTGATCCTTCAATAGTTACCTAAGAGTCCATAAACACATAATGGCAAACTACCTTTTGAGAGATTACCACTCTCTAAGTAAACACGTGCTCTGATTTGAGAGACACCAACTGCTCATGAATGTAATGTTTAACATGGCATGCAAATAGAGGAAGTGTTTCCATGTGAAATTGAATTATATAGTAGTACTAAAGAAGTTTGTGGCCAGATTCTGTAGAGTTTTGAGCTGGGTTTACTGAGAGTGTAGGAGATTAATTTTCATCTAATAACTAGATTATGGAGAGATTAACTATAGAAAGAGAAAGTCAATAGGCCAAGCCCAGGTTTGTGTTCCTGTGTGTTCAATATCTTCTTACAAATGATGGTATCCACTCTAGGAGGAGAAGCTCACTGCAGTGTCAAGAATGTTCCAAAACAGAAAGACATCCTTGCATCCCATGTACTGCTCCAGCTCCTTTTATCTGTGCTGATTCTGAGTTGGTTTTTGTTTGGCTGGTTTGGGTCTGGTTTGAGGGCTTTTTTTGGTGTTTCGTTTTTGTTTTGTTTTTGGGTGAATTGTTTGTGGTTTTTTTTTTGGGGGGGGGGTTGTTTGTTTGTTTTTGTTGTTGTTGGTTTTGTTTGTTTTGGTTTTCTTTTTGGTTTGTTTGTTTGTTTTCCCAGATGACTAAACCAGTAGGTGTTGAGAAGTTATTATGTCAGTGAGTGAAATACTTTGTACTTTGTACTGTGATTTTTGAGCCTTGTTTTCACAAGGGAAATTGGCAGATTACAAAGTGTGTGGAGGGGAGGAACAATGAAGGCTTAAAGTGTGGAACAGAGTGCTTTGGGGTATGTAATTCTCTACAAGAGGGTATTAAATGGTAGCTTGGTTATCTAATCAGGTACATGTCTATGGTGTAAATTATGTGACAGCAAGTGACTTAACCTGTCTTCACAGCTGGGGAGAGCCACTGGCATCTCAAGGTGAAGTTTATCACATCCTAATATAAACAGCTAAAAGTGTATAAATGCCTCTTTCAGGCAGAAAGTCCACATAATATGTCACAGATTCACAGAATATCCTGAGTTGGAAGGGACCCACAATGATCATCAAGTCCAACTCCTAAGCCCACCCAAGGACTGAACCCACAACCTTGGTGCTGTTAGCACCACATCAAACCTCCCACTGCTGCATCTCAGACATGTGGGTCCCAAAGCTGGCTGCCCTCATGTTTCTTCCATCCCACACTGGTGTGGTCCACTGGCCTACACAGATTCCTCTGACTGATATTCTTACCTGTGGCCCAAAATCACTGGCAGATCAGATGTGAAGCTGCAGACAGTGAGTTTTCTGGGTGAGCTTGAAGTTAAGAGGCTAGCACAGTTTTTTCATAGCAGGGGAACATCTCAATTAGAGACAAACTCCCAAATGCACTGACTTCAAGAAGTTTATCAGTGGTCACATAAATATGTATAACAGATGCAATGTTCCCTGTTGATACAATTTAGTTAAAAAACTGTTTCAGTCAAGACAGCTCTCCCCACTCCTTTCCCTGTTTTAGGTACAGGGCTCTGGATTGATTGCCTTGGATGTTGTCCTAACTTCTGTGTCTTTTCTGGAATCATGTTTAATTCTCTTACCCTGCATTTAACCTACCCACATGCAACGCACTGACTACTTCACATTTCAAAAACCTGTTCCACAGAAATATTTTGCCATAGAGAAAGCAAGTTTTGCCAGCATTTGTGTGAGTTTTGGGTGAGCCTGACACTCTGTTCAAGGTCACAAACTGTTGCAAAAACAAAGCTTATGCTTTTGGATCATGAATCCTTCATAAATGGTTCTAACAAAAGCCTTGTATTACAGAATCATAGGAGAGAGAAGAGAGTTAAATAAATAAAATAAATTTTAAAATTTAAAAACATCTTATTTGAAATACTTAAATCTGTTTTTCTGGCTTAATTCCCAGGAAAATGAGGATTCACGTACGTTCAGGCTGGTTACCTAAAAGCCAAGATACAAGAAATTACTGAAAATTCCTCGTATTTTAAAAATTCATAGAAGTATTCTGTAGTAGGTATGAGTCTGAAACACGAATCTTGATTTCAAAACTTTAAAAATTCGAAATATGATGATGATGGAAAAGGAGGTACTTCAGTAGCAATGAGTAGGGGGATTTTCTAGAAACTATGAAAATAAGCATCAAGAATGTTAATGGCAATGAAGAAAAGGGAGGGGATAGAGATGACCATAGAGGTGACTATAGTAAAAACAGAAGGTAAATAGAGAACTGAAATAAATGAAGATGAAACGCAGAGAGTCAAGACTGCTGTCCTGTTCCATCAGTTTCATGACTGTTTTTTCTTTTATGAAGGAATGCAGAAGAGAGACAATCAAACCCCACCTAATTAAGGGCAAATTTAAAGAAGAAAAAGAAGTCACATAAATAAAATACTTAGGTTATATTATTAGAACCATTTGAGTAGTTTGAGTAACCTTGGACATATTAAGCAACTCTTGGTCCTCAGAGACTGTTCTTGGTCATGCTTTTTTATCTTCATTGTTGCTAATGATTTATCAAATGATTCTGATAACAATTGATCTACATAAAAGACTTGGAGTGTGAAGTCCATTCTGAGGTTTTCTTTTTTAATAACAAGATCATATTTCCTGTTCACCCTGAAGCTATCCTGGCTGATTCTTCCTTACCAAGCTCAAAAGTATTATGAGGGCCATCCCTTGGCTGCTGAGGTAGATAAATACGGCATTTTCACGGCAAAAAATGCAAATAGCTATTTAAAAGGGTATCTTCTTGAGTGTGCAATGTAGGATTTTTTAGCTCCTGATATTAGAAGCATCCACAAAAGTAATTAATGTCTGTGGGAACTGTAACCAACCGGTTTTTCAACTTAAGCATTTAGAAATAAATGTTACAGAAAATCCACTGGCTACTTCATTAATACACAGTCTTGTGCTGTTCAGCATCATTACATTAGGTTTGTCCCTGGCTTGATTTCACTTCCTGCATAAAATGATAGCAAGGATGTATTTGGACCAGCCCTATGTACTTTTGTACAATAGGTCATGCGTGTTCCAACAAATAGCATTGTGTGTCAATTGGACTTCATTACTTTGTTTACGCCTTTGAAAGAAATTGCTAAACATTTCTTAATTATTATAATTACAGCCTGAAAAGTTCTTTGTCTGTTTCATGCCCGTATATTGTCTTGAGGTGAAGGGTAGAGAAGAGCAGAAGGGGAACTCATTAAAAATCTGATTAAAATTCCATGTTGACACACCTGCAAAGAAATATATCTGATGAAATCCCTCAACCTTTAAAGCAATGAAAGCCCTGGAATGAATTTCAGTAGAGCTGGGATTTTACCCTATGTGCAGGAGAAGTCATGCTGGGCCCAGTTCTTCACATGGCTTTTTTGGGAAGGAGTGGAATCAGGAAACAGCAAAGGCACTAACACCATTACGCGCTGCAGTATTGATAGAAATGGGAAACAGCTTAAATCAGCTTAGAGCAGCTGATCTGCATACTTAATCATGCAAACCCCTATGTTAATGACAGAGTGACAGACGAGTAACATGACTCCTGCATACATGAGACCACAAGTGATCTGACCAGGTTGTCTCAAAGATATGCCATAATACATTTTATGCCAGAATTTCACATGTTCTCTCTAAATACTTTATGGCTTATAGGAAGGTGATTTGGTCACATTCAGAGAATCTTTCTTTAAAATTGTTGCTGGCACTGTTTTTCACATTCCTATTTCTGCAAATACTTGAACTGTTATGTTAATGCCAAGCATTTGCTTGTGTGACTCCATTTATGAGAGGGGGAAAAAACTAGTTAATGTGAGAATAATTTAAAAATCACCTGCAATAGGTTTTACATACATAAGAGCATCTTGATTTTAAGATCAGAATCCTCTAAGTCAGGAAGTAAATGCTATTATCAAATTAAAGAGTTGTGAGAATCTCCCATTTCCTGACAGACCAGGCAGTCAATTTCTAACTCTTGAGTGGCTGGACCCTTTGTCACTGTTCCAAGTCTGAATAGCATTGTTCACCCTGTTCCTGAGGTCAGGGCAATTTGCAAGGGAGGAAGAAGGAGACATTTTTTGGAATGATTATTTATTTATTTATTTATTTATTTATTTACTTACTTATTCTGCAAAACCTCAGAGGCCTAGAATGCCAATAGGCTGCCCAACAGAGAATGATGAACCCTAAAAATCACAGCAGGAGCCATCAAAATTGGATTGTATATGACCTTGTATGAAATATGAACTTACAAAGGGCTGCTCAGTTTAGAATCCCAGGTAGTATTGCCCTGAAAGTGCTTCATGTGTCTTCCAGTCTGGAAGCCATAGGATTTCTGTGGGTGCTGCAGAGAGCATGCAGACAGCTGAGCTCCTGCCTGCCTCTTGGCTGCCTGCAGGATGAGACCCCCAAACAGGATACCCCTTCCAGAGCACAGCCTAAAGATCCCTCTCAGCAGCTCCGGTTCTGAGGGATAATGCATGCCACCTTATTATGCACTGAAAGGAAAATGTGTGTAGTGCATGAGAACACTGGAGCTGATTTTGTCTGGTACAGGATGCCTCAGTGAGCTCCTCTGGCTGCAGGGGATCCCTGCCTTGGGAGCAGGAAGGTGTGCACAGGCAGTGTGGTGCTGCTGAGCAGTGAGTACAGGCACCAGCAGCTCCTGGCACAGTCAGGGATTCCCACTTGCTGCATGGCAAACTGCCCTGAAATTGTATCCCCTGGAAGCCTGGGTGCCATGAGGCACAGGAAGTTCATCCAGCCTGTGTTTCTGGGAAAAGTCTGCTGAAACTACATCCACCACAGTGATAGTAGTGTCACTATATTGGCTTACAGATGTAGGTCAGGTAAGGCTTGAAGGCAGAGTTAATATTTTTTGTTAGAGCAACTCTAGAAGCAGCAAATCTAGACAGCCTTCAGGAGCACCAGCCATTCTCCTTGGGTCCCCTTCTGTGAATTTCTGTGGTTTACATGGATCATCAATTTCAGTGCTAAATACTCCTCTCAAGAAAATTTCTGGCTACCCCTGCCAGTGGGACACAAGAGTGTCCTTTTCTCCTTTCTATGTCTCATACAAGAGTGAAATGGTATTTTCTGCTTTTAACCCTGGCTAAAGATTAGTTTTTAACGTAGTCATGAGCTCTAAATAACTTATAACCCAAGCAGTGGAACTTGGTTCCCAAACTTTTTGCAAACCATGAGCATTCCTAGCTAGGAATGCTTGTCAAGCCTTTTTTCATGAACCTTTCTCTTCGTTTTGAAGAGCTCAGAGATAGAGTTTGCTTCTTGCTTTCCCTAACTTCAGCAGCAAGTGCATTTATCATTACTTGACAGAACAGTTGAGCAGTTAATATCTTGGACTGGCATTGTATGAAGGTACATTCCTTGCTTTTATGGAGATTAACTATCCAGACAAATATTTGTTCTTAAGATCTCACAGCTCGTGATTACTTTCGGCAATAGAATATATTTTCTCTTATCACCATTTCTTGTTGCATAAACAAATGAAATAAATAAATAAATCTCTGTGGGACTTTTTTTTTTACAACTGCTGTCCAACCTGTCTGTAGACAATTGTACACTATGCTTCCATCAAGTCTGTAGCTTGAGTTTCTTGGATATTGAAAATACTGATTCTTAAAAAAAATGTTAACAGGATATTTCCAAGTTCCCAGACAAAGACTATACACTGCTGGGTGAAGGTGGAATCATTCTGAGTGGAGGTCAACGGGCACGAATCTCACTGGCAAGGTGAGTATTTTGCTCTTCTACAATACGTGTACTATTTCACTTATATGGAATGTAATATGAGTAAGCATTTAAATATATGTGGACTATGTCCTGCTAAATAAATATCCTCCAGGTATATCAGGAACTTGATTTTACTATCAGAAATCTGAGTTCTGCTATGCAATTTTGTTTATGATATACCTGCATATTAATTTACTGAATTTTAAAAGTTAGACGTCAGAAAAATGCTATGGCTTAGCATAAGATGAATTTTTCCCTCCCTGATGCAAGAAGTCTTTGCAGATTCAGACCTTTAACTGTAGCTTTTTATGTACTGAAGAAACCCATAGAAAGATACAAATAAATATTCCAAGATCTTTCCCTGCTCTGACATTTCTTCGAAGTGGTTTATATGCTTATAAATGACATATGCCTGTCTGCAAGTAAATGGAGTAAAACCACAAAAAACAGCCATGTTCCAAAACATTTTATGCTAACACTTTGGGCTTCTCTTTGTCATAAGAAAAAGTAGAAAGCAGTGGCTATGTATGTATGAATAACTGCCTTGTCTGTTTGACCTTCCAATGTTAGTGAGTAATTCCGAAGGTCTGCAGAACAATAACATAGGTGTTTGTTTTATAAATTAGCTATGTGTTTCAGCAGAATCACTTAGCTATTGTCAGAAATTCAGTAATGACAGCTCTGATGTATAAATTGCCCCATTTATTTCTGTGCCAAGTGCAAATTGTGCTGATTCCCATGCCCAGAAACACTGTGTAGAAATAAAATCACATTATAGTGATCCATCCCATGAAAGATGTGCATGTCTGTGTAAGGCTAAAAGATGGGATCTTTAAAATAGAAAATCATGCAGTGTGGGTTTATAAGACTGAAGAGGCATATGGATGGTTCTGGTTTCGGCAGAAAGAAGGGAAGATCAGGCAAAGCTTTCAAAGCATGTAACCCCAAAACTACGAAGCCCACTTAGATTTTAATTTATAATGCAACATTTACATAGACTATTTCCTAGATGCTATGGATAATCACGTATGTCACTTTTCAGATGGTCATAGCTTGTTTCCTGGAGAAACAGAACTTATGTGTTTATTGTCAACTGTAGAACAGTAATTTTTAAAACAATTACACATCATAAAGACAGTGACTGTCTTAGGTTTTGTTCAGGCTCCAGTCCACGCTCAGTGTTCTACAAGATGTGTGGGTATTGAGGTGTGGGTTGCAGATGAAGCTCTGAAAAGTTAGGGGTGTAAATTTAGGATTACAGCCTTGGGCTGTACCTAGGCAATAAACTGGTGATAAACTGGACATTATATTCTTTCATTAATTTATAATTCTATATATTATGGCTGCATAAACTTATGTGTGTAGTCTGTGCAAGGTCAAGTAAAATGAGAATCTGTCACAGAAGTGACATCAACCAGCTGTCATGAGAAGCAGGTGGAGATTTTGTGAGTCTGCCTTTCTTACAGAGCACTCTCATTGCCTGCAGCTGCAGCCAGGGGAAAGAAAGGACCAAGGGAAAAACATAGTGCATGTCCTGGACTTGAGTCAGCTTGCTGGCCTGATACCCTAAAGCCAGTAGCAACACAAAAATTGTAGCAATAAAACCCCTGCAAACTTCTTGCTGATAAAAGCACTCAGAACAGTGTGAATTTGGTGTTGTGCAGCCATTACATCATAATGTATGGTCAGTGAAATCCATTGTGTTAGAGGATTTTTCAATAAAGTTGCTAGTTTTATTAACATAATGAGCTAATATTGAGGGCTTTTTCTCTTGGTGGTTAAATATTTTCACACTGATCAATATTTTCATCATGATTAACATACTGTAAAAAATACAGAAATGCAGCTGTCTGGGTTTCTTTACTAATTATACTCTGAATGATATTGCATAATGATTTTCATTCTCACAGAGGAAGGCAGGGGATCTTTTTGAATTTCTATTAAAATTTTTTTAAAAAATACTCTCTTAACCAGAACTTTAGGTCTCAGTGAGCCATGACCAGGTACATACAGCTTAAGGTCCTTTTTTGATGTCTTCGACTCGAAATATTGTACAGTCCTGTTACAGATAATGTTTGCAAGACCATGCTCATTAACACACCTGTTTTTGCTCTCCCTTTTTAAAATTATCTTTGAAATTAAGTGCTGGTCCTAAGTCTTTTCACATGTTTATTTACATATATGCAATATTCCCTCAGGTACCAGTAGATATTACAGTAGACATTAAATTCCCATTGAAATAATCTGTGATGGGGACTGTCAGATTCAGGCCATAAAGAAATCTCTTTTACACAGGGTAACCTTTGTAAACCACAGCTTTGTTTCATTGCAGTGAAATTAATGGAAAACTGAGTTAGTTTGTAGTGTGACCTGCAGCAAGAAAAGGCTTTATTGAAAGATATCTTATGAGATAATTTCATGTTAAACTCCAAGTCCATATTGATGCTGTAGAAGTATATCAATTAAAAGATTTGAGGCATTCTTCTTAAATGATATTCATTTAAATTTTTAAGAGATGCAAAAGTTAATATAATTTCCATTTTTTTCTGTTCAGGGCAGTGTACAAAGATGCTGATTTGTATCTCCTGGATTCTCCTTTTGGACACTTAGACATTTTTACAGAAAAAGAGATATTTGAAAGGTATTATATGTTTTGATGGATTGTACTTAAGAATCTCACAAAGCAGCACAAAGTAAAATGAAGGGCTTTTAATAACAGTACAAAAACACTGAAGTGATTAAAATAATATTGTTGGGATGTTCATTTTTAGGGTTTCTAATCATATTATGTTGTAGAATTATGTATATATTTTGAGTATTTTGTGTTAGTGGTAGGACAATGCACTGTGTGGGGAACAAGCCTGGGCCAGGTGTGAGCATTAGTGCTCCCTCTTCCATCTCAACATACTGAACCTGCTGTAAGCTCATACTCTCAGTGTGTGTGGCTTTATATCTGACTTGCCTTTTTAGCAGAAAGGCTTTCACTTTAAAACAATAACCTGCTTTGTAAGTATAATTTTTTTACAAAAAGCTTTCTTTTGACCTGTTTTTCCAATCATTGAACGTTGAACCACCTGAAACTGCCTGCTGAAGATTGGCAGCAGGTTGGCCCAAGTCAGAGACTTTTTTTGCTTGTCCTTTTGATGAAAACAATGACACACACTGCCATCCATGAGCTTTTCAGCCACTGTAATTTTGAAGTTTTGAAATTGGAGTAATGCTCTTAAGTGTCAGATCAGCAGATCTGAGTAACCCTAAGATGAAAACAAATACTTCATGATGAACTGTGCTTTTTGGATGGACCTGAAAATGATTAAATCTTGCCCCTTTTTTGATTCCTGTGATAAAGTACTCACCCTTTACATATCTCAGCTCAACCACCTCCTTTGTAGTTTGAGGGAGCAACCAAGTCTGCTCGTGCTGGGAGCAGGGCAGGTAAAAAATTGAAAGTGAAAGGGATAAAATCATCATTTAATTGTGAGAACAAAAAAGTCTAAATGTTCACACTTCCATCTTTTACAGCTGTGTGTGCAAGTTGATGGCAAATAAAACTAGGATCTTAGTTACTTCAAAATTGGAACACTTAAAGATTGCTGACAAAATATTAATCTTACATGAAGGGAGCTGCTATTTCTATGGAACATTTTCTGAACTTCAGGGTCAACGGCCAGACTTCAGCTCAGAGCTGATGGGATTTGATTCTTTTGATCAGTTCAGTGCAGAGAGAAGAAATTCAATCCTTACTGAGACTCTCCGACGATTTTCCATTGAAGGAGAAGGGGCGGCATCACGCAATGAAATAAAGAAGCAATCTTTTAAACAAAAATCAGAATTTAATGACAAAAGGAAGAACTCCATCATTATTAACCCCCTTAATGCAAACAGGAAGTTCTCAGTGGTGCAGAAGAACGGGATGCAGGTCAATGGGATAGACGATGGCCACAATGACCCCCCCGAGAGGAGGCTGTCGCTAGTCCCTGACTTGGAGCAGGGGGACATGGCTCTGCTGAGGACTGGCATGCTCAAGGCTGACCATCTGCTGCAAGGGCGGAGGAGGCAGTCAGTGCTGAACCTGATGACGAGCACCTCCGTGAACCACGGACCAAACTTTTCCAAAAAGGGCAGTACAACATTTCGGAAAATGTCTGTGGTGCCTCAGACAAACCTGTCTTCTGAGATAGATATCTACACCAGGCGTGTGTCTCGAGACAGTGTCTTGGACATAACTGATGAAATCAATGAAGAGGATTTGAAGGTGTGTGTTGATATGAATTCATCTCGGGTTTGGTTATGGTGATAGTTTAGTGTAATATACTCCTCATCTATTTTTCTACTTGACTATTTCCTTCCTAATGCAGCATTTTTCTGTGGAATATGTTTTTTGAATACCTGTGAAAATTTTTAAACTCAAGTATCATCTTGAAATCATTGAAATCCTGTGAAATTTTCACTTATTTTTTTTGTTTATTTTTCAGTGCTATTTGTAGGGAATTTCAATACAGAATTTACATCTCCTGCACCTTACCTTTCATATTACTTATGATAAAATAAAATTTGAAACCATAACTTGGAAAAACATTGCTTTAAAGCATTTATGTAAAATTCACCTTTGAAACATTAAGGCTTATGGAAAAAAGAAAATGCTAGCACAGTTTTTAAAACTGGAACTTGATCAAGTTTGATAAATTTGTCACACTGCTTAGTTCCTGTGTCCTGATGCAGATAATGGATGGAGGAATAAGCTTGATTTTACTCTGGTTTTATGGATTTGCAGAAAAAAACAGAAGGTTGAGTTTTATACAAAAAACTGGACCAAAATTTCTTTTTTTCAAATAGTTTCAATTGGTCATGATGGACTACTTTTATTTTCAAAACTGTCAGCTGATTTTCTCAGGATATGAAAATTTTCGGAGGGAGTTTCCTAGGTAGAAAAAGATGTCCAAGGAAAATTTTAATTCATTATTTGCTGAAGCCCTGGCCTTTTTTCTTTTGAGCTCAACAGAAAAAAAAGCTCTTACAAAAAAAGTGCTTATGAATTTGCTCTAAAATCACAATAATAATTCTCCATTGAAAGAAAATAGCTATTAAATAATAGTTTTTGATTCTGGTAGTGCTGGACAAATCTCAGCTTCTCTCATTGTCTGAAAATTTCAAATAATCTCTAGATTGTATTTTTATAGCAAAGATGACTCAACCAGTCAGTACCTTCCTCTCTAGCCATTTTCAGCCAATTTAATGCTTCAGCTCAATTATTTGCTGTGAGTTAGCAGAAAGAATGATGGCATTCTTGTGTCAGAAATTCTCATACAGAGATATTATTAGCATTCTTACTATTATTTTACTGTTTTTTTGACAGGAGTGCTTCAGTGATGATGCTGAAAGCATGGGTACTGTTACTACATGGAATACCTATTTCAGATACATTACTATCCACAAAAACTTGATTTTTGTTCTGATTTTGTGTGTGACTGTCTTCTTAATTGAGGTAAGAAAATCTTTGCTTGGTGTCATGTTGCAACAAATGATGTTTGTTCAAACCATTCTTTGTAAAAATGGATAAAGCATCAAGACATAAGCTCTTGTATGTATCACTTACTGACAACTACTGCTAAATTAAATTGCAGTGACTTTTCTACTGCTTAGATGAGCACTTCTTACCCAAAGTTAGTGGTTAGTGCACAGCAGCAGAAGACCCATCATCTTAAATTATCCAGGTTATTTTCTGCTATGTGGTACCATAAAGAAGAATTATTGCCCCATGCAAGTCTCTTGTTCACAGGTGAATAATCTTCCATTTTTCATTAAATATTATCTTTGCAGAGCTTTAGGGAGTTAACAACAATAATTGCCATAATTTCTTTTTTTATGAGCACATGCATAAATTCTGGAAAATTGCTTTGAAAAATGAACTTTGCTCCTAGAGAAAGAAAAGTGGTAAGGCAGAGTGCTGAATGCCTGTGATGGCAGTTAAAGACAGAAGGGGTGTTCCTGCAGCATGCAGAGAAGATTTTTTCCAAGGACAGCGTAAAACACTGGAACAAGCACTGAAGAACATCTGGCTGTTTATGGACATTTGACTGTTTTTCATACACCAGAAATTGTCTGCATTTTGTCTTGTCTCTCAATTTAGGAAAGAATTTTAGCATGTAGAACCTCTTAATGTTCTCTTCTATAGTTAATATCCTAAATCAAGTATTTTCCAAAGGGAAGGAGCATGTTTCATAGTGGGAAATCAATGAGACTGTATTCGTATGTCAACTTATAAAATATGGTGCTAAGACTAGTTTCTGGCTGATTGTCAGTAAAGGGTTTTAGCAATTCTGTGGTGAGATTCAAACTTCTAATATCATAACTGGAAAAAGATGTGACTGATGGTATTCTGAGTTTACACTAATGTTACATTGCAGGTGATTTAAGTTAGTTCTCTTGGACCAGGAACAAATCCTGGAATGCCCTAAATTTTTAAACCAACTCCAGAAGCAAGATAGTATTTAGATGCATAGCTCTTCTTATCATGTAAGTTTTTTTTTCATGATAGTGGAACATGGCTATGTAAACAACAGCAAAGCTGAATGTGAGTTTTAGAGGCAAAGGAAATTTTAATTTTAAGGTATATCAAATTTATTCCTGTATATTCAGCATATATTTCTAATGCTGATTACACATTTTTGTGTAACCTTTTTTTAAAAGTTCAAAAGCCTCATCTTCTAATTAAAAAAAAATCTTAGGACAAAGAATGCTTCCATACAATTTAAACTTTCCAGTGTGACTATTGTTGAAATAAAAGCCTGTTGGTAAATGAATGGGCTGGAAGATGTCCAGCTGCAGCCCAGTCTTGAGCAAACCTCTATGTATGAGCTGAAATGCCATGCCAAGTCTTTATGTGTCCCGTGCTGACAGTTTGTACCCTTCCAACCTGAGACAATGAAGAGAGGCTAGTGATGAACATCCAAGGAAATTGAAAGTGGTGTTTTTACACCCTTCAGATCTGGGTGGGACTACTGTGGAAATTCTAGAGATGCTATTTTAGATTTTGAATGGATTGCTCTGTATTGCAGGTTCCAAGGTGAGTCCACACAGGTCACCATAAATAGGACATCAACTGTACAAATTTCCTAGGTCTGCGAGGTGTATGTCGTGTAGCTCTCTTCAGTAGCTCAAAACTGTGTCTCATGGAAGTAATACCCAGAGACTAGAGCTGCTGAACTGCAAGAAGAGCAGTTTTGGAAGGAAACACAGTGAAAGGCTTTGTGAAACTATTCTGTGACAATATTACCTACCATCATCTTCACGGCTGAAAAAACTCCTCTGTTGTGAGGAGTCAAGATGAGAACAGAATTCTGTTGGGAGATGTAAAAATATTATTGTGAAAGAAGCCTGAGTCTTACAAATACTTAAATTCAGGACCATCATGGTCAATCTTGAGTTATTTAATATAACACCTGAAAAAGTTGGTGGCTCCCAAAGAGAAGACTTCAGTTATGTGTTGATGTATTACCAAAGTACATTTCTGTACCAGTGACATAAAATATATGGGAAGAAAATTAAAAACTCTTTCAACTCTTAGAAAACTGATCATAGTCAGGAACAAAGCAAACTAAAGTGTGATAGACTAGATGAAGTATCTTGGTGGACAGACAAGAATATATTACAGACTAAATTCTTGTTGAATGCTGAACCATCTCACAATAAAAAGGGTTTAATTCTACATTTTGAAGACATTACAATAGATTATGTGGAAAATTATGTAAAACTAAGCAGCAAAGAAATATCAGTCAAATGAATATAAAAAATGTAGATATCAGCTAGCAAGAACATAAATGCAAAAATAATAATGGTAAAGTTTTTACATTATATTTTAATAAATGTTTTTGAAGATATTGAGAGACTCTTCTATGGTCATTAAAAACATTGATCTTTAAAACTTAAAATCTGTTAAGGCATACAGTTATCAGTAGGAAGGGCATTAGCAAGCATTTGTTAATAGTGTGGTAGAAAACAATACAAGAATATTTAGGGACTTGAGAGCCTGATTGTAATACAAGTCTAAATGTAGCTTTCCTGGTGGGATGCACTAAATTGTTTCTGTGGAAAGAGAAGCAGATATTACAAGTTTTTTTCTTCAAGTAAGCTTGACTTCCACTCATTTCTTATGCTTCCTCTAAAAACAGGTATAAAGTCAATGAAAAAAGATACGAGAGAAAAATTACATAAAGTGATAAGACAAAATCTGACTTTGTTTTCTTTGGTCACAGGTAGCTGCTTCTCTTTTTGGGGTATGGTTTCTTCAAAAGTAAGTAGTGGTGATAATTTATTAAAGAACTGGGGTATCCCTTATATTATTTTTTCTGTAAATAATGAATAAATTCTGCCAGAATTCTATGTGGATAGTCACTATCTTATAGCCAACAAAATGGTTCCTAGATGGTTGATCTAAATACCTTGTGTAGGTGGTATGTGGTACTTCTGTAAGTGCTAACAGTTTGAATGGTTTATGCCTTGTTTTTGAGTACACAACAGTGTACACAAGGTTTTCCTTGGTCAGCTCATTCTAAGGATGCATGGACCTGATTACCTTCAATACACCATGATTCAGAGCTGCTGGGTAAGGTTTGATTAGGAACATTTTAAGGGAGTAGTTTCTGTAAGACCCCGTTTGTAAAATTTCCTCTGCTCATCTATGAAGAATTCCCAGAAGTTACTGGGTCAGGAATTGAAAGTTAAAACATACTGAGCAGTGGAAAAGCCAGTGGCTTTTCCTGGGTTAATGCTTTTAATCCCTGTTTTTTCCTCCAGAAATGAGTCTGTGTGTTTGAGCACAGAAGCATATGGTGATGTAGGTCTGACTGGAGGTTGAGTAATTTCTGTTGATTTCCATCTACATTAAGTCACTAAGGGCTTTGATTTTTATGGTATACCTAAAGAATTTTAGTTCCATAGGAATTAAGTTTTTTCAAGACTTAAACTAATTTTTCTGTTTAAGAGAAGTGGGTGTATTTTCCTGGATTAGGTTAGGTTTGTCAGTGATTAAATAGGCAGTAGATTTGCAAGAGACTACCAGAGCAATTAATGATTTATATTTCATACATACGTGACAATATTTTAAAAATGACTGGAAATATCTACAACTAACCATTAGCACAATTTTAAAACAAATGGACACTGGAGTACTGTTTGGGTTTGTTTAGTAAATGGAAGAGAAAAAGCACACAATTTCCAGTAATGTATTTACTTCTAATTTCCATTACACAGGACAGCTTTGAAGGCAAATTCAACGCAGTCAGAAAACAGCACCTCTGACAAACCTCCTGTGATTGTCACTGACACTAGCAGCTACTACATCATTTACATCTATGTGGGTGTGGCAGATACCCTGCTTGCCATGGGAGTCTTCAGAGGTTTGCCCCTTGTGCACACACTTATAACAGTGTCTAAAACTCTTCATCAAAAGATGGTGCATGCAGTTCTTCATGCACCTATGTCAACTTTCAACTCTCTGAAAGCAGGTAACTGAGATGGGAGGTGATTGACTCATCTATGCATTTAATTTAAATTAAATGGTTTTCATTCTGTTAAAGGACAGTGTTGCCTTAAATTTATGTTTTCAGTCAAGTGGAATGTTAGAAGTTTGCCACATATGGTAATTTGTGAATCTTTTAATGAAACTTAATTGCACTTAAGTGTGACATATTTCAGTTGTCAATTCTGATTCTGAAATATCACCCTGTAATAAAGAAATTTGGAGAAAATAAACTGTTAAATGTTCTAGGCAATAAAAGCAGAATAACTTTAAAGAATAGACTTTGTCAAAAACTTCAATAGAAAAGATATTGTCAGCTATGTCGTGAGTGACAATGAATCAGATGTGGTTGATAAATAGTGCTTTTTATGAATAGCCCTACTAAAATGGCATAAAACATCAGTTAATGTGAATGGTGGTATACATATTCAAATTTGGGAGTTGTTATAAACCTCGTTATATAACTGATGCAACAAGTTCTGTCTCCCATTGTATGTGAAATTCTTGTCTTGCATGCTTCTTGCTGGTAAGTACTAGATTACAGGAGACACAGCTAAATGATGATACAGCAATGGGCTTCTCCTTAATTTTCTCTTATGTTCTTAACTTGTTGTTAAATTATGTTTAATACAGTAATTTTACTCAGAAATTAAGAAACAGGTTACAAACCCATGCAAATGCTGATGTGCAAATTACCTGTGTATCAGCAGGGCCTGCTGAATAAGGGGTACTGACTTATGCTTCGTGCCTCTGTTTCTGCCCCATTTAGTGGTTTCCTTTTTAAAATTACATTTTCCTGGCTTTTTATTTCCAAGATCTGAAACAGTTGTGTAGCTGAATTCCTCTAGGGGGACAGAAACTGTAGCTCCACTAAACTGTAATGGAATTGCTTGTACTTGAAAAAATCTTGTACTTAGTATTTTGTATTCAGAAAACACTGTACCTTTCATTAAAGTAATAAATGTGGGGTTTGGGGGTATTTAAATGCTTGAATTTTTTTTTTTTCTTCTTAATCCATAGGTGGTATGCTTAACAGGTTCTCAAAAGATACGGCAGTACTGGATGACTTACTTCCACTTACAGTATTTGACTTCATTCAGGTTTGTAGAATAAAAGTTGTAACTGTCTTATAGATAAGTGATATTTCAGCTGCACATCTTGTGAAAGAAATCATATGAAGTTTTTTCAATGTATGTATCTACGTAGCTGCTTATCCTGTAGGTCAACTTTACTGCTTCATTTTTGATTACTTGCCTCTATGTGTGCTTACCTCCACTGTTCATGCAAACCACTCTTACTACTAAGGCTCAGAAATACTTCTGCCCTGCAGACCCCTACAGGACAAGTATCCCTGCTGCTGCTCAGATTCAGCTGTAAGTCATAAAGGGCATTCCTTAGTTTCTTTCTGTTATCATGGGTCAAATTTACTGTTTTTTAATGCTATTCTTTGATTGCATTCGGTCACTTTGATAACTTCCCCTCCTTAAGCTCTAATGTTCCCAGTTTGCTAGCATCACCCTTAGTTTACTTCTCTTCTAATGAATATATTCTTGACTTATCTGTTCCTTCTATGGAATTGCCAGCTTTTCCTTAGATAGAACTAGTTCCCAGAACATTTTAAAAATAGAAGCAAATCTTTCCTGTTGCTCCTGTTCCTCTCTACATTATTAAGGTGGTATGCAGGCACAACTTAATAAACCCAAACACTCTGCTGTACAGATTGCCTGTCTCCATCTGTGAGTTTGACTGCTTTACAGTCCCTACCAACATGATGATCTGATAAAGACAGAATTTCTTTCCCTATATCTTTGTAAGTAATTGATAACTTTGACTCATGACTTCAGAGGGTCCAGTGCAGCTTGATATGAAGAGGTTCAAGTACATTGCATCTTTACTTCAGTCCTGCTGATGTCATGAGGACCTGCTGAATGAATAAACATGGACATTGGGGCTCTCTGAATCTACAATATTATCTTCAGTGTGAATAGTCACTACTGTCTTTTCTGATATGACCATTATGTTTCAGATATTTTGGACCTACCATGGGGATGTTATTCCAGAAGCATGTTAATTAGTCTGTCTCTACTTTTCAAACTTTCTACAAGAAACTGACTAGTTTTTCATGTTTTCAAGAATAAGGAAGATCCCAGTATTTGGCTTTTCTATTCTGATGCCTTTCAGAGGTTTAGCTATACCCTAATGTCCCATAGTTTCACCTCTCTCCTCAGTCTCAACTCAGAGGCTTCTAGACATGAGTAATAAGCTGCCCTGTCTTTCCAGGTTCTTCTGCTGAAGATCACTGAACCTACCCACTGTCTTGGATAATTTAACAGTCATTCTTTCACAATCAATTTCTTCTGGTCCTCCATAGATTCAGACGTCCATGGACTCTGCTAATGAACAAAGTCAAATGCCTCTGAAAGATACAGAGAAGTTATAGATAGGACTTTTTCCTTCTGATGATTGTTGAAGAGTCACAGAATGTGGAAAGGATGTGTGGACCTAGGACCTGGGGTCCCTCCAACCCCTCTGTTCAAAGCAGGTTCAGCTAGGGGAGGTTGCTCAAGACCAAGCTGAGTTTTGGATATCTCCGAATTCTCTGAGTAACGTGTTCCAGTGTTTGACCTTCCCCATGCTAAAAGTGCTTTTTCTTATGTTTAAAAGGAATTTTGTGCATTTGTGCTTATGCCCATTGCCTCTTGTCTTCCCAGTGTGTGCCATTTAAAAGAATTTGGCTCAAGTACATATGGTCCACAAGAAATACCTACTAGTGTTTATATAAAAAGAATATATTTTTAATTATACAGATAATGGCAAAGTGCATATACAGAAGCATTTATAATTTATATAAGTATAATAAATACCAGTAGATAGTTACACAAAGTGATGAGATTACCCCTAAGCCTTCTCTTAAGGCTAAACCTAGTTCTATCAACCAGTCCTTGTTTCTTGGAGATTCTCCATGTGAGATGCTGCTGATGTATACTGCTTGTCCCTAAGGTTTAATATAAGGTTTAATAAAGTTTAAGTGAGTTCATAGTGAATTCACTGAACATTTATGCCTGTGATGATGACTGGCTTCCCCTAAATGATAAACTCCTGTTTATCTGCAACTGGCTGTTGCAGTCATTGCCACCCTGAACATTTGCTGAGTTGCTTTGTCTACTACCACCTGCATTTTCCAAACAAGGAAACAGTGGAACATGTCACCCCATCTGGCCTCTGTCCCAGGGCTGAAAGCTTAGCATCTGGGGCACTGAACTGGGCTGCATGAGCCCTCTGCTGCCATTCCTCAACTATATGCCAATGCAGTTGGCTTGTGGTTTAGATTTTTGCTTCTGCCTTTTTAGAGAAAATATAATCTTCTGTCTGACTTTAGGCTTACTTTGGAGTGTATGAGATAACACAGATTTTCATATTCAACTTTTTAGTGAAATAACTGTGGGACAAGCAGTTAGAACAATATGGCATCATGATGACCTTTACAAAATTTGAGTAAATGACAGAAACGGGAATTATAACAGTCACTGAGTGACTGTAATCTCAAGTAATATGAGAACTGTACAACTTGGCTCAATATCACTTGAATAGCTCATTTGCTTCTTAACAATTAGAGAGAGATACAAGTGTTACTAATTTCTGCAGTTTGAAGTAATGAGTAAACACAAATCCCTTCTTGCATTGCTGCAGCCAGTGCTAAACAGCCTGCACAAGCGTAACCCACACATTTCACCATTCCTTTAAGAGAAATGAGGAAAATAGTGAAAGAACTCATAAGATCATAAAATTGTTTGGGCTGGAAGGGACATTAAAGATCATCTAGTTCCAACCCCTCTGCACAGGCAAGGACACTTTCTATTAGACCAGGTTTCTCAGAGCCTCTTTCAATCTGGCTTTGAACACTTCCAGGAGTGGGGCATCCACAGCTTCTCTGGGCAACCTGTTCCAATGCCTCACCACCCTCATAGTATAGAATTTCTTCCTAATATCTAATCTAAACCTGCTCTATTCAGTTCAAAGCCATTCCTCCTTTAGCTAGTTCAGCTGTAAGGTAATTTTTTTTCATAAAATATGATGCTGCTATTGCATTGCTCAGCTTTCTGATGAAAAAAATGTGGTAGGAAACTTAGAACATGCTTACCTGTTCATGAAAGACCTCTAACTTGGAATACTGGGAATTTAAATCCTTCCTTGAGTTTATGTGGATGTAGTAGTAAAAACCTGCAGGTTTCTTCCTAATGTGAAATTAGTTTTGCTTTACATCTGTTTCTTTGCTGACTGGTCATTTGCAGTGATGTCTCAATGCAATGTTCATAATTTTGTCCAAATTGTCCATCTGCAGTCGGTTTATGCTGGTAAGTTTGCAGCTTGAAGTAGTTGTTCAGTGTTAGAAGTAACACCCTGATACAAAGCAGAACTTTGCTATTCTATGTACACTGATATACTTGATTTTCTTTAGATTTAGACATGAGATCAAAACAGTCTACCTGTTTGAGTCTCTTTTAGAGTAAAGATCAAGACCAGATTTAGCTAAATCTGTCTAGAGTTACTGAGGACTAGTTCTTAAAATGGTAGTAGTCTCTAGTAGGTTAAAATAGATTAACTGAAACAATTTTGCTCTTTTTGTCATCTGACATCTTTAAACACCTTTTTATTTTTCATGAAACTGCTGATTTGTCATATCACAAGTTCTCATACAATTTATTTGCTGTCTTCCAATCAGGACAAGCAGTAGTGTTAGTTCCATATAGGAGTTACAGTCCCTTGAGCAAGCAAAGAAGTACAACTTCCCCCTTTTTCTGATCCTCAGCAAGACTGCTTTGCCCAGAACCTGCAGGAGACTGTCACTCAGCTCCTGACAGTCTTGCACACCTAGTCCAGACAAGACAGGGACAGCGCTGGTAGGTTTGGTAGGTGGCTGCAAATATTGCAAGTGCCATTCTTACAATTTTAAGTGGAGAGTGAGTACCTAGCTGCTATTGTTTTTGTGTGGCTTCATATTTTAGAAGCCTGCAATATTGATTGTACTACAGAAAACACGTCTTCAATCGATTAGAAAAGATGGCAGCTTACTGCAACAGGTTATGGATCTGGTCCAAGTTATTCATTACCTTTTCATGGAGTTTTGTTCTCAGCTGCAAATCTTCTTAGGTTAGCTCTTTATGTTTGTTGAAACAATACATAGTTGCCATAGGAAGGAGATTCATCACCAATCTCTAGTCTGTAAAATGACAAGTTTACTATATCAATAGTATTTTTCTTTCATTCTACAGTTAATACTGATTGTGATTGGCGCTATAACAGTAGTCTCAATATTAGAACCCTACATCTTCCTGGCATCAGTGCCTGTGATAGCAGCCTTTATTCTGTTAAGGGCATACTTCCTCCACACTTCTCAGCAGCTGAAACAACTGGAATCTGAAGGTAGGAGCAGCAAAATTGGTAGACTTTTAAATCTACCAAAAAAATCAATTGAGAAGTGATTCACCCTTTCTCCTCTTTTTGCCTCTTCTCCTGCAAGATGACATTGTCTTTGGGAGCAGAGCACATATCTCCTTAAAGACAGGGCTATTACTGATTCTGCCAATACTGAATGCTCTGCTGCCAAAGAGCAATTTAAAAGGCCTTTTAAAAGATGGGCTTTATCACCACTGCAGCTGAAAACAAATAAAGTCCTGACATACAGTTTTCTTGAGAGTAAATTAACTTGAAAAATTGTGGTCAGACTTGGTATGTACCCTTTGAGTTTGCTTCCTTGTAAGAAAAGTTTTCAATGGATATATATTGATCACAAAGAGCTCGTATTTCTGAATAAGTGGTTTGATTAAATTTCCTTCCTCTCCCCCCACTATGAGACTAAAATATTCCAAATAAAATGGTAAACATCATTTAGAATTTGCAGACCATGCACTGTTGCCCTGGCTTTGCAGCAAACTGACAGATCCTAAGCAAATCAGTCCTGCATCTTAAACAGTGGTGATCCTCTTCCCTTTTACATAAGTGTAATTATGGAGTTACTCAGACCTAAATTTAAATTTCTTTGATGTTCACAGGGATCCAGCACTGGCTCACCACTTTTTATGTAATGCAAGATCTACTTAAAATTACCATGTCAGTGCAGTTGAATCCAGAGCATTAAAGTACTCTGCCTATGCTAAGAAAGCTTCATATAATGGAGTTATCAAAATTGCAGGAATTCCTTTTGGCTGAGGAGGAGCAGCCTTTCTTTTGTGTTTTCCTACAGAAGGCCAGGAACCTCTCCAAGTAGATATGAGACAAGTAGTCATGTGCTAACTATGAAGAATTATTGTGATCCCTTCCTGTGAATACACTGAATGCAATTTCATCCCATTCTTGTAAAGACTGTTGTTGTAAATCCTTTGTTAGGATTACTGCAGTCATGTAGTTTGGACAACATATGTAAATTCCACACTGGCAGTAGTTACACTGCTGTGACGTGGAGGGTGTTTGCATTACATCAAAGGCATTTGCTCATGCATGTTTATGTTGTTCTAATTTAAACATTTTACAGCTCGGAGTCCAATTTTCACCCACCTTGTTACAAGCTTAAAGGGGCTGTGGACACTGAGAGCTTTTGGGCGGCAGCCGTATTTTGAGACCTTATTTCACAAAGCCCTGAACCTGCACACGGCAAACTGGTTCCTCTACCTGTCAACACTGCGCTGGTTCCAGATGAGGATAGAAATCATTTTTGTTGTCTTTTTTGTTGCTGTGGCATTTATCTCTATCATAACTACAGGTATGGTAACTTTACCCGAAAACTGAAATGGAAATCTGCTGCTTCTTTTCAACAGCTCAGCTTTAGAAAATTCAGAGAGAAATCAACTGTTGTGGAATATAGCATTGATTTAAATACGTCATAATAGTAAACACAATTTAATTAAAATAGAAATAACAGCATTATTACCTGCAGTCTAATATTGTAGAGGACTCATAAAAGGGATTAATCTGAAAATAATAACTGAAGGGACAAAACTTTCATTTCCTTGATAGTAATTGCTGTAAAATGTATCTCATGAGTTTGAAACCGCATTACTGTTCCGAGAAGATTGGATGTTGATCACAGCTGTATAGCTCAAAGGTTTTTAGTAAATAGAAGTTAATGTTCCTCTCACTTGCAAATGGCTAAGACGTAGAAAGTTTTAATAATCTTTTGAAGTCCACACCATTAGGAGAAATTGTTGTCCAGTTCTTTAATTCCCAACCCACTGACCCATTTTTCTATGTGAAGTTTTGCAAACTCTATTCAAAATCTCCCAAAAAATAACTCAACTCCTTGTAAACACAGTATATTAATGAGAATCACACTGTATCTTACTTGTATTTGAAGTGGTGCCCATGACCTGCCAGGTGTAGCCAGCCTCAAACAAGCAAAAATTAGGAGTATGATGTCCCAAAAACATTAATAGTTCATTTCTGTGGAAAAATTCAGCTTCAAATGCAGTTTTTTATTCATGATGCTTTTATTATGTTTGGACATGGTTCTACCTCTCTGAGTTTTACACTGAACTTTGTGTGCAGGATCTGTATGATGTTGCAGTACTATGGCCACTGATGAAAAGAGTTTGATGATTTTATGGAGGAGGTTTTTAAATCTAACAATATTCAAATTTCTTTCAGCTGTACTACAGTGTTGAAAAGAAATTATATAAGAGCTTGCAATTTATCAAATATTGTATAGTTTATGAAATGCTATCCTCTATTTCTTGTAGAAGGAGCTCTATCTGTCATTACAAAAGGAGACACCACACAAATACTTCTGTATGAAAATAGACACCTTCATTCATGGGGAAAAATCTTCCCTGCTGTCCTTCTCATTTCTCACTTTGTGTCCTTAGCAGTTTGAAGTTTTAGGAAAATAATTTCTTGTGTTTGTTGTCCTGGATGTTTTACTTGAGAAAAGGAGTTAGAAACACTTTTTAAAAATATTAAAATTTTTCATCTTGCCACCATTATAACCTTTACTGTTATAAATAATAAGCCCTTGGAGCAACACTAAATTCCTTTTCTTTATCTATCAGTTTTCATGAGGAACATTTTGCTTTTATTGCTTACTTTTATATTTACTTATATAACAAGATGTCTATAAGAAAAACAGGAGGAGGTTTATTGAAAAAAATTATATAAGGAATGGAAAAAGCATAGAAAGGCATCTGGCTTAAATTCTCAATTCCATTTAACATGTAGTGAGGTTAAAAATAAACAATGTGGTAGATTAAAAGCTTCTATTGTATTGTATGAAGACACAAAGGAAAATCCCTGGGAAATTCCATGCTTGCTACAGCCAACAATTAAAATTAAAATTAAAAATTTACATCTGAATCTTTGTGAAACACCAAGGAGAATGTTCTCTATTTGTCAAAGAAATGAAAATGTAAGCCATTTTGAGTTTTAAAGTTGTTAGCTGTCTGTGGTGTTTTAGTTAGATAAGAGTAATTTCCCGATTCATGTGTGTTGGAAAAAGGAAAGTCAAATCAAGATTGCAGAGACCTGATTCTGTTTACAAGTTCAGTACCAAGATTTAATTTTTTCTTCTGCCCAGCAACATTAGGGTTTCTAGTGAATTCAGTGCCAGAGCCAAGTGTTCAAATATGATTTACCTCTTAGCCCTTTTTATGATTAATAAATCCATGTTTTCCCTATGAAATAAAAGAGGAGAGAGTATGAATGTGCATTCTAAGATATACATGCTAATTTTCTGTTTTCTAATGGCTTTTTATTTGCATAGAAATTGAATGTGTTTTTCTTTCCACAGGTGATGGACCAGGTACAGCTGGAATTATTCTTACTTTAGCTATGAACATAATGGGAACCTTGCAGTGGGCAGTAAACTCAAGCATAGATGTTGATAGTTTGGTAAGCAAGAAATGCACTGTGCTGCACTTTCTTTTGAGGAATTGCCTTATTTTGTTGACTATGGTTGTGCAGTGAATTATCTTCAGAGTTGAATATTATGCAGATGTGTTAGAAAAATTTCCTTCATATCTTTGATAGCAAACTACTGGCTTCGGAATGACACAAATTGAGTTTTTCCATGATCCGAAGTTTTTCTGGCCTGGAATAGGCAACAGCAAATACTTGCATTTGAGGATTCAGATTGCAGATGTAGCAGTGATAGGAAAACCTCAAAAAGTCTGGAGGTTGTTATGTTATGATTATATTTCCTGCATTTATATATGCATTATATCTTCCTTGGTCTACTTAACAGCTTTGTATAGCAGATCACAATAGATGTTTTTGAGTTCTTTTCACCTATTATCAATAGTGATTTAAAAATCTGTCCTTGACTTCCCTGGCAGTCTTCTTCTGGTTTTATGTAAAATGCCCTCTGACATAAGAGTTTGCAGTCATGTGTAATTTTAATAGGTAGGACTGCCTTTAAAACAGAGTATTGCACAAGGTTACTTTCTCATTACCTATTTGTTGAGATATGTGAAGCAGACAGGAAATTCATAAAAGAATATCTTTGTTCTTACACTTTTCATCATACATTAGCTTAAATGTATGAAAATTGAAATTTTTGTTTTAAAATTTAATAGTTACTGGTCTCTTTCCACTTCATTCATTCTAGTATTTATTTTAGACAGAATTTGTGTAACAAAATACTGTTGTCTTATAAACCAAAAAGACATTTCTGAGGAAAAAGATCTCCCACATCCTGTCTTACCTGCTCTGAACCCTAAATTAGCTTCTTGAGGCAACTGTTTCAGTACTGGAAAACAAAAGAAATTTACAACCAATTTCAGAGTCCCTTAAATCCTGGTTAATTGAAATTGATTGTCATATTAAAAATATATAATTGGGGCAGATGGTAAAGCAATATTTGCAAGTCTAACATTAATTTTTAAAAAATATATTATTCAACTAGATTCATCCTGAGGGAAATCATTAAGAGCCTCAGAACAAGGAATTAATCACTTAACAGCATCTAGTCTCTTGTTTGCACATGTGACTGCTGATAGTCAAGAAAGCTGATGGCCATTCAGCAGTGTTTCCTATCCACCAAACATTTTATGCTAGCTCCTTCTTTGCTTTGTTATGAACAGCCTGTCTTGAGGGGAAGCATTTTGTGAAAGGGCTTCACTGCAAGACTGTAACTGCAAGACTTGCTGAACAGTAGTTACATGACTAAAAATGAAGCAAAATGTGATGTGGGTAAATCACAGAATTGCCAGGGTTGGGAGGGACCTCTGGAGATCATCTAGTCCAATCCCCCTGCCAAGGCAGGGTCACCTGGAGCAGGTGACACAGGAACTCCCCACAGGTGGGGTTTGAATGTCTCCAGAGAGACTCTACGACCTCCCTGGGCAGCCTGTTCAGTGCTTTGTCATCCTCAATGTGGAAAGGTTTTTCCTTACGTTGAGGTGAAACGTTTTGTGGTTTAGTTTATTGCCATTGCTCCTCGTTTTGTCACTGGGCCCAACTGAGAAGAGCCCGGCACCATCCAACGACACCCGCCTTTGAGATATTTATATGCATTAATGTGACCCCGTCAGTGTTCTCTAGACTAAACAGGCCCAGCTGCTGCAGTGTCTCCTCATAAAAGAGATGCTCCAGACCCCAAATGATCTTTGTGGCCCTCCACTGGACCCTCTCCAATAGCTCTTTGTCTCTCTTGTGCTGTTGAGCCCAGAACCGAACACAGCGCTCCACATGTCGCCTCACGAGGGCCGAGCAGAGGGGCAGGATCCCTTCCCTTGACCTGCTGGCCATATTCTTCCCAATGTACCCCAGGTTACCACTGGCCCTCCTGGCCTCAAGGGCTCATAGTCAATTTGTCATCCACCAAGACTCCCAGGTTCTTCTCTGCAAAGCTGCTCTCTAGTAGGTCAATCCCCCAAAACCACAACAGGCAACAACCACGTTCATTCACTCAGCTCTCATTTGTAAACTCCATCCCCTGTAGGACAGAATGTGATCACTTTAAGTATAAAAATCTGCATACAAATCATGTATGCATATTACATGGCTTAATACAAACTGAAGCTGTTTCACAAGAGCAACAGGAACTGTAGGATTCAGAGGGTGCTGGACACAACAGTATTTCAATAAAGAACTTCCCCTTTTTAAAAGTACAGTCATGTTAAAATGTCACCTATTAGCAGCAATAAGAAAATAACTCCCTTTCCCTCGGAAAGGGAGTCTCAAGTTGCTCTAGACTTTTTCTGAGTACTTTGCTCTGTATTAAGAGAAAGGACTGTACTGGAGCACTGTTTATGTTATGTGTTATATTATATTATTGATAGCCTTCTAAGGCCCATCAGTTTATAGATAGATCCTCTGGACATCTTTTACCAGTGGATAACTGCCCATTCTCGTAACATGAATTTTTAGGTATCCCAGACAAGAAACTAATAGATACTGCTGGCAGGATGGTTTTCTTGATATTTAAAAGCTGTTCCTGGGCACAAGCAGATAAAAATAGCTTAATGGTGTCAAGATAATAAAACTGCTTCACTAGGTGATACAGATGTATTAATTTCTACTCTGCAGTCTCTGCATTTAGCACTTCCCTCTTGAAAGTATTTTACAATTATTTGGCTAAAGGTGTTTTGCAAAGATTTGCCTGACTTAGTAGTCTAGTTTTACTCTATTTTTCTCTCTAGAGGTAGTTTGAAGCTCCCCCAAAACCAGATTGACCAGAATTGACACATCTCCACATATCTCCAGTTACAGATACACACACACATGGCTCTAGTTGATATCACTTTTGCCCTTCCTTGAGCAGCTGTGATATCTGTGTTTACAAGCCTGCAGACAAGAATGCCTGAGTGAATAGCACATTTGTAGGTAGCAGCCTTTGGTTGTCATATAAGCTGGAATTTTCTGCAAATGGTTGAAAGCCATGTCCAAAGGAGTAGCTAGGTAAACAGATGGGTAGGTGGAAAATTTGACTTTATTCCACAATCTCCTTCTTGATCTTTCCATGACAGTGGCACATGAATTGAAGAAATCGAAATTTCTAGATAGGTTTTTGTTTCTACATATACAGATATTGTCTTTGAAGCAATTTTTGTTGAACAGGTTTGGCTTTAAATTAAAAATCCCTATTGTCTCTTAATACCCTATAATAGTTTAATGATTTTGGCATTTCATTCTCTACAGCCCTGATACTTTGTCTTCTCTGACTTTATTTAAAAACAACCCCCCAAACCCCCATTCCAAACATACGTGGTCACTCTGACAGCTATCCGTTGTTTCATTTAGAATTATGAATTAGGCTAGATTTATTGTTTCACTTTGACAATTTCTGCTAATTTTCCAGTCTTTCCTTATCCTTCTAGGCAGGTCTTGTAGTGTTTAGAATTTTATTTTTCCCTCATAAAGAAATAGAAAATAATTTTTTCAGTAAGTGTTGCTTTCACAGATAAGCATTAGCTAGTCCCAGCGGACTATTTTAATGCTTTCTGACCTCTTGTCCCACTGATGCATATCCTGCAGTAGTAGTGTTTTAACTGTGAAGGACAGTTCCTTTTATCAGGGAAAGAGAAAATGTCGTGCTTTTACTGTTGCAAACATTACTTATATAAGGAGATATAAAAAGAATCCCCCGAAGAGATATTAAAACCCAACTTGCTAAACATCACAGTGCCCCACCTGTACATCAGGGATGCTGAAGAATTAAAGTAATACAGGGTAGAGAAACAGACCAAATTTAAAAGTACAGCTATGAAAAATAATGGTGCTTTTACAGATCATTTGTTATGCTTTTATATTCCAATACTATTTCTCCTTTAACATGTTCAATTGACTTTTTTTTAAAATTTTTTTATCTAGGACATGTTCTTAATATGGTTTTTACTACTGTTGGCAGAAAACCTGAGAACACTTTTAATTTCCAAAGTTTAAGTTTAAATAGAGTAAATACTTGACAGTAAAATCTGCATCAGAATGGCAGTCCTCCAAGTGAGGTATTGGTGTTCTGGAAGGGAACATAATGAAGAAAAAAATCTTTAGAACATTCTCTTTTCTGCCTGCCTGCACAACAGTGGGAAAACGAGAAAAAATTCAGTAAAAGTTTTAAATGAACTAAGTATTTCATTTTTGCAGTTCATAAGAGAAGTACACATCCTATAAGTACACCCAATATGTAACAGCAGATAATGTGGAACGTTGGTAAAACCATCTGTTCTGCCTACAGAGCCAGTTTTGGCAGGGACCTAATGCATGGGGTTTTTTGCAACATGAACCTCTGGACCAATGTCCCACAGGATCTCCCAGCTGCACAGTGAACTTTCCAAGCAGTGTGTTTGTGAGGAGGTGATGTCTGGCAACACAGCCATACAACCATTGAACACCATGTGTGTCTGGTCTGAAGAGAGTGACTGCTCTCTTTTTAGTAGAAGATAACACAGAACCTGATTAAATTAACTCTATTAGCTTACTTGCAAAAGAATTACTTCTTCCACCTTCTGAAAATATGAATTACATAATTATGTTATGAATTCTCCTTCAAAGTTAAGAAGAGTTTAAGTGATATTAATGAGAAAATAAATTGAAGAATTTGCAGTCCTATTAAAATCTCAGCAAAATACAATTAGGCAAGGCTAAAAATAGTGTACTATGCTATATAGACTTAGGGATGAAAATAGTAAATATACTCCTTTATTCAAAAGCACTAGTTAAAGAACATGAATATGAAGGGAATAATGGGTAAGAAACTTGCTGTCACCTATCCTATACCTGTCATTATGAATGACAGAATATTTCTCCCTGTGAAAGGAATAATGGATATTTTTATAAAATGTTCCTGACATGCTACATTCTGCACAGATTTAAATCATAGCTCAAGCTACAGAACAAGGAATTCAGAATATATTTTAAAATTATTAAACTGTTTAAAATATCTTCATACATAACTGATAAGTCTGTCAGGGGAGCTAGGGCACTGGGATGAAATTTTCTTTTGTATAGGAAGGCTCTCCATCCAGCTGGCTTCACAGCAGACATTAGACAGTGTGCAGTGGTATGACCTCTAGGGCAGGTATGGGGAATCTCTGCCTGCACAAACATTCACAGCTCTTGACGAAGCCAAGAAAGGCCTTCATTTCTAAAATGGCTATATTTCTATAAAGCTAAGATTTCTGAAAACAAAGGTACCATCAAACACCAATTAAAATAACTGCATGGTGCTCATTGTGGGATTTACTACTGACAGTCAGATGGGGAGAAAATTATCAGCCTGATCTGAGGTCTTCCTGTTTATATCACCAAAAAGAGCTGGCATATATACATGAACATGATGATGGCCATACTTTTCCATCTTGCACAGGGGTTGAGATGGAAATAAGAATTGATAGGTTTGTGTGTTAGCATACTTTTTAGAATTTCTGTCACGTGTTTCAAGATGCTGAGATATAAGCTATGATCCCAGTACTTCCTTGTGTTTGCTTCTACACAGAAAATCTACCTAACAGTATTTCAATTGGGATTGAACAGCAAAAAGGAATTCTACCTAGTACATCAAAGAAGCACTTTTCAGAAAGAGTATAAAAGCAGTTAAACAAATATGTACAAAGGGTTTTCCACGATACCATTAAACAGAAATGTATTTCTGAGAATACAGATTAGAGAACAAATGTTTACAGGAACAAGTTTTTCGTAAAACAAGGAATCTAATGAATTAATTACTTGGACTGGGGCACTTAGGTACCTGAATGTAAAGTCACATCTTTTTCAAGTAAGGAGATAAAACTTGTTTTCTGAACAGGAGAAAAATAGGACATTTTGAAGACTCTAGGACTGCCAGCATGAACAATGTTCTCTGACAGCATATTAGGAATTACAGCCTCTACAGAACAGATTTTAATGTTAACCTAAACAAGCTATGTGTTGGAGGTCAAGAAACAGATAGAGAAGAGAAGAGAAACTTGACAAAGATGGTAGAGTCACCATCCCTGGTGACTCCACAAACAAGACTGGATGTGGCACTCAGTGCCATGGTTTAGTTGAGGTGTTAGGGCATAGGTGAGACTCAATGATCTTGAAGATCTCTTCCAACCTAGTGATTCGTGAAAATCAGAGTTAGGCTTGCAAATGGCTCAAAAGCTGGATAAATACTTGATCTTAATTTTCACTAAAAAGCCAGTGTTTAATCTGTGGACTTAAATGTGGAGCAGAAGGTATAAATGGGATTTATAATGGGATTTATAATAACTGAGGCAGGAATTATATGCAAATCAGCTAGAATCCTGGTGTCCCTAAATTGTACATTTTGTGGAGTGACACATACCTGTCACCACCTGTGAGTCAGTCCATCTAAAATGAGAATCTTCAGCTAGGGCTGATTTGTTTCTGCAGCTGGACATTTCACTTGAACATTTGAAACCAGACTGGAACAATGCCATCTATATCAGGTAGAGCAGACCTCACATCCAAGTGTTCAGGAAGAACTGGCCAAGAAGCTGGAAATCTTTTAATGGCTACTTCAAATAAATAAAACAAGCTGGCAGTGGTCGTGCCATGTGATAAAATAACAACTGTCAATTTTTTGTTGGGAAGGAGAAATGAGAAGTCATTGATATCACCATCAGTTTGTTAGTGAGATAGCAGCAGTCTCTAGAAATTATTTTTAAGAATTAATTAAAAATGTGTTGCTTATAGATTGGAGTCACTTAGGTTTGCTGACATTAGAGTTGCATCACACTGCCCTCATAACTATGTCTGATGATTTATTTTCCAGACAAAAGTAATGTAATAGATCTCATTTGCCTTCAGGAAAACATTGACTGTGACTCTGTTTCAGGAATTATATAAATGAAGGGTATCAGGATTATTACAAGAACTGTAAACTAGTTAATGAGTTAGTCAGAAAGGAAATGGCATTAAGCTGTAAGTATTAACCTGTAGGGAGGCTACTTAACAAAGATTAGATTGCTGACTGAGCTAGTTTTAATCTTTTCTAAATGCTCTCAACAAAATAAAAAAGTGTGTTGAAGAAATCTGCCAATGGCACAGAGCTGAAGGCAGTGTTGGCATAAAGGATCCTGGGAGTCACCAGGATCAATTTAGTATTAGGTGACCTCAAATGGCAGATATTAAATAGATTCTAGCAACGAAAATGCAAAGGCTTGTTTTTAGAGACTGCAAAGAGTAACCTCAGTTGTAAGTGAGGATCTTGGTTAGAAATAGCTAAAATGGAGGAAAGCTTGGCTCAGTCAAAGGCTGGCTCTAAGATGTGACTGTGAAGAAAACAGTGTATGATGCTAGGATGTGTTCATGCAGATATCACTCATATAGATAGGGAAGTAACAATGCATTTGTATAATGTCCTGGTAAAACATCATCCAAAATGCTGTGTACATTCTGGTTAGACAGGAAAGCTTGATTTGAATGGGGGAATTTGGAGAAGGAAAACATATTAAGAAATACGTTTAAACCTGCATTTTCTTTAGTCCTGGAGAACAAAAGGTGATTGGACCTAAGGTGTCCCTCCAAAAATGAATGGGAAAGCAGATAGTAAAAGAAGCTTTTTAGAATTTTAAATTAATAAACTTTTAACAGCAAAATTGTCCATAAAAAATATGTTTTCGGACCACCTGAGCAACAAAGTTGTAGTGAAGGAGATAGTTTATTGACCCTTGACCCATTTAATAAAAATAAGATCAAGAGGATCCTTTCTAGTCCCATGTTCCTTTGAAAATGCACCAAGACTGCTACTAGCAACTTCTGTCTGAAGTACATGAACTACAATACTTTATTATTTTGCCTAATATATATAATTACTGATACAAAATTCATTATCGTGGAACTTTCTACTAATTTTTTAAACTATAATTTCTCATAAATACTCAAATGTTACTGTTTAATGATTGCTGCTTTTTTACTTAATGCTATTGCTTTGCCTTTTTCAAATCCCATGCAGTCTACTGATATTTGGAGATCAGTAATAATTTAAAGAACTTCAGGTTTTGGGCAAACCCATACCTTCCAGAAGGAAAGTGTTTAAGTGACCGATGTTGTTTTTATGACTATACTTTGTTTTCCTAGATACAAGTCATCACTTTTCAAAATACAATTTTTAAGGTAGAAAGAACTACTCTGTCCATTTAAAAAGGAAGCAAGAGGAATCACATGTTGGACCAATGTCAGTTGTACAGTGTAATGGAATCTAGAGCTCTAGATGAGAAGTAGCCTACCTCTGGAGATTATATCATAGTGTAGGTGTCTTGGTTTAAAAAGGTGGACACTTTAAAATTATTTACCTCCCCTTAGTTTCAACCAATCTCTTTATTTTTCTAGGAACTAGGAACAATTTTATTTAATTTGCTTTGATAGTCTACATGAATTACAAATGATGAATTACAATTAGAATACTGTTTGTTTTGATTTGTAGATGCGGTCTGTTGGAAGAATATTTAAATTCATTGACATGCCAACAGAAGAGACAAAAAGCATTAAGCCACAGAAGAATAATCAGTTTTCAGATGCCCTTGTAATTGCAAACAGGCATGTGAAGGACGAGAAGAACTGGCCATCCGGGGGCCAAATGACTGTGAAAGACCTTACAGCCAAATACGGTGAAGGAGGAGCTGCTATACTAGAAAACATTTCCTTTTCAATAAGTCCAGGGCAAAGGGTAAGACACTGTTTTGTTGTGTTTTTTCTGGCTTCTATTAAGCTTTAGTATAGAATTGTCATAAAACTATTCAATGACCAAAGAGGATTTTGAGTCCAGTAAAATTGTTGCAAAACAAAGTATCTTCTAAACTAACTGAAGAACAGAAATGACTTTGGATAAAACACATATGCAACAGTTTTCCAAGCTGTATTCCTGTGCCTGAAATTCTGCTGCTGTGCAGAGGGAGGCTTGCTGGTGGAGGTGGTGCTGGGGACAGCCTGACCCGATGGGGCAGGGCACAGAAGAATGCTGGCTGCCGTGCCAAGGGTAATGCACCGCTGGCTCCAGCAGCCGGAGGGTGGAGGTGCCGCCTCACCCATTCCATGAGGGCTCGACACCACCTGAATTCTGGTACTGCAGACTGTAAACAGCTCTGCTCTTCAGGGCACTGGCAAACCTCTGATTAATCTTCATGCATGTTTGGGGTTGTGTTTAAGAAAGGGCTTTCGTTTCAGGACAGCATTGAGGTAGAAATTGAACTCTTCGCTCCAAGTTCATGCGAAAGACCCATCCTTGGTGGGATGGGAGGAAAGGCTTGTGATTTCTTGAGCTGAAGCCATATGGAAGAAGAGATGATTTTAACTATCCCATGTATACGAGAAAACAGATTCAGTGACAGCCCCCTGGCCTTGACACGAGGCACATATTCACTCCAAATTTGCATAGCACCAGTCTCTGCCAGGTTTGGTAGATTTGTCTTGGTTTACACGAACCGAATGCTTCATCTACTAAGTTTGAGGGCACCAAAATTTTGAACCCATAGTTCTGATTTTCTGTAGCACCATCCTGAAACCACTCTGCCTTTGCAAGAGAGAAACCTGTGATTCTGGAACATGGAGATGCAGGTGCTGCTGCAGGCTGGTGGATTTACTTCCTGGAAAATCTCTTGAAGCAGTGAAGTAGGAAAAATGAAAGACACTTTTGTACTGTACAGAGAGGGGGTAGAGCAGTAAAAACAAAAATCCTCTTCTCAAGGGCTGCGATTCAAGTTCAGTGATGAACCCTGGACTCGGATGCTCCTTAAACTGGAGAGAATTTTTTTCTACTGGATAGGTAGTACACCAAGAAGGAAACAGAGGAGTTCTCCTCTGCTGAGGGATGGAATGGAATGGAATGGAATGGAATGGAATGGAATGGAATGGAATGGAATGGAATGGAATGGAATGGAATGGAATGGAATGATTTCCAAGTCCCATTGCCTTACTACTTAATGGCTGTCCAGGAGTTAAAGCGTATTATCAAGGGCCTCTTAAAGACATACAGACTTGGGGCATCAATCACCTCTCTAGGAAGCCTGTTCCAGTGTTTGACCACCATTTTAGTAAAGAATTGCTTCCTAATGTCCAGTCTGAACTTCCCCCATGCAGTTTTAAACCATTTCCAAGTGTCCTCTCACTGGATCCCAGGGATTAGAGATCAGTTGCCCCTCAGCCTCCTCCTCAAACTAGATAAGGCCAAGTTCCTGTCCACTCCTCATAGAATATACCCTTCAGCACTTTCACCAGCTTTGTTGTCCTCCTCTGGGTGCATTCACTCACCTTCACATCCTTCTTAAACTGTGGAGCCCAGAACTGCACCCAGCCCTCCCAGGGAGGCTGCTGCAAAGCTGAATAGAGTGGGATAATCACCCCTTTTGCCCAGCTGGTGCTGCTGCTGTGCTTGACCAGCCCAGGATGGGCTTTGCCCTCTTGGCTGCCTTGTGTGGCACACACAGCTGACTCACGTTGATCCTGCTGTAAGCCAGCATTCCCAGATCCCTCTCTGCAGAGCTCTCTGCAGCCACTCCTCACCCAGTTTGTAACTTGTGCCTGGCATTGCTCCATCCCAGGTGCAGAATCGGACATTTGGACTTGTCAAATTGCAATTAAACTACCCAGTGTTCCAAACTATCTGAATTCCTCTGCAAGGCCTTGTGTCCTCAAGAGAGTCAACAGCATTTCCCAGTTTGGTATCATCAGCAGCCTTGCTAATGGTGCATTTGACTCCTTCATGCAGCTCATTGATGAATATGTGGAAGAGAACTCAGACTGAGAACGAGGATTGTCCCTAGGATTGAGCCCTGAGCAATACTGCTAATGACCAACACCAGATGTAGCCCATGCACTGCAAGCCTTCAGCCAGTTCTTCAGTATGGTCACACTATAAAAGCAGCCCACACTCAGACCAGGCATTGTTAGCCATGCAAACCCAAATGTTGGAAAAGGCAGCATCTTGGAGTTTGTTGGTGGTTGCTGCAGATATTTGCTTATTCTTGCAATAGGTTGGTTCCTCTACAAGGGAAACACAACTTTAAAAATCCCCAAATACGTATGATTATCTTTCTTCACACCTCAGAGATAAGGAAAATAAGCACGAACAGGGCAGGTTGAGGACTTGCACAGGTGCTTAGGGGTGTCCAGTGGCATGATGTTTGCTGTAACCACTGCCTCTGCCTCAAGCTACCCCACTAATCAGAGTTAGGCCCTTTATTTTCAATGATATGAAAATGGAGTAGCTTGCTAAGGTGATCCAAATGTACTCCCTACTTAATTTTTGGTTTCTGGACGTGATTTAGCTGATGAGGGATTCATAGCAAAGTGAGGAGAAAAGGCACAAATCAGCACCAACTGGGTTTATCAGTGCAAGATAATAGACAAGCAAATTTCTGTCCTTCAGCTAAGCTATCAGATTTTTCATCTAGTTATTACAACAAAATAAAGAAGAGTCTGCCCATTGTTTCATTCAGCCCTTGCTCTAGGCTTTTATCATTCCCACATGAATGGCATTTGCTATCCCATTGAGATCCATCTGGACTGTTTTTCACTGCTGAGAACTATAAGATTTTTGCCTTAGTCTGTGATTAATATGTGAAGAGTATTAAATGTTTGCTTGTATGATTTGTATTGCAGGTGGGCCTTTTAGGAAGAACAGGTTCAGGAAAAAGCACTTTACTTTTTGCATTTTTAAGACTGCTGGATACAGAAGGGGATATCCAGATTGATGGAGTCTCCTGGAACACTGTCAGCGTGCAGCAATGGAGGAAAGCATTTGGAGTGATTCCTCAGGTAATGAGATTATTGTATATTTTTGTGCCTTTATTTTCACTGGTTCTGTATCTGTATGTACATAGTTGCTTTTAAGATGTTTGCTATTGTATGCTGAGAAACAAATAGAAAAGGAGAGTGACATGAATGGGTGGAAAGATGCAATGATTCACAGCAGACTTTGCATTTTTAGGGTTTATCTCCCACTCCCTCAAGAACTCTTCTAGAAATGGGAAGGTACAGCACGCTCAAACAGAAGTGCTTCTAGCCTGCTTATCCCCATCTCTCTGAGGCAGTTTGCATTTTGATTCAGGATAAGATAGTGCCATCTGAAGAAAAAAATACAATCAGTTCTCACCTACTGTTTTCTGAAGCTCTACCTCACATATTATAGTTAACATGTGGATATTGAACATTGTGTGTTTTTCCTGGCAGACTGATAGCAAACATGTAAACCTAGGGCTTCTGAGTCTCTTGTCAATGCTCCTGCCACTGGACACTGTATTATATCAGTTACAGCCATGGATTATCTGTCTGAAAAATGAACATTATTGTCTGCATACTGTAACACTAAAAGGTGATTGCTCATTGTAAGGGTAGGAATGAAAACTGATGGAATGGACTGCAGAATTTTAACTGTTTTGTACTTTTTTGTCTATCTTTACCAACAACACTGACACATGAGTAACATATAATGACTATCTCTTCTTTAACAGTTATACATCCAATAGTTCTTCAGTTTCAAAGCATACACAATCTCCTCTATAGCAGTATTCATTCCTTTGGAAATCCTGTGACTGTGGCAGACTAATTCAAGTAACACTTGATGGGGATCTGACCAATGAGTTGCTCATGGTATCAGGCGGCAGCAGGAGAAGGATTGCAGATCAGCCTGCCACGCTGCAAGGGGCCATGCAGCCTGTCCTGCCTTTATCCATCCTGAAGGGTGGCTACTAGCCCTAGAGACTGAAAAACATGGTTTGATCCTTGGTCACCCAGGAGGACCTCCTCCTTGACACACCCACAAAAGAGTGGGCTGACCAAGGTGGCCAAGCAACCCTTTTAATTGTCAGCTGTCAAACCATAATTGTGCTATTCCCCCCATCCTGTCCCCACAGTAAAGCTGTTCCCAACTTGTTTCTATGGAGATTTGATTTGTTCCCTGATAGTCTCCCATCTGAGAAAGGTGGTTACTGTCTTAGAAAGCTGGTGAGTGTATGTGTAGTATAAAGCTGTTATTGCAGTGACTACATGAGGCACTTTAAAATAGTTGGAGAGACTCTGGGACAGCCAGACAGTTTAACATAAAAATGTTCTAAGTTTTACAGCTTGGGTCACTGTTAAAAGACACTGAAATGTTCTTGCTGGAAGAAAAACGGCTTTGATTTTGCATACACCAGGAGGACTCAGAATTCAATTTTTCTATGTGATGATCAGTTTTGAGCTGTGATATCTTCCCTTTCAAATATGTTATTCCATAGTAGCCTAAATCCCATTTATTTAGCGTAGGCATGCAAAGCAGGCACAACTCTCTTTTCTTTGTGAATTTCATGCTCTGAAATTTCTTAGAGGCAGCAATATTTTAGCACTTTGACCATGTCAGAATAGACCCTTTCTTCCCTGTCACGTTACACTCTCAACAAACCAAGCCTAACAGAGCAGTGTGGAGTCCACGGGTTGGATTCATTTCTTACCTGAGCTCTGCCAGTCACACACTGCCTGCAGAGCTGAGGCTTGCTTGGCAAGCTGCCATTTGATAACTGACCTCTTGTCACCACTTCTATCCTCTCTTGAGCATTTTCATATCTATCTCTTCCTTTAAACTTTTATTTCTTTATTACAGCTGGTTCAGTCTTGCAGAGTGATTGTTGCTTGTGAGTATGAAAAAATGTCCCCTATTCAGATCAAGGCATCTGTGCAGTGAATTGCATGTGCAGCTGCTTGTATTTAGTTTGGAGGACAGGTATGTTATACAGCTGTCTTCTGAAGCATGGCTGTATAGGATGAAGGATGCTTTTACCAGTAAGGTATGTCTGCACTGGAAAATTTTCCCATACAGCCATGTATAAATTCCTATATTGGAAGGGTCTTCCTTATCTCTCCCCTAGTAATCCTTTTGCTCTCAGCCTTTTGCCCTTTGGGGTGTGCCCACCAGAATTTCTGTTCTCCATCTCCAGCTGTGCTTGGGGATGCACAGACTGAGAAGGAATCTGAATGCTTGGTAACAAGTGGACTCATTGTCCCAGTGAAAATATGAGGAATAATTCTCATAGCTGAGCACTCACTATGGAGTCACTAATGATATAGAAAATATAATTCTGCAGCCATCAGCAAAATGCAAAAGACATTTATTACATAAACAGTGTATCTTGCCCTTCTGCTAGTGAGGTGCATTGTTAATTCATTGTTAAAATTACACAGAGAATTTAGTTCACATTTGGAAGTCTCTAATACATGGATGAATGCCAAATAATCCCAGCCCTCCGTTCTCTGGAAGGTCATGAGAGTTGCCAGCCTGTTTGCTGCTTCAGCTCGTAGCACTTGTCCCAACGCCTTGGCAAAGAACTGCACATTATGCCTCAAAAGTTCCCACATTCAGAACAAAATGAAGTTTTCAGCAGCACTTTCCCAGCAGGAAAGAGAAATTGCATTATGCCACCCTGCTTTTCCCAGAAGAACAAAGGGAGCTTTTTGTTCTTGCCATTCACCTACCGCTTTAGAATGGAAAAAAAAAAAAAGCTGCCTTTCCCTTCCTGAGAGGCTCTCCTACAGCAACACCTGGATATTCACTGTCTCCGGGAGAGCGCCAGCAAAAGGAGAATGGAGCTCTACCTGAGGCATGCTTTCTCCTGAAAACTTTCCAACACTCTCCTTCTCTTCCTTAACCCTAAGTTTCCCAATTTAGTAGAAAAGAAGTGCTTTCCTGCTGTGGTAACCTCACTAATGCACAACTACATAGAGTTCTAAGACACTGCTGTCTGCTCCATGCAGGCTGTGCTGGAATGACCTGCAAGGTGGTCAGGGATCACAGTGAGCAGAAACAAAGGTAAACCCCTTTTTTCTTTCAGTATCTCAAATCTGTCTGTGCCTTGTAGTGGTGTGAAGGGTTAAATCGTATAAAACATGTTTCCTGAAGCACCCACAAGGAAGTTCCTTGCTGTAGCTTCTCACAGGGCAGCGCTGCTGAAGCACAGCCTGCCCAACACTGCTCCTACAGGCTGTTTGTCATTGTCTCACAAAACAATTGCTCCACTGACACCAGGCTGTACCTTTGCACCCATTATCCCTTCTTCCTGGACAGGCCTTTCTGATGATTCTTCTGCAGGTATTTGCCCACCACATTTCCAGAGTGAGGATTCCCAGCTGCATTTGGTTTCAACACACTAAAGCTTTCTTGCATGGGTCCTCATGCAGATTGCATCCTGAAATATTTAATGGAGTCAGATTGAGAACATGTCTTCTGAAATTTCTCTTCGAATGGACAACAGGAGACCTGCAGTTGATTTCCAGTTAAAACAAGTGATGAGAAACCTGAGACCCGTGAGGTGCTGCTAGCTTCAAGGAAGGGGGATGACTTCTCATGTTTTCTTCAGTGTTATTCCATGCATCCTAGTGGATCTCACACTGTTTTCTACATGTAAATACTCCATATAGAGTTAAAATCAAGCTTAACATGGAGAACAAGTTTTCTACAGTTTTCAGGACTGCCAGCTGACAAAAAACTCAAATTTGTTTTGCTCCTTTATTTTACTGAAGAAGTGATATTTTGCAACTTTTACCTTTATAGTTCCAGTTTTACAGCAGCTATCACATTCTGTTCATTGTATCTGTCTCTGTCTGTCTGTCTGTCTGTCTTCAGCACTATTTCTCATACCATTCAGACCTGCTTACTTTGGAGGTCAGGGCTGCTTTGTGGTGTGCCAGCACACTCCTGCCCAGTGCAGTTGCCGAGCAGGGCCATTCCCAAGGCACTCCCACAGCGGGTCCTGCAGAGCCTGGGTTCCTGCAGGGCTTTGGGATGAGTCAGCATCACCACAGGGGGAGCATCCACTGCACCAGACCCGTGCACAGAGCAACTGGGGATGTTAATTAACAACCCCACGAGCTCATGCTCATTTTGGGCAGGTTATAGATTGTTTTCTACATCATGGGCTCAGTGCTGCCAGGAGTACAGCACTTACGTTTACAGTAAGCTCCGTGGGAGGAAGATGTTTTGGTGTCTTCGAGGGAGAATGTTACAGAACTGGTCCCAGAAACGTCTCAGGTTTTTATTGTTCCTGTGCTCTTATTCTAATGTCAATGTAAAGTCCCTAAAGGACACTTATGAAAACAGATCCTCTAACATTGCACCTAAAAAGCGTTCACATAGTATCTTGATTTTATTTCTTGTTGATATTGCTGCTATAACAGACACAGCAGATGAGGCTGCATGGAGGTAATGCTGTTGTTACTTGCACCTTCTCTGTGCATGGAGCTGCTGCCTGGTTCCAGCTGATGTTACATTTGTTCTCCAGCCCTAGGGCATGTGGGAAGAAGGGTCCATGGGTCTTGCTGAGAACTTGCTCACAGGTTGCAGCAGCAGCTACTTGCAGCCAGAATACTCTCACTCCTTAGCAGCCTCTTGTCAACTGATCCTTAACTCTTCTGTAAGCATTTCCTTAGTTACTCTGGGGTCTTGATTCTCCACATAACACATAAATTGCTTAGGAAGCTTACTGCCACACACACCAATGCACAGAGGTTGTAGCCACTAATGGGGATTAATGCCCTTCAGAAGGATTGGTTTTCAGAAGGGTTATTTGGGGTGGTCAGAACATAAACACAACCGTATTTATGCTTCCTAATGTTTTGCTTGTGGGTGGATGTCAGGTCTAAGAAACTATTTGTTGTACAATCACACCCACCATCATCCTGAGGGAATTTGAACAAGTGACTAAGTAGGAAATGATTCCAGATTTGCTGCCAGTCTACCCAGCCATCCATTCCAATGCTCTCCTTATTTCTACTTCTTCCATATATATGAACAATGTAAGTCCTTCATATCCACTTTTGGGTGTTTTTGTTTCACTTTAGACTTCTAGTTTTTAAGAATGTGGAGAGATTTGTTTCTGTTTCTCTTCAAGTAGACTCTAAACTGCCCAGGTGACTCATATGGTATTTGCTTAAGTGAACCCTACATGGTTTCTAATGAGCTGGGAGGAAGGAGGTGTTGAAATGGAAAGAGAAATACCAGAATTCAAGACAATGAAGTATTTACTTTGGGGGGACGAAAAACCAACCGTGCTTTTGGAAATTGCTTGCTTTTAGTGCCCTACTTCTTGAAAGCACTGTTATTAGAAATAGCAGCAGCTTCAGAAGAAAGTTGTAACTTTATTGCTCTGCCTGGTGCACTTCACCAGGAATGTTATTCAGCCCTATCTTCAGAACTGGTTTGTTCAGTTAACTGTTCTTTACCACTGAGAACTGAAAACACATATTCCATTAGTTAAATGTATGAGGCTCACGGTGTGGACAAACCCATGTCTGACACTGTTTCCACAGCATTGTTGTTTCCACCGCACCCACTACTTGGAAGAGCCTAATCCTGCTGCAAATATGTCACCCCACTCATGCCACCTCACCAGTGCAGGGCATGGGAAAAGGACTGTGATGTACTTCACCCAGGCTTTCACTGTTAACAATTATAAGGGAAAGAGTCTACTCTTTCCCTATTGTCTCTACAAAAAGTACTTCAGTGATTAATTTTTAGCTGAGTGTGGCTCTGCAGCTCTATCAGTGTGTTGTTTGCCATGTATTGAAGGTATCATTACACTTAAATCCACCCCACTGAGTGCACAGCACCACAGTGCAGCTGCTTTTCTTCTCTGGTTTCTTGAATTGGTTATTTCCTTCTCTTTTACACCAAATAAGTTGGCAATGACACACATATCTTAATCTAGCAAATTAATTAATGTAATTTATTTTCCTCTGCAGTGTTTACACTTTTAATTAATCATAATTAAATTATTAATGTAAACATGTGTATAAATCACTTTGAAATCTGTTGAAACAATGCCAAGTTCCCAGGTTGGGTCAGATGGAAATTGTGGTGGACAGGCCAAACTCTGGGAGAGCACTTGCTAAAAGTATTATCTCAGTTATTTTCTGCTGGTACAGCTAGTCCTTCACTGCTTTTGGTAGTGTTTGACTACTAAAACTCCAGGAACTTACGTGGCTGTGAATCACTGCCATTTCAACATGTTTCCTCTAAATAAATACTTTGTTTAGAAAGACAGAAGAAAATAATTGTCTCAAATTTTTCCTCTTGGTATTTGTTGTGTACGTACATGGAAAGAGCAAGCAAATGGTAGTATTTCTCAACAAGGCATTTAAATTCTTTGGGAGCAAGTTCTCCCCACTACAAACAGCAGGAGTACCTCACAGAATAGAAAAAATGATTTCTTAAGAAATGCTGTACAGCCTCAGTGTCCCTTGAAGAATCTAATTTCCATCAGAATCTGCGCCATGTAAAAAGAGATTAAACAAATATTTAACTTTATCTGAGTCACTGCTTCTTGAGCTACAAAATCTGAGGTATGATTGCCTAAATCTGCTTGTCTGAAATGGTGAGGAAAGCAGAATGGACTGGTAAAGTTCATACTACAGGTTGACACAGCAAGGCTGCTGCTGCTGCTGTCGTGCCCTGTGACAGCAAGAGAGGGAAAGAACATCTTTACAGATAGGACTGGGATGTGGTGAAATGCCAGGGAGCAGAGTGATGCTGAGGTGTGCATTTGGCTACAATTTATTAGAAAAAGAAATTCATTGATGAAAAACAACTTAGGACAATGTCCCTGAATTTTGACAAATAAGCAGTAGTTTTTTTCTCTCCAAACAAAATTGTGGAAACACACACTTTAGTTTGATAAACTTTTTCTGTATGTTTGAGTATGTTTCACACAGTCCAGAATCACAAATAGTTTTAAAACATTTATTTCAAAATTACAATACAGGCAATGTTTTATTCTGAAAACTGCTGAAATCTGGGGTTTGCTGGTTTTCAGACAAATTTGGTGAAGATTTTATTAAGATAATTGCAAAATCTAAATATGTGTTTTCAAAATCACCATCTTTTTGGAAAAAAAAATAATTAATAACCTGCAGTTAGCTTCATCTGGTAGTTGCAGAAGGTTTTTCTTTTGTTTGTATGCTTCACAATTTCTGAAGCCTTATACAAGGTTTCAGGTTATCTATCTACCTGTGTCTGTATGTCTTTTTTCTTGCAGAAAGTGTTCATATTTTCTGGAACTTTTCGGATGAATTTGGATCCTTATGGGCAGTGGAATGATGAAGAAATATGGAAAGTTGCAGAGGAGGTAAAGCTGTTCAGTGTTATTTGTCTCCCTCTGCTGATGTGGTTACAGCAGGGTGCAGTGTAGGTCAAATGATTGTAATATTTTACATTTATGTAGAATCTTAGGAAACAAGTGCAGTGGAAAGGTCATGCTGTGCCATATCTATTATGTTTTATATAAATAGTTATTTCAATTCTCAGGCCAATGTGAAGCCAGCAGAGCTCTCTCTGACAAGGGATTCAGGCTTTTGTTCTACTTGTGTCATGGAGCTTCCTCTGCCATGGAAAATAAGAGTCATGGAATGTTAGAATTTCGAACCTGAAGGTTGTCTTCTAATATATAGTTGAGGTTTCAACAACATTTTCTTTCCCAATTCCCAAGCTTAAGAGCCAGATTAAGTTTCCATGTTGCACTGGTCCCACACATTGCAGTTGTCAGGTGCCACCTCTTGGCTCTGACAGTGCTTCGTGGGCTGCAGAGGTGACTGTAATGCCCAGGAAAAATCAGGTGAGCATTACAGGAGGGGAAGGGCTGCAGCCTAGAAAGTGGATACCTTTTTCCAAGGTACAGATGATCTAACTAATACAGACGTAACCATGAATTGGTGTTATTTTCCCTGTTTATTGTAAGTCTCATGTGTCAAAAAATGCTCACAGGTGTGGGACTTAATCTGAAAGCTTCCCCCTTTCCCACCAGGAGGTTAACTCTATCTCTACTTGCTTTCTTGGATTTTTTAAATGTCTTCCCTACATTTGGAAAGGAGGAAAATAAACACATTCTGTGAGTAATTTACTGTCAAATAAAAATATAATGACATTTTTGTTTATATGGTGGGACAGCAGCTTTTCAGACAGCCCTAGCAGAGGCAACAGCATGCTCAGTGCTGTTTTTCTGCTTCTCTGAGGCTCAGGAAAAAATTGAATGTGGATCTATATCCCTTTTCTTGAAGAAGATAAGCTCTCCTGCTTTGGAAGATTGTTTCCAGTGTGTGTTTCAATTGAGCTTGGGATTTTAAAGAGCTAAAGCTCTTTAATGGCATGAAAAAAAATTATTTTGAAATGTTTATCATTAAGGAGTTTGGCAAAGCTGTATGTGATACTGAGGTTTTCATTGCACAGGCCAAGAATGCAAAGCAAATAGAAAAGAGAAAGAGCTGTAATGCTTTTTACCTAGGAGTGATTGGATTGTTTACCAAGTTCGTGCTCTCGAAGTCTGGCTTGGCAGTGGCAGTGAGTCAGTGTAACTTTGGGAGCACAGCACAGAAATGAACGTCAGCTTATTCCAGACCCATGTTGACTGCTGAGGATTTAGAGGATCTTCCTGAGCTCAGCATAAGCTTTTTACACTCCTTGCAATCAACTGCAGAGAACAAGGCCTTGTCTGATGTTTCATTTTTTATTGCCCCCATATTTCAGCACCTGAATCTGTCAGACTTGTGTCAACTTGTGAGCTTAAGTCTTATTTCTGCAGTCAGCTGTCTGAACCCTATGGGTACATGGAGAGACCTTGTGTAGTTTTAAGAAGAGAACACCTTTTCCATCCATTGGATGCAAAATTTCATTAAGGACACAATGTGTGTTCAAAAGAGAATGGGGAACAAAACACTGGCCTTAATTTGCTTACAAATTAAACCACGAGCTCTTCAGAAGAGCAACACATATACCCACACACCACAATTTAATATGGTTTCCATGCAAAGTGAAAACACTTTGTAGGAATTCCAATTTTTTGTTTCCCCTGGAATACAGATTAGTTGCAGATCAGTTTTTAAAAATCCAAGGAAGCAGTCCTTCATAAATTACTGGAGTTTCATTAAACTTTTATAGTTTTATAGAGCCACGCAACTCACGTGTATTTCCTAGTTTTCATATTTTGTAAAAATGTCTCTCAACTCTGTTGATAAGGTCAAGGACCACAATTGATTTGGATCTGTGGAAGATGGAAAGCTTTTCTTTGAGGTGTAACTCTCCCAAGGAGAGTAAACAGGAGCACTAGAAGAAACATTTAGAAAACATCTCCTGGGCTGGACTCTGGTTTCTGGTCCAAAGGCAGCAGCTTCACTTGGCATGGGCACCACTCTAAAGGCTTTGTCACTAGTGCCTTCAGTATAACCTAAGTGCACAAGACCTTTGGGGCAGCAGAAGGAGCACCTGGAAACACTGTCAGAGCTGTAGAGACAGCGACCATGGTGACTAGGGTTATTTTCTCTCTTGCTATAATGTAGCATATAAATTTTTGTCATTTATTTTTAAACTCCTAGTAACCAAAGAGGCCTGTTTTCCTTTCAAAAATCACTTTCTGTAGCATTTACAATGTTGTAAATGATTGCCACTCAGCAGTAATTATATCTTGCCAATTTTTGTGTCCTTTTTTTCTCTGGCAGGTTGGGCTGAAGTCTGTAATAGAGCAATTTCCAGGCAAGCTGGATTTTGTTCTTGTGGATGGAGGCTGTGTCCTCAGTCATGGCCACAAACAGCTGATGTGCCTCGCCCGGTCAGTTCTCAGCAAAGCTAAAATCTTGCTGCTCGATGAACCAAGTGCTCACCTGGACCCTGTGTATGTTTTGTCCATTTGTTCTGTTTTCTAATCTGGAATAAGAAAACCAGGTGGTGAGGCAGCACCATCTAAAGAGATCTTTTGTAACTTGTCTGGCCTATTACTAAACCTGATTTCAGTAATGTATGTTGGTAATTCTGTGCAGGGCAGCAGGGAGGCCGGGTTACAACTTTACTCTCTGGCTGGTGGGTACTTTGGCAGCAGTGGTACAGCTGAGGCACTGCAGAGCTGTGTCCCTGTGTGGCAGCTCAACAGCCCACAGCCAGGCTGTTACAAACGTCAGTGCAGCTATGGGCATGCACACTGCACTCTGAATGACAGCGTTTGTTTGCCTTTCAGAACTTCCCAAGTGATCAGGAAGACCCTGAAACATGCATTTGCCAACTGCACAGTGATACTTTCCGAGCACAGGCTGGAGGCAATGCTGGAGTGCCAGAGATTTTTGGTGAGCTTTTCTCATAGGCTCACTTACTGTTGTCTCACTGCATTTGATGATCATGCAAAACACACCAAGTGGAAATGATGTTTTCTGGATTGATGGGGGTCATTCAGGGCAGTTGAACAACCTACCCACTGGCATAACTGCAGCAGGCTCCTGTTTGCTCTTTCAACCTATCTGTGTTCAGATGAGCTGGGTCATATTCTGGAGGAGCAAGAAGGAAAGTTTCAACCAGAAGAAAAGTTGTGTAGGTTATCCAGCTGTTGATCCAGGTGCTTTATATTTTCTGATTGGCTCAGGAGATTCAGAAAAATCTCAGCATCTCACAGAGTTTTACAACTGCAAATGCAGAACCAGCTGCACTTGAGCAATAGGAGGCTGCCTGGGGAAGAGGGATTTCCTAGTATGTGATGATCAGAATTGCTGATTTCTTTCAACAAGCTATGTAAATATTCCTTTCATGTGTAATCAAGGCGACAAATTCCTGGAGTCCTGAGGTATTTCCTTTGTTACATGAAAATGGTTAGTAAAGAAAAGGCAATTTATGGAAATTGTTCTTAAAAATTAGGTTCCTCTCTCTGTATTTTTTTCACTCTTCTGTGAGAGGGCATCAAAATTTTATTAGCAGAATGAGACATGGTTTTCAATGTCTATTTGATTGGGTGCCTTAGCACAGCAGGAGTTAGAGCAGGCTAGTCAGTAGGCAGGTTGTACATCCTTTTGGATGTGCTGTTCCTCTGTGTGTGCTGGACTCAGCCTCGCCCTTAGCTACTGTGGCAGCAGAGCCCTAGCAGGCAGGCAGCCTCTGCTCTGAAAAGGTTTCCCACCCTCCAGACCAGGTTTTAGCAGCAGAGATGCTAAAAGTTCTTTCCTGTCAGACCTATGCCCTTACCAGAGATGTTCTGACACTGCAGTGCCAGTGAAGGAGCCTGATTTTTCCTTGGCTCCTGTCTGACAGTGGCGTCTGGCACAAACTTACAGGGCAAACTTCTTGTCTCCTTCAGAGGTGAGCAGTACTTCCTTGTTTGGTGAGAAAAAAGCAAAGAAGGCCTGGCACCTTGCTGGCAGCCTTCTCCTTCTTCTTGTGATAAAAAAATTAACACTTTCTTAACCAGGTGGTCTAGCAGTGCCAGGGAAATACCAAGGTACTGGGAGACTTCAACAAAGGGACTCAGAGGTAAAACCAAGTCACAAGGAGAAACCAGCCAGTCCAGCAGCACTTTGTAACTTGGGCAATAGACACTTTTTCCACATGTTCAAATTTTAATGTATGTTTTTGTGGTTATAATTAGCAGCTGCAAACTAGAAATTAGAAATTGTAAATTGGGCTTTTTCTGTTAGAAGATGTTTGCCATGTCTTTATGTCTCTTCCCTGTTCCATTAGTTGCACTAGCTGAATTCTGTCAGCACCACCACTGCTCATCTAACAGGGTGATGTTTCTCCAGGTAATCGAGGACTATAAATTGAGGCAGTATGAATCCATTCAGAAGCTGCTGAATGAGAAGAGCTCTTTCAGGCAGGCCATCAGTCACGCTGAGCGCCTTAAGCTACTCCCAGCACACCACAGACACTCCAGCAAACGTAAACCCCGACCCCAAATCACTGCCTTGCAGGAGGAGACGGAGGAAGAAGTGCAGGAGACAAGGCTGTGAGATGCTGTGCAGAGAGCCTCTGTGGCGTGAATGGTCAGCAGTGCCCCATGATGACAAGACCAGCACTTCTGAACCTGCCTCAGCCATGCACAAATTCAGCCTTCCAGGAGGTGCTTACTGCAGTGACTGCATGAGCATGTGGGAATTGCTTCCCTTCTGTGGTTAATCATGTGCAAGTTAGTACATTCTTTGAGGTTTTGCCACTTACAGTGGTGAAACCAGATTTCCTTTGGAAAGCTGCTCTGATTGGATACAAACGAGATGGCAAGCAAAAGTAACCTGCCTAGCCTGACATAATTGTTTCAGAAAACTTTTAGAAATGTTCTTGCTGGGGTCAGAGGACTAGACAGCAGGAAGAATGTGAAAAAAGTAATCAAATCTGTGTGGAAAATAGAAAAATCAGTATGTAAAAAACTTCTGTGGATTCACTTCCTGCAAATGAATTAAGGGACAATATCAGCAAGGCACACAAAAAACTTCTCTTTGTTTTCCATGCAGCAACTGTAATTTCAGCTTAGCAGGAAAGGCCAAATGCCACGTGCATAGGTGAAAATGAAGGAAGAGAGGATATTGTCTTGGAAGCCAATCAAAATCTGTCATGTCTCCACAGTTAAAGAAGAATTGGTATTTCCTCTTAAAACCTAGGAGACTGTTAACCTGACCATGCACATACTCACAATTGGGTGAGTGCAGGCTGGCATCAGTATCTAGGTAAAGGTAGGACTCCTGGCAGTGGACCTGTAATAGTTTGCACAGGTCTGGCATCTTTATCTACTTTTTATTTTGGCCTAACAAAAAAGAAAAAAAAAGGGAAGAAGCCTCTCAGAAGTAGACTTTAATAATGAAATTAATTTTTATACTCTTCTGGTTTGCAGTTTTATTATGGAACTGAATATTCTCTTGGATATTTTATTTATTTTAATATTGTTGCAAACTTTTGCTAAGGAAATTATGTATTTTAAGAGTGATTACGTACTATAAAGAAAAATATATTTGTACAAAAAGTTTTATATTTGGATTGTTGCAGGGATATTTTGCTACTAGACTTTGATGTCTTAGTGTGCTAGAGCTGTTGAAAACGAGGGCAGCCCCATAGTTTGGCCAGGTACTGTCCAATGCTGTCTTTGTGCACTAAAGTATTCTATTGATATACAGGTGGTTTAGATTATTTTTTTCCTTAAATAAATTTTTAAAAAGAGAATCTGCCTCTGTGCCGTATTACAAACCGCCGCCCCGTCCCCCAGTGGGGCAAGCACTGTGGATCGACTCTGCTGCTTGCCCTGCAGGGATGGCTGCCGACCCGCAGCGTGATGCTATGCTGTGTGGTGCTGTGCTGTGCTGTGCGGTGCTGTGCGGTGCGGTGCTGTGCTGTGCGGTGCTGTGCGGTGCGGTGCTGTGCTGTGCGGTGCGGTGCTGTGCTGTGCGGTGCTGTGCTGTGCTGTGCTGTGCTGTGCGGTGCTGTGCTGTGCGGTGCTATGCTGTGCGGTGCTGTGCGGTGCTGTGCTGTGCGGTGCTGTGCGGTGCTATGCTGTGCGGTGCTGTGCGGTGCTGTGCTGTGCGGTGCTGTGCTGTGCTGTGCGGTGCTGTGCGGTGCTGTGCGCTCCTGCAGGCGCGCAGGGCGGGCGGCGGGCGGGGCCGGCGCTAGGTGGAGCTGCGGGCCTCGAACGCTGCAGCGCGGGCTGCGCTCAGCCCCGGGTCCCGCTCCTCGCCCAAGCCCGACGGCTCCAAGGCTTGGACTGAACTCCTTTGGGCTGGCCGGGCCGTGCTGCTGTGCTGGGCTGCCTCCGGCTGGCGGCTGGTGCTGCTCAAGGAGCCGCTGGGCACTGGAGCTCACTCCGGAGCGCCCACCCTGCATCACGCTGCTTTCCCTTTAGCTCTGTTCCCCATTGCATACTTTCTGGCCTTCATTACACATTTCCTCTGCAAATATTTGTTAGCGGTTTTTTTCCTGCCCTGTCCCTCATACAGTACTTTTATGCTTGTCTGTCTTCTAGCACTTACCTGTGTCTCTTTCCTTCTGCGGGAGACACCTCCTTGAGCCATCTGATTTTCTCCACAAAGCAATGTCTCTTGCTCACAGAGCATTTTGAATACCCTTGTGTCTCAATTTAGCCATGTCACTCTTTCTTTGCCAGTAAGCTCTGCTTGGTTTATAACAATAGAAAACCACCTGTGTATTGAAGCAGCATCGCTTTTGATTCCCATCTCCACTCCCCTTATTCCCTCAAACTGTTTGTCCCCTTTCTCACAAAGTCAGCTCTGCTTTGTACAAGTCTTTACAGAGTATGTGGCCAAGCCTGGCTGGGAGGCCAGGGCTGCTGCAGTGTGGCCAAGTCCAAGGAGGCATGCCAAGGGTCACTCTTTTTCAGGATGTTACTCAGAGCTACAGCAGACACACCAAGTGGGGGAGCTTAATTATCTAAATAAACAAGATGATCAGAAAGATCAGCAGAAAAGAATCACGGTGTCATCAGAACCAGTGCATGCTTCAGAGCTTGCGCAACTGACCGTTCATGTTTCATGTCATTGTCAGAAGGTGGTAGGTAAGCTGGGTTCGGCAGACAAGGATATATTTCAGGAAAGAAAAACATAAATATAGCAAAAGCAGGTAGTAGATAGGACATATGGAAGCTGCTGATACAAACACTCAGAAGGAGGACTTTGACGGGAAAAAGTAAATCAGTTGACTGATTGCCCCCACCCTGGGCCGCAACACTCACTGAAACACCTTCTGCTGTCAATGCCCAGCTACCAGCATCACACTGCTGGTCCCAAAGAGCCCAGGCAAGATGCTGCTCTCTCAGGGCAACTGAGAGAAGAGTGTGCTATTTCTTTCAGTCCCAAACCACTGCTTCAGCTCCTTTGGAGTTCAGGCTGGAACAGGAAGAAAGTTAGTACCAGCCTCCATGAAGAGGATGACACAGCCTCCTTCCCAACAAAGGTTGAGAAGAGCACGTTACCTTCCAGAGTAAGTGTTCTTGTACTTGCTGTCAGGGGGTGACAGCTCCCAGGGATGTTTGCCTGAAACTAATCTGGGTAGTTGCACATGCAGTTCGTGATGAAAAATGGAGCACAAGAGGAAGGGGAGAAAATAAAAAAAAGCAAATGAGGCCATAAACAGTGGAAGAACAAACAATGACCTTCATAAACACAGGCTGAGCATTACTTAAGGGAATTTTTCTTCTCATGTGTTTTGCTTTGCATGCAGCATTTGATAAAACATATAAAAAATATTCTGACCAGAGCACTTTGTCATTAAATCCACCTATACAGAAATGTGGGTGTGTACAACATTCAGCCAAAGAGAAGGGCATGCTGACTTTAATACTACATGTGGAGATTCAATTTTGCAGCCTGCAAAGAAGCAAAAAGACAAAAGTTGAAGAGATTCTGTAGTTGTCCTTAAGTACAGTGGAGAAGGATGGTCACACTGCTAGTACAGCACTAAGAAGGTCTTGGGAGAGCAAAGGCTAAGCAAGGATAGCCTAAACAAATTTGAACTATGCACACTTGTCCATTTTCATAAATCTTATATACAAAGTAATTACACAAAGTAGCTTGATAATCATCATTAGTGGGAACTTCTTAGTATCTCATTAGAGTCAAACAAGCCTGCCATTCCAACAAACAACTTTGCTTTCATAGTTGCTTAACTGGTGTCTTACCAGCTGTGCTTTATTCATTAAATATCCATTTCCAAAGTCTTTCTTAAAATCCACCTCCTCCAGTTCCACAAGCTTCAAATCTCTCAGATTTGGCATTTCAGATCTATAATTACTTGGCTATGATTTAACATTTGGAAAAAAAACCCGTGCCACTTTAGAACTGATGTACAATTGTTCATTAATGGACCATTAGTTGCTGCCTAAAAGCATTTTGCAAATTAAGCAATGCAATGCAATACAGTAACGTATTTCCTTTACAAACCCCCATGTTCTCTAAACCAAATTTCCTGTTCCTAGGAACAATATTTATACTAAGTTCATTCCCTAGGGCTCACTTTAACCTCAACATACAACCCTTGTAAAATGCAGCCAGAGGTTTCTGAGTGATGCTACAGCCCAGTACCACCATACCTTGTGCTCCCTTAAAGTCGTGTCTTCAAGTTTCTTAAAGAACAGCCTGCTCAGTTAATTCTCAAGTCTCTTAACAAGGGTTTGACCATCATAAACATCAATTTAGCCAGAGTTATGACCAATAAAGTGATCTTTCATCCTTTCTCCAAGCATTTTCCAACACCAGAGGTGTTTTGCTTCTCCAGTTCTACTGGAAAGCTGGAAGGCTTTTGATGTATTTTTTAAATCACTTGAGCTGTATTACAGGAAGAGATGTGCCTCAGGCCTGCTGGTTTTGCTGTTGAATGTTGCTGTCTTTGTTGAATGATGGAGTAGGTTTTTTTTTCATGCTTTTAATTTTGGAGTTCATGCTCAGCAACCCAAAAAAAAAGGCAAATGTTGTCTGATGGATTCAGATGTCCACTTAAGAAACACAGACCATGGTCTTGTCAAGAAATAAGAACCATAGGAGAGATGCTAAGAGCTTTTATTTTCAAGACTGGCTTGAAGTGGAGAGCTGGAATGTTTAGTACTTTCCAGAACTGATGGATGTGAAGTATCTTTCATGTTTCTCTGGTTGAAGACATTGAGATGTGTATAAAGAATGTTGTACAGTCAGATGAGGGCTAAATTAAAAGTCTTTCACTGCACAGTGGCCTGTCAAATGGATTAAACAGTAGAAGCTTCCCTATACTTTCTGAGATACTCCTCCACAGAGACAAGGTCTCTCTCTCTTCCCTTACCTATTTTAAAGTTACAGGGTAATAGCTGGGAGCAAATGCAGCATGGATGGCCATGGCCCACCCCAGCACACTGCAATCCTCTCTGCTTGAGACAGAGGAAGCAAAGAAGAGAAAGAATTTTGCCCATTATAACCCAAAGTGAGAGTAGCTGCTATGACAAGTCACTCATGAGGAGCGCTGTTTGCAGCATCACAGGAAGAACCTGAAGACACAGTGAAACCCTGAGCTCATGAACAGAGCCTGGCCTTGCTTCAGCACAACTTATCACAAACCAAGTGATAAGCCAGCAGAGAAGTCAGCATGTTCACAAGCAAACTGTGTTATGGTTATGTGGTGTTCGCTCTTTGAGGGCAGGAACTGAGAGAGATTAGCACTTAGTGCAGAAGAGAAGAACCAGCTAGGAGATCTGCAAGATACTGTGAGATTAAAGCTGCATGGAGATCACAGACTGTGTTGAACTGACAGACAGACAAACAAAATGACAGCAGACAGAAGTCAAACAGGTAAAAAATGCAGATGGAGAATTTAGTACAGCAGGTTGAAAAGGAAGGATAATGAGAGCATTGAAAAGAAATGCTAAATTTAGCAGGGGACCTAACTTTCACACCATGATCAAAGTTACTCTGTCCTCCACATATTTTCATGCACAGTACAGTACTGATTAGTTTTCACTCTCATAGACAATATGTAGTTTTAAAATATGCCTCAAAGTATGCTTTAGGACACTGCCCAGTATCTTCCCACATCGAAGCACACTGTTAACTCTTGATCTAAATGAGGTCTGACATTTCCAAGGTGTATTTTAAATGCAGAACAAACCTAGCTTAGAAGCATGTCAGGATTTTTCTTTTCTCACAGCTCTTAAAAAAATTATTATAAATTCTGATGTTGAAATTTATGGGAACCTTACAGTGTCTTCACCTTGTGTTCCTCCTTGGCCATGAAATCCATACCTGAGCTTCTCACACAAGCTACCACACTGCTGCTCAGTGCTTCAACACATCAGCTGTCCTACTTGCTGAGACTCACTGCTCCAACCTGCAGTGCTTCGCAGCTGACTCATTCTTCTAAGAACCACCAGCAAAACCAGCATCCATTTTTCAGCACAAAAATGAATAAAAAAGTAAAAGTAAAAATCAATCTCTAGAGAAATGATCTGTATTTGGTTACACATTACTATCACACAGCAAACTGAAGTCTTAGTGAAACAGCAATCGTCCAAAAACAAGGTACTTTCTAAATACATTGTGCAGGAAATTATTTCAGAAATAAGCTTCTAATATTCAATATCTATAGAGCCAACACACACACACAAACTAAGAGAAAGAAAGACAATATGCCATACAAAGATTTTATTGACATGAGTCTGGGATGACTGTTTTACATACAAAGGCAAAGCATTAGAAAACAGTTAATCCTTTCCTCCTCTGGTTTTAATTTGAGAAAAATGCTCTTTTGGATATTAGAGGCATATCACTGTCCAAGTTCTCCAAACCATCTCTCACTAAACCAGCAGAAGGCATCTAAATCTGATCTCAAGAAAAATCTGCACTTTCCCTTGCCTAATAGGTGAGCTATCTTGACAGCACACATTTCCATCTTCCTACAATTCACAAGGGTTTACTACAGTAACTGCAACTACTGTAGAAAGACGATGAGGAAATATGCCCTGCATAGAAACTGTCCCTCATGGGAACATGATATACCTCAGTGGTGAAGAGAAAAATGACAAAGAGTTAATTTTAACTGCAACTCAAGTATCATTTTACAGCAATTACATCTTAAATCCACAACAGAAATTGATAATTACATAGTAACTCATTGCTACTACATTATTTTGGATAATACTGTAGTTAAGCTTTTGCTCAAATTCCTGTTCAGTTAAATCTGTTTCTGTAAAACACTTTATTTCTTGGATGCTTTTAAAACACTAATGAAGCATATAAAAGTTTTTACAGTATACAAGAAAATCTAAGTTAATAAATGATCGCATTTTCTTCAATTCTATCAAAAAGTAAGAGTCTGAGAAAAATAACTTTTGTTGCATTTTAATTTCTCAATCTCTTTCCTTTTTTAGAGATGAAAGTTATAAAGGAAATTCATTACATTTTAGATGAAGAGAAGCTTGAGAAAAACAAAATCACAATTCAGCAGGCAGATGATGATGATGAAATCAAAGTATTTAATATGGCTTGTAGCTGAAAGTAATCAATCTGCAATTCCAAACATTTCAGTTATTGCCACATTCACTAATTTTTCATTAAGTGAAGATAAAACATCTTTAAAATGTATGAACAATAGCTTTAAGCCATTGTTGTATATATTGTGCAACTCATCTGAATGCAGGTTAACATGTGAACTTAATAGAATATATTTATGTACAGTATATACACAAACAGAATCCTGTGGTAGGTACCCCTGAATATTATCATTTAAATAAGTAATTTTCATAATAAAAGAAGAAAAACCCCAACCATTTATGGAGGAGGCAAAATGCCCCTTTCTGAACTTTAAATCAATATAATTTCCAGCTGATGTACATAGAAATAAAACTGTGGTCCTGTACAAACTTTACATTACAGGGTAACAGTTTGTTTTAAAAAATATTTACATATTTAAGTACTTGGTTCTTTGCAATAGAGATTATATGAACACAAAAAATTGTAAGATAGGCAGGTTTATTTATTGGATTTTTCTATTTGTTCTTTTTTTGTGCAAATTCCAAATCTCTCTTTTTGTGTTATTATCTGCCTCTATTTGCCTTGTATTACTGCTGCTGCTTTTTTTTTAGTATTCTGAGAAGGCTGGGTGACTTTGCTTCTAGGAACAGGAAGAAAAGATTTAACTCTTGAAACACCCAACTCTGTCTTTGATTTACTGTTGCTGCTTTCCACAGTTCGACTGCTGCTGAGAGGACGCATTCCATCCTAGAAATAAAGAAAAAAAAAGCCTTTTGTGTATAAATAAGTATCACTGTTTGACGTGGTTGGGTTGTGTTTCCTTTATTTCAGCCAACATTTCCCCAGAAAAAATATTTTTCTGAATTCTGTTTGAAATCTTTTGACCAAGTTTTTCACAAACCTCCCAAGTAGCTAAGCTTGACTTGCAAGTCAATATAGTAATGTCTTCTGTTGTTAGCAGGAATTTTTAAAGAAAAAAGGAAATCACTAGGAAAAAGGTACAGTAGGAACTGGTAGGTCAGCTGACTTAGCCAATTATCTAGTCATCACTACTATGTGAAACTCTGATTTGGGATGCCTGAAAATGTGTTTAGAGAAATACTCAAAAGGAGTACACCTACTTGTGGATCTGCAAGGTTAAAATTATTTCTTTTCGTGGAGACTGGTCTATGGATTTTAAGTAGAACTACAAAAAGTATTCTAACTTCTCTGAATATTTAGATATGAAGAAATATGACTGCAAGGCTGGTAACTCATCTGACCCTGAGACTGGCTCAGCTGGTCAGTGCACGGTGCTGATAACACCAAGGTTGTGGGTTCAGTCCTTGCATGGGTCATTCACTAAAATCTGGACTTGAAGATCCTTGTGGGTCCCTTCCGATTCACAACATTTGGTGGTCTGTGAATGTCAGCTCTTTTAATGCTAAGGTGTGTAAGTTAATCCAGTTTCAGGGCTATTTCATTGTATCTGCAGAGAATGGTGTCTCTAGGAAAAAATTCATTGCAGTCAGATACAACATCAGGGTTGGCCTCCAAAAGAGTCGTATCAAAGGAACACAGAAGGCCTGGTAAGGGAACACAGACCATAGATTATGCCCTGGCTAAGATAATTGAGCTCAGAAGCCCTCTTCATGTTCAAAGCGACAAAGAGCAAAAAAAAGAAAAAAGGGAACAAAATGTAACAACAGAGAAAACATAATTTTCCAAAGAATGAAAACTAAGCAGCACATAATCTCACCTTTGTACTTAGTAGGGATGGTAGCATCCACAAACAATAATATAAATTTCTGAAAAGAAGATGATAGTAGACTTACTGTATCTTCCGATAATATTCAGCTCATCTTCCCACTCTGAAACCACTCTGAAGTTACTGAAGTTTATTTACATATATAGCATAGCAAGATGACTGTATATTTCAACAAATAGTTAGGTCAAAAATAGGAACTGAATACCTCTAAAAAAATGCTATTTTTCAGAGACTTTGGTAATATCATGTCTTTTCAATATTTTGCCCCTGAGAGCTTTGACATCAAAGCAACCAGCAATTTTGCATCAAGAATTTTAAAAGTGGTGCTTTTACAAACTTACTGAATGACATTAATTGAGAGGAAACCACAAACTTATTTTTTATTTCTCTTCATAGCTGATGGAAATAACTTGTAATGTCAATGTAAAGTCAAAAATACTTGGCATAGGAAGATGGCTTTATGTAAAAAGCCAAAACTGAAAGCAAATACATCCATTGTTTTAATAAATCTTTAGCTTCTATTAAGACACAGAAACTTGGCATGGTAGTCTAGCAAGTTTCCTAAGAATTATGGTTTTTTCTTGTAATAAACAGGGCACTAATTCTTAGGATCCAATTAGAAATTCAGATTTGGAGTAACTCAAGACACCTTTCCTATCCTACTGTAAAACTCATTTTACCTACCTTTTGTGCTGTTGTTTTAGTTGGGTTAGTACTACTTGCTGAAAATACAGGAATGTTCTGGGAGTTACTGAACATCAGTAACTCATCCTTAGAATCTGCAATCTAAAGAAAGATAAGGAAATGGTGATTTGTTCAGTTATTCATAGAGATTATGTTTCAATTTGCCAGTTTTTGGAGGCTTGATTTTAATTCATGGTTTCTGTACAATGTAATGCATAAGTATCCAAAGAACAATTAAAATATCTCTTCTTTACTCTTGAGTGCATTTTTAGAAGATGGGAGATGGAGATTTAATATCAACTATAATCAAAGAAAGATTAAACATGCATTTCCAGAGTAATACTTTTCAGTGGAGCTTAAGGGCAGTTTCCCATCAAATTTTACCCAACCTCCAAAGAACATCAGAGAAAGGAATGCTCATTTCCTCTTTCTCCTGCCATGTTTCTTCCCTACTATTTTTCCTTCCCTTTTTCCTATTTCTCCTGACCAGAAATAACAGACAGAGCCTGCTCAAGATGCTGTCCTCACTGAAAACTAGGTATTTTATCTTGGGGCAAGTTGATCCAATTCAATTCTGCAACTGCCAAAGTACTCAATCCCATCCCAGTGAAGGCAGCAGGAACATATTTGAGTGAAAGGGCAAATTAAAGACCAGAAGTACTTATTCTGTTGGCAGCCTGAAATTACATCACACAAAGAAAGCATGCAATAGCACCCTTACTTCTGCAAGGCTCTACGAGGCAGCTGGGGAATTAACAACAGAAATTCCAGCCAAGGATGGTTCCACCCATGGTGAGGAAACTGAACAAAAGACTTGACATCTATCTCCTTCCTTATCTAACCCGTATTTCCTTGAATTGTCATCAACAAGCAATTACACTTTGCATGTTATTAAACACAATTTTAAGTTGGTTACCATTTCTTTAAGCACATCCCATTCTTTTAAGGATAGCTACAGTAAATCCCTGCTGACTGACTAGCGATCAGCTTGCCAGCTTGGTGCATGTGACTCATGCATATACTGTAAATATGTTAAGAAAAACAACCCAAAACAAAACACTATAATAAAGGGTTTCAATAAATAGGTTGAAAAATCTTTGCAAACACAGTATTTATTTTTTTAATAAAAACTTGGTTGTCTTCTAAGAATAGAAAGAATACTCAATAAAGCAAAACTAATGGAACTGCTGTTCAGGGATATCCTAGAGCATGTCATGCACAGCCTAACTGGACAATAGCCTGACTCTATCTGTGTTTCAAAAGATATGAAACAGCTGCTACAGTGTGAACACAGCCTGCTGTCAGAGCCATCCACTTCAGCTGTGCTAGGAGGAAAGATGAAAAAGAATAAATAGCTTCAGCCACAGGGGAAGCTGCATGGTATTGGTATAAAAGGAAAAATGAGAAAGATCCACAGCTCCACATTCTGCCTCAACAGGCCTCCCATAACCACGCACAACCCATTCCAACATAGAATTTAGTCCAAGTCTATGAGCCCTGCAAGCAGCCTTCACCTTTTTTGCCACTGTTAAAGAACTAGGCCAATCCATCCTCTCTTGCTTGGGACAGTAAACTCCATCTTGTCTACAGAGCAGGGGAGCTTTGAGACAGTTCTGCGAAGGCTGATGGAATTGTATTAAACAAACCAAATGTTCAATGCATGTTTCTATGTTTTTAAGACTAGAGAACAGTTTCCCACTGGGAGCAATGAGAGTATGAAACATAACATGGGAACAGTAATGCAGGGATGGCTGTTCTTAGAGAAGTGGTCACAACACCAAGCCTGACAGAGTTCAAGAAGCATTTGGACAATGCTCTCAGGCACATGGTGTGACTCTTGGTGTGGTCCTGTGCAGAGCCAGGTGTTGGATTCAACGATCCTTGTGTGACCCTTCCAACTCAGGCTTTCTCTGATTCTATAGAAATTTCATTCCCCACTGCAAAAATCTCTACAAGAAAAATTGCTGAAGGTGTAATTTAAAATGGTGTATATTAAACCAGAACACTTACCCTCAATATCTCATATATTAGTTGACTTTGGCTTATTCCCAAATAACTTAATGTTTTCTTCAGTTCAAGCAGGGCTTGTAAATCAAAAAATTATTTGAAACATATAACGAACAATTGAATATGGTAATGTAGTAAATTATTTAAAAGCCTTGTGTTTACCTTGCTTATATCAGGCTCAGATTTGCTGGAACACATACTTTGAAGTTCCTGCACAAGATCTACTTCATCATCAGAACCAACAGACAGCCTTTGCTCCAGATTTAATGTTCTCAAATGATCCTTCTCTGAAGATCTGGTTAAAAACCCAAACAACCAACCAGAGAAAAAAACCCCAAACAAACAATTTAAGTTAAGCTATTATACAGAATTTAAAAATAAATATTATAAACACCTCAAAAATAGTATTTTTTTTCTCAGATGAACTTTACTACTACAAACAAACACAAAATAACATCTAATGAACTGACAGCAGTAGCTGTTAATAATTATCTCATAATAGATCTTGCTATACAAATTATTCTCTCTATTCTGAAAATCTAACAAAGGATTCCTGTCTAGTACTTTCAAAGAGTCCCCTCTTTTTAAGATGCAGCAATCAATTTCATTCCACTCTGCTTTTTGTAAATAATTCCAAACACTTAAAAAAAAAACCTCTGGCATAATGGAAGCATAAATATTTTATTTTCTCTGTGCTTGTGAATAAGGTAGAACTGAGATTTCAGATTGAAGTCTCAAATGCAGTTCCCTCTAGCTAGTTCATACACTTTCTCAGGGAAACTCTGTATCAGTGGGACTAAAGTGCATATACTGTACTATCTTGAATTACCATTCAGCAAGCTGAAATAGCCAGAGGAGTTTTTAAAATATAATGCCAGTTGATAAAACATACGGTCAACTTTTCAAGGCAGAGTAAGTGTTACATAATATTGTTAAGTCATAGACTATTCTGTTACATAAAAAAGCATATAGTGCTGCAAGGCTTGAAATAAAGAAATGGACTCTAAAATTATATCGAAGTATATAAATTGCATTTCCTCTCAGAAATGAAAATTAAAAATACTTCCTTTCCTTCATATATGGGACCAAAATGTTACCAAAAACACTACTGATCTATTCATTATAGTGTGCTGCTTTACAACGGATTGCTATCACCTTTATTTTTTGCAAAGTGTCACAAATACCAGAAATTAAAACTTACTTTGTGGTGAGAGAAGCTCTTTTCTTACAGTTTGGTTGCAACACAGTTTTAGATTTCATACCTGCACAAAAGAGAGATTGACTTTTTAGAGTGTTACCATGTCTGTTGATTTCTTTATTTGCAAATCTATGATAAACAGGGAAAATATGTTCCCATTTACTAATTAATTATGTCAACAGGGTCTGTCAAAGATCAGAATACATCCCTTGAAAGTGTTCAGAGTGGCATAAGGAACTGCTAAAATGGCAAATAGGGGATGAGTTGCCTAAGCTTTTGTGAAAGAGGACATGAGGTTTCTGTGTTAGGCATTTGAACCACCCTTACTGGTTCTCCCCAAGAGAAATTTCTTCTCAACAAGAAAATATTTAAATTTGCTTCATAGAGGTAAAATCAATACATTTGCCTTTACTGGAAACAGCAACAGCATTTGATTCTGAAAGTCCGAAATAGAAGGCTACTAAAATTAATTGACCGTTTAATGTTTAACTTATTCACAGGTCTTAACTGGATTCCAAGAACATTCTCAGGTATAAGATATAGCAGCAACCATCCCACTTCAAGTTACGTTCGTTATTTCTTAAATCTTCTTGGTGGGATTAGACAAGTTCACAATTCAAACAGAGAATTGGAAATCAGGACATTACAGTCAGAGAAAACAGACTTCCTTCTGAACAAGGCCTGAATAAATGAATAGTTCATTTTAGTGCTGCAAAGTAGCAAGCATCAAGTATATTGGTCTTTTGTATATGAGATAAGTAAGGCTAGAATCTCACTGTTCCTAAAGTGTGTGCGTGTAAGCTGCCTTCTCTCTCTTCCTTAATCCTTCCTCTGAAGTAGTTACCTTCATTTTCAGAAAGCAAGTGCTTTGATTTTTTTCCCTGGAAGATTTTCTGTTTAATATTGTATTTAGTTACAATAATACTAAGTTTTCCTTCTAGAAATATGTGCCCTTTAGAAGAATTGTGCTGCTTTTGAATATATCCATACATTATCTCTGTATAATAAATTACTTGTTATATGACTTATGATATTGAGGTGAAAAGAATTTTCAAAAGTGCCAGCCACTAATATAACTTCCACATTTATGCACATGCACAAACCCAGTCATATAAAACCCTCTTCATCAAGCAACACACTGAAGGTGATTGAAAACCTTACAGTATCTGTGACTACACAAAATTATTTACATTTATTTTTGCAATTAAAGTGAAAATCAAATAAAAATCTTCAATTTAAACCCAAAGATTTCATTCTTCCACTGCAGGCCTTCTAGATTATTCTACTCAGTTTTTCTAGTGAGACTGAACAAGGGATGCATCATCTGGGGAGGAATGTATTATGTGGATTCACTCAGTAGTAATTACTGTAGTGAAGTTATAAAGTAAGTGTAGGGAAACTCAAGAAAGTATGTATACTGTAAATTTGAGGCAATTCTAAGGAGTACCAATAAATTAATGAAGCTTTCTCTCAGCTGGTATTGGAGAAGAGACTGATACAGTGTTATTCCATAAACACAGAGGTGGAATCACTGCTTATAATTCTACCATCTGAGCCAATGCCTGCCTCATTATCAGACAACAGAAAGGGCATTAGAACCCAACTTAGTTAGGAGACCTCACAGTAACAAAGAATTAATTTTGGGGGAAAAAAATAAACAGTGTTTTACTGGTGAACATAAATATAAGTGCAATTTAACAGAAAAAAATTAATTCATGATGCAGGAGAAAGAAATGTTTGATTTGCATCTACACAGTTTAACCCCCCACAACTTTCAGAACTGAAAATAAAAAGCTTTATTTACCTTCAGTATTTGTCTCCTGCTTATTCCATGATTGTGAGGACAAATGGCCTGACTTTTTGCGAGGACTTGTGCTCACTTTTCTCCAAGAAGCATTTTCACCTCTTTTCTTACTACAATTTTTGTAGCTTGAAGCCACAGACAAAGGAAAATTTCCTCCCTTAAAATCTGGTATAAAATTATCTAGCTCTGAAACAAAAGTAAAACAGTGTTAAGAAGAACTGGCTGTTGCAAATGATTCTTCTTGGAGGAACTTAGGCAACAACTTAGTTCAACGACTGTAAATGCTTATTTTAACCCCACCACCTCCCTTCAGAACTACAGTTATCTTTTGTTGAAGTTTTAAAAATGGAAGGAAGCAGTTAAGAGCCCCAGTTCAGCAATGTACAACTCCATGGCTTTCAGACAGTTCAGTTACCTGGTCTGGGTAGAGGACAGCCATGCAAAACAGCTTTATTTAGCAAGATACTGAGAGCAGCTTTAACAACAGCCTGTTGCCCTTGGCTAGGATTTTTTTTGGCTATTGCTTGTCCTGGTACAGATGGTCTCTTCACAGAGGCTCTGGAGAGTATGGCTTCTTGTACTCTAGGAGCTATCACAGCATTCCATAGCTTGGACATCCACCTGTGGTACAAAATCAATCCTTTAACTTCAAAAACAATTATCAACATCTGCAATTTTATACTTTGGTAATGTATCAGATTTTGTATTTTTAAGAAGCACCCCATTTCAGAGAGGGACTGATTTTATTTAAGGAAGGGTTTACTTGTTTTTTTTATATTAAACTATTTTATCTAATTTTCTTTAGCTTGCCTTGACAAACTGACCACCTGATGCTTTTCTTCCTTCAGATAAGGACTATAAAACATCCTTTCCATTTTAAGGCTAAAAAAATGTCCCAGAAAGATGCGTATTCATGTATATACAAAAAAGATTTTTTTAAAATTGCATGGAGAAATTTCCATGTTTGCAGGTGTTAATTCCTAGCCTATTTGCTGCCAGCATGGAAAAAAGGAGGTATTTACTTATGATTGTATTCTTCCAGTATTCTTCCATTTCCAAACTTGTCCAGTTTACAAGACATTTCTATTCATACAGCTGCCTTGCTCTTACTCCTCTTTTGTTTCTTTGATCTATGGTGAACTGTGTTTCCAGGATGCTGTGGATATTCCATATTGTCTGGTTAAGAAACTGGGTCTGATTTTGATTCAAAAATTAGATTAAAAGGGACATGGGTCTTCTGGGACTTTTGCTTTTCTAAGAGAGAAGCATCATGTTGTATTAGCAAAGAAGTGAAACATTTGTGTTAGGGAAAAATAAATGATATTTCTTACAACTTAGGAGTTCTCTGGGGATAAAGGCAAGAAATTTCAGACTTAGGGCTCAGCTCACATCTACAACAGACACTGGGACAAGCTTTTTTAGATCAACTCCAACACTTTTTGTTTATTCTTTACCCATTAGAGTACGAAGATGGTAAGATTGGGTCAGATGGTTTATATTAAAAGTCTGTAGAAAATTGTAGGCTATCATACTGTGTTCAGCTTTGCAAAATCCATTCAGAAAACATGAATGCTGAAATGTCTGACTTAAATGGATGATTTTGCTGGATAAACTGATAAACTGAAGCTATCCCATTACCTAAAATATTATGATGACTTTTTGGGGTTTTTTTTCCATTTTTTTAGAAGTTAGAATGCATGAGCTATTTGGAAGATATATTTTTGGTCAGTTGTGAAGCATAAGATTGAGCTTTTATGATATATAAATGGTCAAAGTGATTTTATAAGCTTGATAAAGTTACTTAAAATGACTTAGAAAAGTAATTAGTACAGTTGTTAGAATACAATGTAAAATGTGTATTGCAGATGATCCTTAAAGGACCTTGAAGCTTCCTTAGCATAACGTTGTAGATATTATTCCATACAGTTACAGTCTGCTTCTGCTAGCCAAGCTACCAAAATAAACAATTACTTGTATTTTAGTCAAAAAGAACTCTCTCTTTTCAATTTTTGCCTATGTAAGCTTTCAACATTCAATATTTTGTAATACCACCACTATAAATGGTCAGAAATGAACACTGCAAAGATAAAATTAATTAGGGCTGTTCTAATCTAACAGTTAACAATGGATGGGCATGCTCTCTAAATAAAATTCCAACCTGGTATTTAAATCAATTTTAAGTTTGTGCTCATCTTGATCAAGTCCCCCATTCTTTGATATTGCTGATACTTAGGAAAGGTATAACACACCCCTGCCCCTCAAAAAGGGCTGCAAATTGAAAGTTGTTCCTGTTGGAACATCATCTTCAGTTCCCTAAACCAAGAAAAAATGTAGTTAAAATTTTCTTCATTTATTCACTCTACTCACCAAAACAGGTGAAGCTATATGAAACACACAGCAGGAAACAATTTCCTGTCACACATTCTCTCTGCCTGCCATGCTGCTCCTTCTTCCTCGTCTCATGCTAACACTGAGCCCAGAGTGAACCCAATTTGTAGATAGCTGTCTGCTGTCCTAATGAATTGGACTGACTCAGAGAAGCTTTACTAAATGCAAAAAGCAGCAGAATAGCAGAGTGGAGAGAAGGGGCAAGAGGAAGGGAGTAGTTGATTAGATTGAAATAACAGCAACCAGTGAGCTGCTAATGAAAAGCTATTCATTACATGATCACACTGTTAGCCATCATGTTGCTAAACTAAAAGTGTCCAGTAAGAGCTCACTGGAGCTGTGCTTTTTAGTTTTTTATTAGTGGACAAAAACTACATTAAAATGAGAAGTCAGATGGCATAGGTCTACAATAAAGGACATTTTAGGGCTGTATTGAAAATAAACCATTGTGAAACCAATTGGAGTTACACTGAGGAGAAATCCAGACTCAGAAATGTATAACTAAGATATCCAAAGAATAGTTTTTCTGTCCTCTATTAATGCCACTGCAATAAATAAATTATTAAAAATTTTCAGAAGACATGACTCAAGAAGAAGATAGGAGACAGATGCATGGTATGCTTTATTCTTATTTTATTTCCCATCACCCATAGAATTTCAAGTCAATGTTATGTTCACACTTAGATTTTTATAATTATTGTGAAGATTAGTATTTAATCCATACTTTTAGAGAATAAAAAGGAAAATAAACAAGTAAAATGTATCAAGATCTGCAGACAGAACATGAAATGAGACAGCATCTGCACATGCTAAGCAAAGACCCCTTGTTTTAAGCAAAGGCTCCTGGAAGAAAGGTCAGCAGAAACTAGTACAAGAGAAACAAGTCAGAGAAAGAACAGAAGTGGTGACCTGACTGCTGAGAAAAGTTATGTCTCATCTCTAGAAACCAATGTTATACTTTGAATTCTGAATAAGTTTTAAGCTTAATTAGACATCTTAGTGTGAAATTAATATAATTTAAAGTTATATAACTGTTTCTTTTATCATTTGCTAGTATTTGGAGTTAAAATGCAATCAGATGTTTATGCAATTGTAGGTGAGAAAAGCCAAAATTTCCATAATGTTTTAATATTTTTTATGTTATTGGCCAGCTAGCCATATGTGTAACTAAACCTGCCCTACTTACTAAGACAATATATCTTTAAACTGTATGTATGTTTTAAAATTATACCACATATTTAAAAGAGTGAGAAATCGTTCTCCAAACTTCTTCTATATACAACTTCAAAAGGAGAGTTTACCAACTTTTCCTGAATCTTTTAACCTCTGTATCAGAAAATAAATGAAAGATCACAAGAAGATTGAGTTTGGTGCAGTATTAGACACCCATTTCCCACTTGTGTCCTTCATAATTGCCCTTCTAGAAATTAAAGAGCTAACAGAAGTTTTAAACTTTCAGCAATTTCAATTAAAATGCTTTTTTAAGGTTGCTGAGTCAGCAGGATTTTGGGAGAAACACAACTACTAGATAATTTGTGGTAAATTATCTAGTTGGCACTGAACAGCATCAAACAGGAAACAGAAGTCTTACTTGACTGTTGCTTGGCTGTGCCCCGGAACCACAGGACAAGAGAAGAAATGCTTTGGCCCCATAAGTGCTTCAGGTGCTCCTAGACGTGATAAGCAAGAGTTCAGCTGGTACCAAACAGCAAGAATCCAGTCTATGATCTTACACACGGGATCACATGGAGGAGGTACCTTGCCTCTGAACTGCAGGGACAAAAGATGTTGGATATGGCATAAGACCAAAGCAGCCAACACTTTCCTTGAAACCCCAGGAAGGCTTGGGGTTTTTTATTGCATGTGTTGCTATTAAAAGATCAGGAACAGTCAAGAACAGGTCAAACCTTTTTATAGAATATATTGACATCTTGCTGAATTAAACTTACTTTGCCAACTATACTTCAAAAGATATATCCTTATTAATAAACTGACATTCCTTTACTTGTGGGAAACTGAGACAGAAATTTTGGTAGCAGTTGTTTTTCTACAGTGTTTAGGATTACAGGAGATACCTACCATAATCAATGCAATGTATATATAAAAAAAATGCCCAGTCACACTTAACAGGAATATCTGATCCAGACATATGCCTAGTGGATTTCCATATTAATTTCAGATCAGTAGCAGTGAAGGAAAGATGTCTTCCTCTAAGACTTGTGATTTTAGTATGCCTTGTTAAGGGCAATTTATTTAGTGCCAGAAAAATCTCCTGTTTCCTCTGACTTCAAATTACAGTCTACATCATCCTAATCCGAGGATTATCCTCTGTAACAGTTTAAATTAAAGGAAGTATTAAAAGATGCACCAGGGTTAGTAACTGACAGAACTAAAGCCAGAGCCTCTTGATAGTGTCAATAGGTGAACTTAAAGTAGAAAAACATTTAAACTGTTCCCATATAACTTAATGGTTCAAACTAACTGGAAAAAAGCTTTTCACCTAAGCACATGAATAATACGGCACAAACAAGGTATCATAATACAGAGCAACGATCTTTGAAATAGTCTATGGTTCTAACAATAAATGTACTTCTACTTTGCTTTAGTTTTACAACAGATTAATCTTTCTTCTGTTTTTGACTTTGCAATCCTCTATTTTAAGTCCCGTACCAACTGGCATTTGAGATTACATATGGCACATGTATGTATTTCAAAAAATGTACCACCACACTGGGCATGTCAATATTTAATTAGGGAAGATACAGGAAGACATGTGGCTTTTTTCTCCAAATAGTCATCTGCAAATATGCTCAAGAGAAATTAAACTTAATGAGATTACCACCCAAATTCTGTTCAACCTTTCATTCAGAGATAGGAGCCCACTACATTGTCAAATTCCAAGCTATTAGACTAAGGATTTCTTTCAAGCCCAAAAAAAAATAGCCTGAAAATGACATCTGTTATGCGATGCTGCAAGTTCCTGTAGCCAAACCAGTTTGGCAGAGTAAGTCTGATGCAGTCTTTGACTATGAACAAGTCATAACTTATAAAACATGATATAAGAAAAGTAGTCTATTAAAGAGTTTCATAGATTTCCCATTATTCTTTCTTTCTATTCTGTATTCCGGTTCTTGCAATTAAAGAATATTTAGGAATGTTTCTAAATTTCCTCATTATCCTGGCTGAAATGTTCAATTACCACACATTTCCTCTTCAGGATCTCTTTGAATCAGTAAGCCTTTATAGATGAGAACTGTGGCAAAGGGTACAGGAGATGATATCCCCAAGGATAACCAAGACACATCCAGCTGAACACTCAAAACTGACAGTAGGTCTGTTGTCCCACAACAGGACTCTTTATTACTGGCAGTTTTTTCTATTCCTAGAACAATCTCCCTTTTGAAGCCTGTTCAAAACTGCTGCCAAGATTATTTTCCTTTGCAGCTGTTTTGATTAAACTCCCTCTGCCGATGTCTAACAGTGCCTGACTGTTGGTAATAGCTGCTATCACACTCAAATGGTATTCCAAATAACTTCCAAAAGTCCACAATTCTTCTTTTGTCTACATCTTTCTTTTTGTTTCCCATCTTCATTTATTTATTAATATTAAAACAGACTTCCCATCTTTATTCTCTTTTGCACTTTTGTTCCAGCTTCAGCAGACCTATTAGCTCAAAAAAACTTTTCTAATTATATAATTTGCTCCTCTTTTAATCTGAAAATCATGGAAAATATTTTTCTGCTTAAAATTTAGATACATATATGACTATCTTATTTTAGATATTGAGACTAAATTTTTTGAAAAAGAGATTGTATGTTTGTTGAACTGATTTTTACTATCATTCTCAGAAGAATGAAAGAAGTTGAAAAAAAATTATTGAAGGATTTTTCATGCAGTACATAGGCAAGTAGCCACAGTGTCATTATTTGCAACCAACCAATGGTTTATGCCAAATAGCCATGGCCACACACACCTTTCTATGAGGCCAAGCACAAGATTTCCAGATACACAGCCTGTATCTTCCCAGAAATGAATGTTGTTTTCCTGAAACAACTCAAGTTATCTGCTCTGCTTTTGGCATTACCACATTACACATATTTCACAGACCTGGTGATGAAAGTAGCTGCTGAAGCCGATTTGAGTTCTTACCTTGTTTATTACTTTTCTCCTTAAAATCCTTTGAAGCAAGCCTCGCATTGGCTCCCCATCCCACCTAAGTTGAACCCAACGGAAATGCTGCTGAACCAGCAGGTCAGAGCCATGAAGGTGGCACTTTGCGATGGTGCCCAGTAAAAAGCAGTTCTCATGAAAGTAAAAAGCACCAGAAACTCCATTTGCTAAAAAGGAACCATAAAATACTTAACTGAAATACTCAAAGCCTTGACATGATTTCATATAAAAGCAAGAAACAGTGACATAATTAGAAAGGAAAAACAACCCACAAAACACCATAAATTAGCTAAAAAAATATGCTATCTTTGTTAAGGACAACTTTTTACAATAAAATATAACAACTGAACAAATTACATTTTTCTCCTGTTCCCCATTTGTCATATATTACAATAAAACTGTATGGTAGTAGAAACATTTCTGCAACCTAAATTCTTTAAATACCTCTTTGAATAGTGCAGGGATTTTCTGAACTTCGATTCTCAAGAGGTGCTAGAAAATCTCCAAGTAATTCAGATAAAGAAGCTCTCTCCAGATTTTCTAAAATCACAATTGTTGTCTTGTTTACAGGAGGCTGTTTCACTGGGATCAGACAAGCTGAAATAGAAAAATCCCATTAATGTATACTTAGGAACATTTACTTCTATTTACGTATACAGATTTTACTGCTACTACTGCAACAAAGGATTTTAATTTTTTTTCCTTTTTAACTTGTTTACAGGAGCAGACAGACTGGATAATAAGTTTAAAATTGAAAGCATAAAATCAAACAATAGAAAGAATATCATATCGTATATGAAGAAAAAAATTGAAAGCTATGATTAAAGTAAATTTCTGAAATGGCTATAATAGGATCTTCATAGATAGGAAAGATTTCAGTACACTGAATATAAATGCAACAGAAAAGATAACAAAGACCTCTTTAAACACTTCTTTAATTTGCTGTACTGCATCTTAAACTTTTAACATGTACTCTTTATACCATGTAGTGGTAACAGGCTTAAGAATAGTCCATGGTTATAAGAAACTTTATCATTCTATGAGATAGTAGCAAACTTCTATGAGAAGTAGGCAATTTTATCTTCAAAACTTCCTTCAATATCTTTAAGAATCACTCAAAAAATTTGAGCTCGTGTGAAGCAAACCCAGTAGCACCTGAACCTAACAGGAATTAAAATGACATCTATATATGTTTTTAACATTTTAAATATTTTCCTTTAATTTTCCTGATTTTAATCTTGTTGTTTAAAGAAAGTTTTTCAAGTGTTCTTGCAACATTAAATCTCAGGTGAATGCTTCTGTAAAACATATATAAAACAAAGTACTTAACTATATTGTGCACTGCATTGTTTCACAACTTTTTGAAGGTGGTACTAACAATGGTCATTAAAGAAATTGACTTGTAATAAGGCAAAACTTTCAGCAACTGACTGTATCTGATCATTGCTGTTTAGTTGCAATTTCCTGACTATTACTGCCCTATTTTACTAAGAGGCTACAGCTTGAGAGGCAGGAGGACAGGTACCCCCTCTCTTTGTCTCCTCATTTAGAGGAGAAATGCTCTCTTAGGAAAGGAGATGCAGCAGAACAGTGGGGAAAGAAGCCGGCAGAAAAATGAGAGACTTGACCAGCAGCACCATGCTGAAATGCAAAACCAGGCAATAAAAAGAATGTGTTGCTGACACAGAGTAAAGCATCCAAAAGAAGCAGCTTTCCTAAGAGACAGTGGCCAGTAAACAAACCGAGCTATGACTGACATTCTTGCCTCCAGGCCGAGCACCAAAGCCTGGCTGACTTCTGACTAAGTGGTCTCTTCTCTCCCACCAATGTGATTGCACTGAAAGTGACATCTGGGAATAATCACTGGCACAAACTATCCTGGGCACTGTGACCAGGATTTCCTTAGAGAAAAAGCTGCCATAGACTGAAGTTACATCAGGTAATACAAGAAAAACAGAGCACTGCACAGCATTGTAAACCTGATAGAATGGCTCTGCTTTTGTTCATGAGCACACACAGTACACCTTCAGTTCCAATTCAGTAGATTTAAACCAGATCAATCAACTTTTAAAGGATACAAAAAGAAGAAAGAATGAGACAGAATTAAATATTTAAAACTACTAATTTTGCTTAAATGGCAGGAACTTTTGACAGAGCTCCTTATTACATTTGGCCTCAAGCACCTGAAAAATTATGGGTTCCATTAAAACATCCACTATGCAAAATGGTTTTATGTATTTCTTTACTTTGCACTATTAAAAATCTTCCTACAAATCACCAAAATTAGTCTTGCTGAAATAACCTTACCATTACTGATGAACAGTTCTGCAAGTTGCTCCTTGGAGAAACCAGCATCCACTTCAACTTTAACAATCTCACAAGTAGATCCTGCAGCCACTTGCTTTTGCTGTGTTGAAAATTTATGTATTTGGTGAAATAATGAAAGCTCTGGTTTATGGACTAATTTATTTGATATGTTTGTGCAAATACCTTCATGCAGGCCGCTATCTGATATGCTATATAATCTTGCAAACTTCCTTCTGGACCATGGAAAATGACATTACGGTACTGTTCAACCTACAGACAGATAAATATAAATATTTATTTCATAAATAAATTATTCTTGAAAGTTCAGATTTGGGTTTGTTTTTTTTAACCTAGATGACAGAATCAGCACCTAAAAGAAAAAATTCTTTGATTTGCACTATTGGAGGTGATAATCCTTACTATACTAATTTCAAAGTAAACAATATTTGCATACATCTTGGAAATATATTTATAAATTTATATATTAACTTGTAAAACTACATAGCAAGGTATTTTGTTACAACAGACTTTAAAAACATTCAACTGGGAAGAATAAGTTTAGTAATCACAAATATTTTCTTGAACTTGAATTAAAATATATACATCATAATGATGCCAAAACATCAGTTTAAGTCAGTACTTAAGTACTGACTGAGGACTTTATTTGCAGTACTTAAGTACTAAGATTGAAGACTTTATTTGCAGTAGAGATGGGATCATGTTATCAGTATGGTAGAACAATTTTTTTTATCTTAACTCTATTTTACCTCTAAAATGTCATTAAAGGAATACATTCATATCTCTGTGCAATATGGCTGAATACAGCAGAAACCTGTGGCATGTTCTCCTGACAACATAAAATAGTATCCAAGGACACAGCAGAAATTAAGCAGGTTCTAAACGAATTCTGATTTGATGCAACATTAAAAGAAATGATCTATGAAAGTTATATTATTCAATTATCCTTACATTTTGAGTATTAAACTCATTTTACAGTGTTACAGGAGATTTCTACACAGATTTGTAATAAAATTCAAGTCTCAAATAATTTCTTACATGAATATTATTCTAATTTACTTTCTCCTCAAAAAGTAGAGTAAAATAACTTTGGAAAGCAATAAAATCTCAGAGAGATTTTAATATATTTTTAAGCAGTTCAGGTAATCAGCAGCTATTTAAAGAAGAAAGTTAATGCTCTCACAAGACTAAAGTTAAGGGTAAATTTAGGGGCAACTTTATGTTAAAACAGCTTTCATCCCATTTCATTTTTTTAGAAGTCTTGATGGTCTTTCACAGAGCAAAAAAACCCTGATTTTAGTAAACACTATTACAGAAGCATTTTGACAAAAAATTAGCATGCAGAGAAAAACAAGCTTATTACTGACCAGGCGGAGATAATTCTGAAGTGTCTGAAGATGGATCATGGATGCATAAGTCACACTGTTTAGACAGCCTTCCTGAGGTCCTTAAAATGAGACATACAAATAACTTATGTAAATCTCTCATGTTTATATGCATGTATGACTGATGCATATGATTTTCATGCAGTATTCTACAGCAACCTTTTAAAATTAGAGCCTATGCAAATGCTGAATAAATGAAAGGCGTTTATCTAGCACCAGAGATTCATGGGTATCCACAATAAGCAACATATATACTACTATATGGCTGAAAAAGGCAGTAGGACTTTCATGTGCCAGCATATTTTCTAAATGTTATAGACACTTTAAAATCTAGTTAAACAATTAAATGGATATGATGTCTCAGAATCAAGCAATACTGAAGAACAAAATCAGTAGCAAATGACTCTCAAATTGTTTATTTCATATGGAGTGTCTTAACATTCAAAACTGAAAAATTGTGACTTGAAAATTACCAAACAAAAACACTGTGATATGCTCAGCTCTATTGTTCTTCAAAAAGTCCCATGGTGGCTGGGGAAAAATCTGACCTGTTGACCATGAAACGTTTCCTGGTAAAAAGAAAAAATAAGAGAGATATGTAGAACACTCAAGCATATTTGCTTGCTTAACCAAGATTATGTGCATACACTGACAAATGTGACAAACAAACCAGTCCCATGTATGAGATGTACTAAATCATGCTATTATTTGATATATGACTGAAGTTACTAGTGTTTTCTACCAGTTGAGACACAAGTTAAACAGCTAGCCTGTCATTTTATCTTTACACATAAAACAGAGTAAAATAGAATAATTTGCCCAGTCTAATGTGACTAGGCTTCAGTTTTGCCGATGGGAAGTGAAGTAAAGAAGGAGATTTTCAGAAACCTATACAACTGTCATAAGATCACCACATTTTGGCCAATTTCTCATAATTTTAAAGATTTCTCTTTTGTACCTTGAAGTGAAGTTATGTAAAACAGCAGTTCTGTTTACCTGTGCCAATGATGTACAGTCTGTATTTACTGTATATTCTGGATGTACTGTAAAAAAGCAATGCGTGCTTTGAATTGTTCTTGTAGAATCAGAGAATATCCTTAGTTGGAAGGGACTCACAAGCATCATCAAAGTCAAACTCCTGGCTCTGCACAGGACATCCCAAGAGTCACACCATATGCCCAAGAGCATTGTCCAAATGCTTCTTGAATTCTGTCAGGCTGGTGCTGTGACCACTTCCCTGGGGAGCCCACTCTAGGCTCAAACACCCTCTAGGGTGAAGAATCTTTTTCTAACCTAAACCTCCTCTGACACAACTTCAGGCAAATCCCTCCCGTCCTGTCATTGGTCACAAGAGTGAAGGAGATCAGAGTCCACCCTTCCTCTTCCCCTCATGAGGAAGTTGCACTGCAATAAGGTGTCTCAGTCTTCTCCAGGCTGAACAGACCAAGTGACCTCAGCCACTTCTCATATGGCTTCCCCTCAAGGCCCTTCACCATCCTCATGTCTCTCTTTTGGACTCTCCCTCATTGCTTTTTCTTGTATTGAGGCATCCAAAACTGCACACAGCACTCAGGTTGAGAATTTAGATTCACCGGAGATACTGATTTCTCCTCTAGAATACTGAAAGTACTAGAAGACTATTTAACATAGGGCCTCATGATCTCCAAGATGATATTAAAGTGCCCAATTAATTGTGCCATACACACAGCTAAAAGTAAGGAATACTTTCATGCCAGCACTGTTCAAAGTTTCATATTTAGTATTGGTCTTTCATAGTCTAAGCTTTAAAATATTCAGCTGTTCAAAGATATTTTTATCTTACTTAGAAGATTTCAAAAATTCAAGAACACCCCGAAGTTTTACTTTTTTCATTAACACCAATATTGATACCTAGTTGGACGGAAAATATACTGCTTGCACTGAGGCCAATGTTGGATTCTGCAGCACTATTAAATGACAGATCTTCTAGGCTCCTCCATCCATCAGAAGCAATTGCTTGGAAATGGTTTGTCACAGCCTGAATCACTGCTTTTGAAAAATCATCCCATGACGTCTGCTTGCGGATATTTAAAGCACATATTGTATCAAATTCCTCTGTACCACAATGGACGGGTTCAATCCCACTGACTGAAATCCTTACAGGTATATTAAGAGCATCTGTTGACAAACAAAACACCAACTATGAGAAAAACTGTAGAACTCAATTTAAAATAATCCCATTATTATAAACCAATAACATCTAATATTACAAAGGAAAGCTACAAAATAAATCCTGCTACAAAGAAGCAAATGGTAAAGAACAGCACAGATCACCACCACAAAATCACAGCAGTGATGAAAATACCAAGGTATCTATAATTTTTTACAAAAAAATTTCAGTATTATTATGCTTAAATAACAGAAAAAAAGATAAAATTTATTTAATCTTATATCTCCTCTTTATACACTAATTATTTATACATTAAAACAGATGGTAGGCAATGTCTTAATTTTTCAATTAATTGTGTTTGTGCACATTTTTTATTGCCAATGTAGAAAATAACTTCCTGGCACTAGTGCACAAGTGGAAAACACAGCTGAGCCAAACATCTTTAAATAAAAAGCTAAGAGCTAAGACAGAAAATGAACTTGAAAGGGTACATTTGATTTACCATAGAGTAAATTGACAAAAAAAGAATTTACATGCACATTCTAGAAACTACGAAGTATTTTTAAATCTTGCTCTTTGAAATACAATGCAACAGAAGCAGCAGTCTCTGGAGATCATTTAAATGACTAAAAATGAAAAGGAAACTATCTTTTAATTTTCATGCCAAACAATACCTTTCAGAAATTATTAAATTAAAATTACATTCAAAAAGAACACCATATCAGCTTATTATGAACAATAATAACAACCTTATCTTGCAACATCTTTTCTTCCCTTTTGTGTGCAGAAGCCAGATCTTCAGCTGATACAAACCAATGAAGTTTTCCTGATGTCAAAAAAACCTCCGATTTAAACCCACTAGCCTACCATAGGGAAAAGATTACTCAGAGGCATCTTTCAGATGTGGAATTGTGAGAAATGCATCAAAGGCTTGCCCTTCTGATGGCTGGACCTCAGGGAAATAAGCACAGATTGTAAGAATTCTCCACAGGGAAACAGGCCCCCAGGAAAGAGGCACAGTGAATGCCTGCATTTCGATGCATGTGACCACTAAGGCTTAGCTGGCAGTCCTGGCCCCCAGTCCTTCAGATCTGACAGCACATCCTCCTGTCCTACAGTGGAAACCTTACTGGAGCATGAGGAAAGTAGAGGATGGTATATAAACACCTTACCCAAAAATGCAGCCTTGGCTTAAGGTGTACAGAAAAAGAGAAGGCGGGGCCAAAGGTTCTGATATGATAAAAGCCATTGGATTCATGACAAGCATGACCAGAGACAAAGGGTACTAAGACTGATGGAAATAATACAAGCATTAATTTAACAGGCTGCAGATTCAGCCATCAGAAATTTGCTTCAGTCTGATAAAGAAGATGACCATGGAGTGTCTATTAGAAAGTGAGCTGTGTTCCCCTCTGAATCTGCAGTAAAATGGTAAGAACTGGGATTTAAAAAAGCTGAAGAGGGAAATCATAAGCAGCAGACAGAAAACTTCCTTAATTTGCTGATAATCAGTGAACTTAACTACTCACATCCCTATATACCACAAGACAAACACCAAAAAAAAAAGACTGAAAAAATAGAGAGCATAAAAATCTACAAGTACCATAATTCTAACCATACAGAAAAATATAGATATCTTTCTCTGTATATACAGATATAGCTATAACTAGATTCATACAGTGATAAAAAATACACAAAACTAGTGAGACGAAGAATTAAGTTCTGTCTCAAGAAACACACAGATGAGCCTGCTCTACTGAATTTTGAGAAAACTTACAGAGAAGGAAGAAGATGACAGGTTTCAACAGAAGAGCAATCTTCTTACATAAGTTACTGATGCTGGAAAAAAGAAGTTCTTTGATATTGTCTCTAAGACATATTTGAAGAATCAAACAAACAATCCCCTTGCTGATAAACAAGTGACAAAATAAACTATGCTCTGTAAAGAAATTCAGATATGACTAGATGATCATCTTAGCCTGAGGAAATTTGACCCACCACTAAGTGATTATCTCTGCAAGATTAGATAAGACGAGAACAACAGCTTTTGAAAAAGTAATTACTAATATTAAATTCAGAAATTTTAAGAGAGTATGGATATTTGCAAATGTACAGTATGTACCATCTTTTTGAATGGTTTAGAAACAAAGACATGAGGAATTTAATAACCTCCAACAAAATTTTATCACATGCTTTTGCAAAATTTGGAGAATATAAACTTGCTAGATCAAGGTAATTTAATATTGTGGTGCCAAAAAAAGTGACAACTACCTTTTTCTTATTTTTCACTTTTGCCCCACAAGTTCTTTACTAAAAACATTTTTATGCAGTACTGATAGGATTTACTTACTTAAGTTTTCTAGGAGATGTTTGCAATCATCAGTAGCAACATCATGCAATGTTCGATTACACTTGTCTCTTCTCTCAGCCTCTAGTCCACCATGGCTACAAAGGATTTCTAGACAGTTCTGCAAAGGTAGAAACTGTATTATTTGCTTGTCCATTTGTTGCACTAAGGTGTTCTACCAAAATGCAGTTAGATTTCTAATTAAAATTCTTACACATGCATTTCCAAAGACAATCAGCTGCAGCGTTTCTGTAGATAAAATGATGTTTCTTACACATCAGAGTTGAAAACCAGAATTAAAAATATTTTATGCAGATTTGAAAGTCTCAAATAATGACTATAAAGAAGCAGAACACACAGAATTCTACAGCCTCTAAGCATCAAGTGCTGATTAGCTGATTTAAGAAATTCTTACATCTGGCCACTAGCTTAGGTATTGATAAGGAGACTGAAACCCAGCTATTTTTGAACATCTTGGCCCTAATGTTCAAGCAACACTAAATAAGCAATTCTAAAGCTTAATACAGACTAATAAATGAATCTATTTAGGTAACAATCCATAAAACCAGTTTTCACTTTGCAATTCACCAAGTAGGAACTTCCATCATGACTGACACCTGAGTGGGATACAAAAAAAGAATCATTTTAAAATCACCTTGCAAGCCTTTTCTTTGGCAGAATTTCTGCAAGCAGAAACCCGAAATTCTGCAGGCATCATAAGAAAGCAGTGATATAAAAATATATTTTTATTAAGTCAGAGCATAAACATCTAGTGGATTACAACAACATGATGCCCTCTAAAAAATGTCACAGGCTCAACAAAAGGAAAAATCATTGAAATTAGAAACATAAGCTAATTATAAGCTATATGCATATAAATTTGGATTGTTAGAATCATACTGTAACATGAAAAAAAAATTTACTACATAAATCCTCCAAAATTAGTGTGGGATAAAAGAGTTCTCATAAAACTACATTCAAATTGATTGATTAGCAATCAGAAAAAGAATCAACTCCTTGTTTCTAATAACCACCATTCTGCAACAAAACAGGTGGCCTTCATGAAAGCTTTGCCATCTCAGATATGCTTTTAAAGACACATCTGTACTGTAAAAAAAAGAAACCAACAAGAATTATACTAGGTAATACTGTATTGATAATATCTGGTGTTAACCATAGCAGAGAAATAAAACCTTAAACACAGAGAAGCACCTATTGAGTACTTTGATGCAGAACACTGGCTAGTTGCAGGCTGACATAGTAGTTACCTATTTTGTAGCTCTTCTACAGTGACTTCTGTCACTGTATGACACCCTGAGACCTTTCATAAATACAGCAGTTATTCAAGGTATATCTGCCTGAGATGAAATTTTACCAGGCTGTAATTACAGCATATAATTACTTTAAAAAAATTATTAGCTCACTAAGATTGCCAGAAGGATATCAAGCAGAAAAAAGCACATATTTTCTTGCCAGGTTAGTTTGTTAACACTATCTAGGAGCAATGAATAGCAGAACAGCAAAAGGCTGAGGACTAAACTGTGAGGCTGAAAATTGGAAGTAAAGCAGGAAGAAGTGGGACAGAACAAAGAAACCAAGCTTATTTCCTTAGTAAAATGAGGATTTTTGTTGTCTCTGCTCTCTATGAAATAACAGCTAAGATGTCCTAGCAGAATTAACCTGTAAAGAATGGCCCCTACCTATCTCAGAAAAAGAGGATAAAAGTGTCAGCACTACTTATATGCAGCTACCATGCACCGGAATGAATGACATGCAGGGTACATAATGGATTAGAGAATGAATCGAACTGTTAACAGCACTTGGAGATGGCTATTAGGCTTTTTTACCTTTTAAATATCCCAAACATATCTCAAGTCAATAAATGCATTAAATCAAATACAATTTTATAGTTTCTGCACCATCAAAATCAGGAATCCGATTACCAGTATATTGCCTTCATCACCTAAGAGACTCCCCTCAACACCAAATGGTGATCTTATTAAACAGATGACTTGGAATGTGCTTAGAAACTCAAACCCTTGAGTTATTCATGAAAAGCATACATAAAGACTTCCAGTGTCAGAATTTTCAGAGAGATCACCTAGTCAAAGCAGTTTTAGATGGCAAATGAAACCTAAATTCCAAGTTCCTGAGGATTACATTATTGCAGAAAGAGTCACATTATTTAGGTATTTGCAGACTATAGCGAATACCTTAAACTCCATCTAAATTCATATGAGTGGAAACTGGAATGAGAGCCTACACCTGCCTAACAGACATTGATAATGGAACTATGACTCTGTGTAATGCAAAATGCTGAGTAAGCAGTGGATGTCCCTAAAACACCTCATAACTTAAATTGAATCTTAAAACTGTGTCTATTTTGAATGCAAATTTATCAGGAAAAAAAGTAAACATAATGACAGGTATTGAGCTAGGCATGTAAACACAAGCTGATTTTTGAAGTCTTGGACTGTATTTTCTTAAAATTCCCCCTTCTGTGTTTAGCACCCTTTTACCCTTCCTGGGTAAAAATTTTACAGTGGGATCTGACTGACAGCTACCATATGAAAAGAAGTCCTTTAAATGGTTAATCTTAGAAGTCTATAGCTTGCAATATCAAGAAATAATATTAAATTTCCAGAAATCTTCCTGTTTCTCATCAGTAGGACCTGTCAGATCATCCTCCAACCTCAACAAAATGTTTCATTGCCTGCTCAAAAGGCTGCCCAAGATAATAAATTAAGCAAGATATGTCTGCACAAATCTGGTTCTCAAATTTCTTCTTCTCCCCTCCTTCACAGAGGAAAAATTGTTCATAGTGAAATCATTCCTACCTGTAGCTGGAAATTATATCCATCTGATATCTATAAGCACATGACATCCAATGAATTTGCATTCATGGTGGGATTCATCTCACCTTAACTTTGAAAATCTCAGGTAATGATGTTTGCTCTTTTTATTACTTCCCCATAATAGGCAGACATTTAAATATGATAATTCACTCCATCTGACATCTGGATTCTGGGACAAATTGTCCGCTGGACATCTATCTCTGTTAAATCAAGTTGGTCTATGAACTAGATTATAAACTTAGACTTGACATCTAAGTTGTATTTCTTCAAAGATAAAAGAAAAGGATTTATTTTGCCTAAATTCTATCAGGTTACTGTAACTTGTTCACATGAACTAACCTTAAAGCCTTTTGATGCTGCTATATGGGCAGCAGTCCAACCCTCTTTGTCAGCATGGTTGATGAGATCTGCAGAAACAACAGGCTTTACTCTACTGCTATAGTCATCTTCTCTCTTCTCCAAATCAAAGTAGTCTAAATTAGGCTCTGCGTCCATCAAACAGTTCCCATTGTTCGGCTCTCCATAGTACATAAGGAGCTTGAGACTTTCAACATTACCAGAATCCACTGCTGCATGAATTGGTGAGCAGCCATCCTAAAAAAAACAAAATCAAAAAGCACACTGCCACCAAACACATAGAAAAATGTTTGCAGACTTGTATCAGCAAGAATCAAATGGAAGGCTCTGTCTGAAAATTAAGAAGACAAGCAAGAGTGACATAATAATCCTTTGGGAAAACAGAGTTGCTTCTATGTGTTTTGGGTGGAAGAGAGGGAAGAAAATGTAACAGAAAAAATTTGTACAGCTTTCTCCTAGGACAGTCCAACAGATAAAGTCCTCAAAATTTTTAAAATAACCTAAGTGATACAGAGCTCACATGCTGTTAGTAAACTGCTTCCTTCCTGTGCATCAAACGAAAATGATTCCAACTATCAGGATTGTTTCATGTTGCATTAATCCATTTATTAGTCAGTCTCACAGTTTTGACATCACAACTTTCTCTCATTCCAAGTCAAATATATTTACTTTCCAGTTGCAAAATAAATAAATTATAAAAAATTTAGTGTAATAATTACAGGAGCAGTAGAATGTTCTGTGAAGCTAGTACTTTTTCCGCTGTATTTTGGAACAGCCTATAACCCATATTTATTGTCATAAGAATCTATTGACATCAGAGAAAAAAACTTTAGAAAAGCACCTGAAAAAGGCAATTATGTAGGCACTAATTTTGAGACAGTCCTCCTCCCCTTCTCCTCTAGATACAACTTTTTTTTTGGCCATATTCTGCCATTTGTGATATATGAGACTTCAAAATACTGGCAAGAATGTTTTGGGGTGTTATCCCTTCAACGACCGCAATAAAGCACCCTAACATAAAAAGTGGAAACAAAATTCCTATCTCCACTTCTCCACCTTAAAAATAAGCCAAACCAGAAAAGTTTCATTTTACAAATCCAGTGCTGGAGAAAAGTTGCAGCAAATTTCCAGTGGAATCTGAAATATGTAAAATGGTATGGAAGTCACATTATTTAGGAGATTTTACACAACATACAGTTTAAAAAAACCCCAGAAAGTATGATGAAAATAACAAAATACTAATTTCAAATTATATGGTTTATTCCAGCTTTAAAGAAAAGTTTCAAGAAATATTTTAATGTTAATATTCAGTACTATACAAAGTACTGTAACTTTACAAACTATTTCAACTTACCCTGGTTTTTATTGTTCGATCCGCTCCACCTTCCAACAATAGTTTAATACAATCATTATTTCCATTTTTACAGGCTAGGTACAAAGGTGTTTGTCCTCTTTCAGCAGCATGGTTTATATCAGCCTGATACATAATTAATAATTCTGCACATCTACAGCAAACAATAAAGCAATAAATTTCTTTTATGTTAGACATCCAACACCTCTTTATAACTTATGAACATTTAAATATTTTAAATAAAGTATTGATTTTACAGATACAGATCTACCTGTGATTAATCCATAAACACAAGTATAATTTTGTACATATGTATAAAGACAGGCTACTTTAAACATGTAAATCTTAAACTACTGTAGCTGCATTTAAAAATTTTGACGGTATAACACTGAATTTCTCAAGACTGATAAAAACTTGATGACAGCTTCTTAAGAAAAACATTCAGCTGAGCAAAATAAGAAACATTTCTGACTACTGATCTTTAAAATAGAATTTAAAAGAAAAGGGGAAAATAAAATTAAGGACTTGGACTAGCTTTACCAGCAAAAGAAACACTCATATAGGAAAGTAACCAGGTGGGGGCAGCAAAACAGCTATGGCAGATCCCTGAATAAAGACTACTCCAGAAGGATGGCTTGAGTGCATTGCTAGCAGCTACTGGGCTATGGAGGATGGAAGATTAGATGGAGTGCTGAAGAACAATTCACCTGGGGCTGGCATTCAGATCCAAGTTCCTGTACTTCCTCACAACCCTGTAGCAATAGGTCCATTTTTTCCCCCAGTTCTTGTGCCAGCGCTGGTACCTTTCCCTTCCCCAACCTAGCTTTTCAACAACACTTAAGACCTTGCAAAAATCTTAATGAATTAATCTTAATTCACTCTGCAGTTCAAACAAGCACTGTTAACAGAGGTAAGTTCCCAGCTCTCCAGCTCATAATTTTTATTGGTCAGTCCATAAAAATAGAAAGCATATCAACAATAAAGCCTCAAAGCAGTTACTGCAATGCCAAATAATTACTGATTAGGAGACCATACTGTAACAAAATATACTGTATATTATATACGGTAATAAAATATTTAAACCAATGTAAGGTATATATAAGAAGCTACATACTAAAAAAATCACAAGTATTTAAGAAAATTGTTTTTGATACATTTTTATCCAATCTGAAAATCATTAAAGTTCAAGGTAAAATGCAGAATTTTAAAGAGTAAAACAGATAGCACAGATATGAATTACTTACCAATGCTTTTCAAAACTGCTCAACTGAACAGAAAAAAAATACAAACAAAAATAATGTTCTGCCTTAACAAATGTTAGACATACATCCTAACCATACAGTAATAAAAGTCATCTTAAGAAGGGTTCATGACAAGACACTTCTATACAGCAAATCAAGATTGAATTTTAAGTCTGCTAGGTTAGAAATATCTGGTTTGATAATTTAGATTGTATTTGGTGAATCTCAAAAAGCTATATCGACTTTCCACCTCAAGATCTGGGTAAGTCATCCTGGCCTGGACCACATGGGAAATTATTCTGAAGTTTCTCCAAAAACCAGTTTCTGATCTGGTGATATTACTGGACCAGCCTCAAAAAACTAGAGTTTGTTTTTCCTGACTATATAACTAGGGTTAGAACAACAGTATTGTCTTGGCTCAGGAACAAAGTTAATGAAGATGTCACAGGGGACTGGTCAGCAAGTCTATGACAGACACCTACTGTGCAACTGAGAGCACTTTAGTGCTGTCATTAGCCCCACATTAGGAGACAGACTGTTGCCCCAAATTCTACCTCTTACAGATTTCTTTTCTGTGCCTGAACTTTGAAGTGACCAACAAATCAAACAGCCTGAACCATTTGTGGTCTCTCAGACATTTTTGTCTAGTCCTGTCATTCCATGCTCAATTTTGCAATTCAGTTCATGTTCAGTATCTAAAATAGTAAAAGCAAAAAAATGTATTTAGGGAATATCATATTACATAAGTAACTCTAAGTTAAGGCAAAAAGAATATAAAGTCTGCAATATCGCAACACAGCAGATGATACATAGCAAAGTGTTGTGAGGGTAAGTCAGGGAAATAAATAGCTTCCTATTTAAATGAAGTGGTAAGATATTTATTTTAGTGAGAGATTATGAAGAGTGTATTTTGGGTTTGTCTTGTCAAGTCACACGTATTTTTTACAGATTTTATACAAAACACTGAAATACTTAACTAGACACATATTTCTGTGCTCAAAACACGTAATGGGCATCTGCTACCTCTGGAGTAAGACTGCCAGTAAAAAGTGACCATTAGTTGATGAGCTTGAAATCTCTAAGAAGTGTCAAGGGTCTCTAAAGATTCTTATACACTTATGGAAGACCATGAGGAGAGATGCCAGTCTTCCTCATTGTTGGGTCAGGGCCTATCATAGTATAACACTCAAAGGCCGATTCCTATGTTTTCCTACTGTATCACAGTAAAATCCTTAAAAATAACAAAATATAAACATGAAAAGAATCAGAAAGATAAAAAAAGAGCAAAGATATATAAAACAAAGTTAAATTTTGTAATAAGGATTCTAGTAACTCTGTTTAAAGCTTCTAGAATTTGTAAAATAATTTTCTCTGGAAAAGGATGGTCTGGAAATGGTTATTTAATAGTTGCTTCCAACTTCCAGTTCTATTTCCTATGATTCAATAACGTGAATTATTCTAATGACATTTTAAAGAATGTTTTTAGTAATATTATTTGACTTGTACATAATTTTCTGTTTTTCAAAGTTACTGATACAAAAAAACTTCAGCCTTCAAAAAACCTTGTTTTGTTGTTTAAGGTATTTGATTATATATTGCTCAGGAGAAAACAGATGTTCTTTTGCCTCTGAATATGATATTCATAGTTTCCTATGCTTGAAAAAAATCAGTGCAAAAATAATTTCCTTCTTCCTTTCTGCTAATCCTATACTATGGCTGATAACTCAAAGAAAATTAAGAAATTCAGAGGTATGATGCCCATATGGACAAGTACCACATTGTAATTGCTAGGAATACATGCTCAGCAACCTTAAGAGCTGAAACTGGAAACAAATAGAAAATATTAAAATCAGAATGGCATAAGAATATGAATTTAAGTAGATGCTTTCAATAAATTATAGTTAAATACATTTATACATAAGAATGCAATGGTAATGTAATGAAAACATATATAATGTAAAGAGAATATAAAACTGAGTAAAAGCCAACAGGTAAAATCTTAAAGGCTTCACTTACTTGACATGTCCCTGAGCAACTGCTGAACACAAGGGTGTAAAGCCATTTTTATCAGCAGCGTCAACTTGTGCTTCTGCAGCCAGCAGCAATCTCACACAATCTATAAATGGAGCAAAACCATAGAATGAGTTATCAAGATCAAGCAGTTGAAACTACCAGAGGCTAAAGTCTGCTCAAGGGGCAACAATCAGCCAGTCTCTTGGACTATACATCATGCCTTAGGGGATTGAAATAAAAGCTCAGGAAGAAATTTGTAGGAGAGAGATGAGAATTGATTCCCGGGGGCATCACCACCCTTTTGCAAAAAGGGCTTGGGTTGGGTTCTGCTGGGATTCAAATTCACACCCACTGTAGGCAACTCCCACAGTATTAGCTATTTTACCTCCCAAGTGGGGAATCTGACTTATCCAGGAGTCCCGAAAGGCATCACTGCCTACTGGCAGTCGTGACAAATATGACAGCCACAGGGGAGATGTTCACAAGCCACACAGACCTCAAGCAACACACCAACCAGTCTATTTTAGGACACTTTGACTTGTGATTGCAATGACAAATAAAATAAGCTGAAAAATTCAAACCTCCCCAAACCATTCCCATTCATACATTTCCAAAACCACATGCTAAAAATAGTACCAGCCTGATTCCATCATCCCTACAGCTAATTTAAGATAATTAATTACATAGTAATTAGCCTGCTTTTCATCAACAAATTGGAATATCATTTGATGCAATTAACTTTGAAGAAAACAGTTGATCTGTTCCTCACTCTTGAAATTGGCTCCAGATGAAAAATAAAACAAGTCTTTTGTAATTGAAACTACTACTTGGAAAATAAGCTCAGCTACAACACCAATTACAAACTCCTGCCCTGATTTCTGAGCAAGCTTAATGCATGCTGTTCCAGCACTCAGTAAAATCCTGAAGCCAAGTTTTGTTAGTGAATTTTAACTCTAGATATCAGAACCAAACATATATGAAGAACTACTTGGATATAAGAAAATATATTAAGAACCACTTAGAAATCTGACTTGTCTAAACCATTCTTCAGTGTATTTACTCCTGTTACAATTTTTTCAAATACTAATACAGATGTTGTGGAGTTGATTGAATAAATAATTTAACATTAAGAAACAAAATTTTAAAACACTGTAAGTTATTATTTTTAAATTAGGATTCTTTAATTTTGAAGGAAGTAATCTGATGTGAAATTATTTTTTTGTTATAGTAAAGTTGGTTGTCATAGGAAGTTACCAGGACTTGACCAGTAATTTTTTGTAAGTCATAAAGAAGCTCTCTGTTAACTAACTTACCAAGGCCTTCCAATTGTAAGATAGTACAATTGAAAATAAAATTGTATTTTCATTCACTTTTTAACACAAAAATACTCTGCTAAGAATGACCTTTTTTTTCTTCTTTCCATTGTCAATCCTGCTCCTGTATTAAATTATTAGCTTGAAAATACAGATTCCTGCTTGACATCCAAAAATAATTCTGAAGTTTATGAGGGATGTTGAAAAAATCATCTAGAAGTTTCAAGTATTTGGCTAGAATACTCTGCTGTTTGTTCATAAAGCATATGTTAGCCATGCAAAAGCCATGAACACACAGGACAAGACTACCTGTCTAGAAAGGCATGGTTAATTCACGCTTATTGATTGGCAGATAATTCAGGTGGTAGGTTATGTCTGTATAAACTGTCTCTGTGAAAATACTGCTTCTGAAAATAGCTTTTTACTCTCAGGGATAAGTGTGACCATGACAGCTACTTACATAAGGTAAAACATGTGAGCTAGTAAGCTCTACATGACCTGTTCTGGTAGCATATCAAATAAAAGAGCAATTATCTCCAAGATGCCTGGGTCTTCTGGATGGACTTTTTACTGGGATTTGGATATGGGTAATTTGGGTCAATCCAGGCTCATTCACTCCAGTTCACTCTGGTCTGCCAGAAAAGTAATCAGCAGTGGGGAGTACTGGGGGGAAGGGCAGGCACTAGACAGACATTGGTGCCACTAAGTTAAAAGTTTTGATCATAGCAAAAGCAAAACATGAAAGCAAATTAAGATAAACACCTGGAGATTTTACAGCTCTCCACCAGAGCTGGGTAGTTAGTTCTTCCAGAGTGATGGCAAACATCATGCAGATACATCCGGTGGCTTGACAAAGCTGACTCCATGTAGCTGTATGTCTCTGCACCTCACTCCTTTCTACTTCCCATACATTCCAGTTTTTTCCTATTAATCAGGGTGCCACAGCCTCCAAATACTCAGGACAGAAGAGAATCAATTACACTGTAAATGCATATGATTAGCACATAGCTGATTGCAAAGGATATTATTTTCTCCACATCTCTCAGATTCAGGAACTCTTACTGTTTCATTCTGTCCTTCTCCACCTCTCTGTGGCACAGAATGGTCACGATTTGCAACATCATCCAGCTATGCAGATCTATTAGCTAAGAGAACTACTGTTATTAAGTGCACAATAGACCTGAAGTGGTTCCTTCTTTGCTAACGGTAAAACCAAGACAACCTGACAAGACAACCTGTTCAGCTATCCCAATCTAGTGGTTAAATCACGAAATTAACAGTTTCCTCATGTCCATTCAAATATAAAGAAAGTGTGTATTTTTAGGGTGAATTTCTCTCTCTCAGACCTACAGAATTAGGGACAGTGTGTGTTGGAAACAAATCATCTGCTATTAACTTGAGGTGCTGGAAAAACCCTCTGCTGCAGCTCTCAAAAGGCAACTGTTTCCAAACAGGAAAGCTACACATTTTCCAATTAGGATAGATTAGGACAGAATATTTTAGTGCTCTTTTCTCGTGTAACTCAATTTTTTCTACAGAATGGGCTGAGAGCATAAAACAGCTGCTGCCACCATGCCGGTTACAATGTGCTCTACCACTCTAGTTACCTACACATCTCAAATACTGTATTTCTTCACTGAAAATGTGTGGAGATCATTCAGTTTCCACTCTTCCCAGAATCTCTGAAACATAGTATTTCTGAAGGGAGATATTCATTATACTTGCTTTTATCAATTCTAAAGTTGCTCATTTCTTATGGCAAAATCTTCTCCAGGAGAAATAGGAAAATCTGGTTAGTTGATTTAGAAATCTCAAAATCCATTTAGTCACTAAGGCCACTTTAAAAATATTCTCAATAAATTAAATCATGGTATGATCACCAATGTAGGCTTGTATTAAGTCTAATGGTTAGACTGAATGATCTTAAGAGTCTTTTCTAACCTAAGTGATTGCATGATTCTATGGAAAATAAAAAACCCAAAACAACAGAAACTTACCATTCACAATATAACCCAACACATTGAAAAATTTGAAAAATAAAATATTTTATCCTTAAAATGACACCAGTATAATTTCTTTCCACCTGGCTAGTTAGAAGAGGTATTAGAAAAGACTTTAAAAAATATTTATTTCTATACATCTTTTCTTAAGCCTATATAATTTAAACAAACTTGCTTTTCAAAGTCTCTACTTTGAATTGCTACATATATCCATTCAATTCAGAATAAAGTACAAGTAATGAAAAGGAATCATATAATAAAGTTAAGCACAAAAATCTTTCTCCATAAAGTTTATAAATCTGTAACTTTCAATTTTTATATAATTTTTTTAAGGAGACCAACACTGCTGCCATGTGATTCTCTCAATCCATTTAGTTGCTGAAATGTCATGAATTTATACAACAAAGTATTTTTCACATCCTGTCAACTATAAATAGAAGAGCAACACTATAACCTCTGTAATACAGTTTTTATCTCAAAAAATAAAACATACAAACAATTACAGGGTGCATATCTTTGTTGTTATCATTGTGTTTTCACAATTCTGTCAAGTGTCTTTCTTATTTGAAATTTTGACAATGAAACAAGGAACCAAATTGCTGTTGCTGTCAGTAGGAGCTGCTCAGTAATTGTAATTGAAAATCATTTGCTGTGAAGCAATTTTAGACTACAAGATGAATAAAGAAGAATTGGGTCAATTATGGTCTTCCACAAATATTAGCAATGATAACTGGATGTAAGCCTAGAAGAATACACCAAACATCCATTCAGTAGTAGGAGAATAATAAATCCACACAATATAGTTAAATAGGATTTTTAATACTGCAGAATAACAAGTTGAAAAAAGGAAAAAAAAAAACCTCCCAAGGGAAAAAAAAGTACTGTTTCACTATTTTAAAGGTCTTGGGAACAGGAAAGAAACTCAGGTGAAAAGACCCAGATGGTTCTACAAAAAAACCCCACAGAACCTAGGAAGCAAAGACAAAATATACCATTTTGAGCAAAATTAAAATTCCTCCTTCCCTGTGCCTGGTAGCAAAATTAACCCTGAAGATGTCAGAAAAATGTACACTATCTGCCTAGCTGCAGAGTTTGTATGCTAACTTTAGTTTTATTTTTAAAATACTTGAAAACAATTATGAAAGTCTCTCTCTGTTCTATCTGGAACACTGAATCACGGACTATGTTTACCTTCTACTCTGAAATACATTTTTGACTTTACTAAAAATTAATGGAATATTTGCCATTGGTATTGCTAGATTTCATCTTTAGTGTCCAAAACAGCATAATGATAGCACTTGCAATATCTGGAGGTTTTTATGTAGGTAGAAAAAGCTATAGTAATGTGCACTGGACTTTTAAAAACTTCTGTTTGAGAGCCTTGTGTTAAAAGTCTGAAAACTATTGCTAGGAGTTGGTATCCATGAAATTCATATCTGTCAGTAACGTATTTGCTGCATTTCATAAATATATTTGTAACATATTTGCTGCATTTCATAAATATATTCATAAAATATGAAGACTGAGTGTTGAAAGGCTCAGAAATGCTAGTTCCTCAATACAGTGGAGGGTTGGGGTCATAGGGAAAGGGAAAAAAAAGTCCTTTTAATTTTCTCAGGAGAGCTTAATTAAAAAATGAAGGCTATTTCATGTAGTTCAAAAGTACAGTTCATTTTCTATCTCAAGTAACACAGTATTCTGACACTATCTTCCATCATTTTCACTACTGCTGCCGAAGATCAAAACCCTGATGACCACCTATTCTTTGCTGCTTACTCCCTGTAAGAGGAAAGGTCTTTCTTTCAAGCTCTTATTGCTACAAAAGATCTTTAGTTCTTCACAGAATATGGGGTGATAATATCTGGTAGCTTTTTATACGAAGGGAGAGGAGAATTAGAATGGAAGTTTCTTAAGAATGATATCAATTTTTGTGCTTCAAATGCTTTCTGAGTTTTAAAATTCTGCTTCAAGAAGCATTGCTTATATACATGCTATACCATGACTTTGATATATAAGCTATATATCCCACTTTCACATTTTTAAGAATGCATTTGACCTAATTGAATATTAAAAACTTATGAAGTAAGCTTTCACTAGTTTACATGGATGCCACACTAAATCTTAGCCTCATTTACCTGTATGTCCATTCGTAGCAGCAGAATACAAGGCAGAATAGCCATCTTCACAAGAGTAATTAATGTCCAGTCCTTCTTCATTAAGCAGCATTGATAATAAAGTGACATTTCCCTGGGCAGCAGCTTGGTGAAGAAGGGTGGGCCTGCCACCCAGGGGGACAGGACCACCACTTGTTAACAAAGGGGTTAGGGAGGAAGACCAGCCTGTGAGTTAAAGCAACAGAAGTTAGAGACACATAAATAAAGCCCTGCATTTTCTGTGTTCCTTTAAGTACTAAAAAATGTCTTCAAAATGGCTGCATTTGTCAGTTTAGTGAAAGTGTTATGATGATGTTTTGTCTACATATTAGAAGGTATTCTGAAGAATAAAAACTGCATTCAGGAGTGACACTTGTTAATACAAATGAACAGGACTCCACTACAAAAGGTCTGTGTGAAACTTGTGAACTGTAGTAGCATCTGCATGTCTCAAAAATTTATATTATCAAAACTAGCAGAAGTTTTAGACAAGTTTTAATTTATTTGCAATATGCTAATGCTTAAAGTATCTATAGAAAAGTTTTCAAAACAAAGTACTTATCTTCATATGTAATTTTATCCTCCTTAGTGCAAACTTTAGTATTTATATATTTAGTACTTATATAACTCATGTGTAGTTATAAAGATAAAGATAAATTGCTGAACCTTTAATGACTTCAGGTGTCTTTCAATAAGTGTGAAAAAACATGTAGAAATCATTTACACAAATATTACAGAAAAAATATATTAATTATTGATCTCTCCATTAAGATAATGTTCCTTTTACTCAGTGATACTTAAACAAGATATTATAAATGTTCCACTGGGAATGGATAACAGGTTACATAAAATCATGTGTAAAAGCTTTCAAGTCACTTCATTAACAAAGGATATTCAATCCAAAACTCTGAAAGCTTAGGAGTGGTTAAGTGTTCTGCTGACTGCTTATCAGCTTTATTAGGGACTTTGTTAATATGGAGTTTACTGCATAAGGCATGGAATATTTTGTGCATTCTTCCTTGAGCAAAGACTGTAAGAGAAAATAAGAGAAAGGTTGTTTTTGGTTTTTTTTTTATATTTTAACTATTACCTTTTGAAAATGCACATTATATTTATCTCTTAAATAAATAACTTTGTTTTCTGTGGCCACAAATAGGCTACTATATGAGGCTGAAATCTGATACAAAGCAAGTTAAGGCAGCTTTTAATGCAGTTTTGCAATGCCTGAGACTGAAGAAGAGCTGCAGGGTGTTAGCTTCAGTTCCATTCAAGCTGGTAAGTGTTATCCAACATCTTGAACTAGAAAAAATATATGGTAGTAGCAGTACCATTCTGGGATAATCTGCTCCACATTTTGGAAAACAAAATGAAATACAGAAATTCTGAACAGAATTCCACAGATACGATAAACTGGGTACCTTGTAAGATCTTGATACATTTTAATTAACATCAAGACTTACACAAGAATTCATCATCTCAGCAATACCAATGAAGAATACATAGTTTGATCCCAGTTAAAAAAAGAAACAAAAATTGCTTGGAATATTTTCATGTTTGTTTCCAAAGTAAGCTACATTTGTCAATTTAAATTAGGTTTACTAGTTAAGTATCTAAAGGAAACATATTTTCAGTATTTTCCAAATATTATTAGCTTATTATTAAACTTATATTTTTTATATTCACTGTAAGAAGACATCACTGCAGCTATGAAGTTACCTTATCCAAATTTAAACCAAATTTAAACCAAAGATAAATTGTAAAATTAACTCCATACAGCTTCTTATAACTTCAGTTCTTAAGCTATGTTCTGTTAATACTCTGAGCAATACTTACTTCTCCAATACTTTTAATAAGAGGATTTTGAGGGTTTCTGAAGTTTATTTAAAATAAGCAATATAAAAAGTAAATTGTATCCTTTAAGTGGCAAAAAAATATATTACCTTCAACTTCCAGCACTTGAGAACAGTTAACTCTTACAAAATTCCCTAAGGTCCAAAGAAAACCTTCTAGTATTCCTTTCCATTGTGAAAGTGGTTTTATTTTTCCAGCCTTTTGTTTTTCTTTGAAAATAACTGTGCTGCAGCCATTGCTATACATATTTGCATGTTTTTAAACTATCACTTGTGTAATTTTTACTGTCTTCTTGTGGTAGTTACGTGATAGTGGATATAGCCAAGGTGACGCTACAGTTACTAAAACAGTTTATTCAAGTAACACTGGAATTTTGGTAATATGAATAGTATTTTGGGTCTCCCTTCCTTCTGAAAAAAGTGCAATTTTTTTTTATGTAGTTTATTTGCTTGTTTGTTTGCTTGTTCTTGGGGCATCCTTAAGAGAAATGCCAAAATGAAATAAATTTTTAATGTTACATCTTAATTTTCATTTCAGCTCCTTGAAGAGAAAAACACATTGTTGCAATTCAGTGATGAAATTCATTATACTAGGTTACCATTAAATGAAAACTTTCTACCGATAGATAGAAAAATAAGTAATAACATGAATATAACTTTACATTCTATTATCAGTGTGAAGCAGTATAATAAAATTCAATTCATCTAACAAAATGCACCAACATTAGAAGATACCAATAGACAAGGGACACCATTAAAGACACAAAAAGTTAGGAAATGTGAAGCATCTGTGAAAGCTTGTAGGGCATGCAGTGATGAAGGGGAGAGGGACAGACAAAAACAGCTTCTGGCATCAGCTTCAGAATGTGAGATGGTTAATTTCAGAGCCTAGATCAGTCCTTCATCCCTCCCCTCCCTTTTATCTTCAAAGCCAATTGTAAAGAGAGAATAAATCAATCATTATAGAACTGAGCAAAATAAAAAAAAAGAAATCATTGACACAGAAAGCATAGAAGTAAGAAGAAAGTGAAAGCAGAAATCCCAGGGGTATGATAATCCAAACGCCTACATTTGTTTCCATTTTGAAGTCTTACAGCCATTGAACTGTAGAAATCCAAACAGAGCAGAAGCATTTTGGCACCAATTCAAAGGCTGCTGAAGTTAATGAAAACACTGCCACAGATTTTGAATCAGGCCATAAATGTTCATTGTAATGTCTCTATATGCAGTCTGCTTAATGTTAGTGATGAAGGCCCATGTCTTTTCCTACCAGGGATGAAAAGAGCAACATGTGGCACAAGAGCCAAAAGAAGAAACGATCACATTACTTTAGCAGAATGCGTAAGTGACAAGATCAGAGCTCCCACTGTAAATTTCCTCTTAATAGTACCTCTTTCTAGAACCAAGACACTTCCTTACTGAAAATCAGGCTCTTGATACGTTCCTAAAGCAATCTGAGCTAACTAGGAAAGTCTTAAAATGAACAAATATAACACTTTAGTGATTTGGTTACTATCAATTCTTCTGACTCCACAGTAAGAAGAAAGAAGCATGAATTAATTGACAAACAAAAAAAACATAAAAATGAAGGATTCTGTCGATATCCTTTAATATGTTAAAATTGGCACTGTTTTTAAAAATATTTTAAAATTCTGATTGAAGCTCACTACTTACTATACATCTCTATATTAATAAAATAGCATACAGCTAAGTATAGTTTAAGCAATCTTTCTGAGCAAACTTTAGATCATGGGCTATGTTTTTCATCTGCAACTGCAAATGTTCCCAAAAAACAGTGTCACTTACAAAGTACTAAGATCAAATATTCAGAGCAAGGATTACAATGGAATGAAATCAACAAATATTTCTATGCCTCCTTAGAGAAAGAAAGCAATCTTAAAAATTAAAGAAACCTAGTAATTTTTGACAAAAAGTCCTTTCTTTGAGAATTTTCTCTGAAAATGGTCAGACATTTCATAAGAAACACAAATTAAATATTTGGGGGCAGAGTCCAATTGAAAAGAATGATTGTTCTCCTAAGAAAATAAGTTAATACCTCAAGGCATAAACTAAAGCAAAAACAATACATGGAGTTATACAGAAAAACATTGGTAATTTCATTTTTAAGGTATAAGATTTATTCTTCTGAAGAATAACCAATAACTATCTTAAATGATTACCAAATATCAGATAAATAATGTAATACTAACTGTAATACATACACCTAATTCATGCTGATAGGATTTGTGGAAGACAGTCTCTTGCTTAAAAAACTATTCACTTTGGAGCTGACTTTTCTAGTAATTTTCTTCTATGCTCATAAAATCTTAAGATTTTTTTAACATAATTTTAAAATTCTGTTATAGTGCCTAAAAGCACTTGAAGGCAAATTAAGTTTGGAAAATATTTGAAATACTGGGAGACTAATGATCTATCTGAAATGGCAATCAGGCTCATCTTGGAATATGAATTTAAGATGAAAATTCAGGACACCCATATGAAAAACAGCTAAGTAATAAGCTGTCATCAAATCCCAATGTTGTTGACTCTGAGGAGCAGTAGACAAACAGAAGGATCAGATTTCTGAGCTCATATTTTTATGGCAGAGTTCAAAAAGGAGAGAGGATTCGACAGCATCATGTGACACCCAAATGTTAAAAGGATGACTAGGTTACTCCTGATATATGTAGAAAGTCTTCAATGAAGTGGAATGGGAATAAAAACTGCTTAATAACAGGAAACCTGGAAGCTCCTATTTTACAAACTACAACGTTTAATACACTCTAATCTGCAGCTCACTTACTTTAAACATTAGTCCTCTTTATCTTTAAAAAAAGCCTTCAATATGGAGACTTCCTTGAGGAAGCAAATTTATTTATAACATTACTAAATCAGCGAAAGAATTCTCATACCCTAGGAATGTGGAAAAAGTATAAATGAAAATTTTAGCTTTTAGAAAGTAAGAAAGAGAAGTTACAAGATAAATAAAGCAAACAAGACATATAAGAAAACCAAAATGTTATTTTTGAGGGAGACAGTTTGTAGTACATCAATCCCTTTACCTGATGCTGTTACCAGGAGGCTGTCTGAATCACATGGTCTACAGGATGAAGCACTAACAGGGTTTATGGAGGAGCTACAGGCAATGGTGGTGGGAATGACAAAGGAATTTTCTGAACATGCAGGTTGGTTCAGTCCAGGAAAGTGGGAAGGCCAGGCACCCACCTGAGATGAGGCTATGGCTGGTATGGCACAGCCTGCAGGTGCCACAGATAAATCTATAGCAGGTTTTGGTGGCAGCTGAGGTGAGGACTTAGAAATAATTTCCTCATTTATTACCCTGATTCCTTGTGATGAACTTGAAAGAGGTGAGGTCATGTTTTTGTTGTCAGTTTTTGCACTTGTATTTGGGGATCGGTTACTATCCATTAGAACTTTAAGCTGTGGGTGTGGTGGAGAAGGAGCTTGTGAAAGCCCTGGTTTTTTAGGAGGAATAGGTGGAGGGTTTCCTCTGTCAATTCTTGATACACTTGGAGTCTTTAAAGTCATTTTACCAACGGGGGGGTAAGTGCCAGCTTCCGCTGAATGTGATGTCCCTGGCCGCGATGGAGCACTACTCTGAGGGCCCGTAAATCTTGAAAGAACTTGGGTGACAGTATTCCGAGCTGCCTGTTTGGCAACAAGGTTGTCACGACTAGTAGGGGATACATCCCTTGAGGGAGGGCTTTGGGTCGTGTTTCCATTTTGGTCTTGATCGTTTGTATTCGCCTGAAATCTAAATCTAGCTGCTTGGACTCGTGGATTTAGGCCTGGATGGCCAGTAGTGTTGGCAGATGGTGAATGCAAATTGTGTACAGATGAAGAGAGTGAGGGATTCTGAGCTGTGGCAGTTGGTGTGGTAGGGGTGCAAAGGGAATTACTATTTGAAAAAGGGGAAGTGCTACTTGATAAATCAGGGGATGAGCCTGTACTCGGCCCATTTTCTTCAATTCTGGTTTGATTCTGTGCAAAAACATGAGTCGTGGGAGGGACAAGTTCACTAGATGAAGACTGCCTATCAATGACAGGCTTCACAAATGCTGCATTGGCACACACATTCATTTTTGAATTGCCAGAAACTAATGGGCTCACTGTAGAAGACTTTATAGAGACAGTCAAAGGCAACTTCTTAGCATTTTCTATGCTACTGTCCATCATTACAGTCTCTGTTTGACAAGCAACAGTTCTTGAACTCAGCTCTTCTGTTTCAACCGAAACAGAAACAAGACTCCTATCTCTATTCTTCTGAGAGAGATTGGCTTTACTTTCATTCTCCTTTTTTAATTGCTCAATCATTTTGATCATTTTATCTCTTTCTTCTCTAAGGTCACTGGTGTGTGTTTCCTCTTTATGAAGTTTGGCACGCAACTGCTCTCTCTCTGTGTCAAACTCAGACAGCTGCTTTTCCATTTGAGCTTCCATTTGTGTACTCCTTTGTTTCTCAGCTGCAAGAGACTCCTCCAATTCAGTAGCCTTTTTCTTTTCCTCTTCAAATTTTGACATCACTTCTTCCAGTTTCTGAGCTTCTTCTACAATTCTGCCAGACAACTGCTTACACTCTTTCACTAGCATCAATACTACATGCTTATTCTTTCCACGTTCTTCTTCAAGACGAGCAGACAGCTTTTTGTGCTCCAGCTCCAGATTCTGTAACTGAGATTTTTCCATTTCCAACTGTAAGAAAACAGTAGATAATTCTCATTAACAATTCTCTTTTAATACTAACCTAGTATTAACCTGACACTGATATTTTAATCTTTGAGAGTATGACTAAAATGAACCCAGGAAGGTGGTTTGTGATAGCTAAAACAAGTGAATACAGTCTTATACAAGCAAAATAAAGAGAGGGCCATCTCAGTAGAGCAATTTAGAAACTAAGTAAAATCTTTTCATTTCCTTCATTGACAACAGAGAGACTCCTCCAAGTGGTTAAATGCTTGTGATTCCTGAGTGATGGAGCTACCTGTTCTCCAAAAGTAAGACATAACATAAAGTCATCTCAGTAAAGGAACCAAACACAAGTAAGAGATGAGCTTTACAAAGAGTCTTTGAGGACAGAAACAAAGAGGTTGGGTTTTATTTCTTCCTCCAACTGAAGGAGATTAAGTTCATCATGAACGTTACTGGTATCCTGTATCTTGTTTTAACATTCATAAATAAGACAACTTTTTAGCACAGGCTAAATATTTTCCTGTACTTACTAATAGTGAAAAGTCTCATTGACATCAGTGATATATAAGCTAGAATCAAAGAAATACTAAAATACAGATGAATGGATAAGAATAATTTTCCCCTTATTCATATCACCATTGCCTCAAATTCATTTTGCCTACTGTTTATGCTTTTATTCACAGACTCTCTTCTAGAAAAGGAATGCAAAAATATGGCAATACATAATTTTATAAAACACCTACAAGGAAGAAATCATTGTGGGAAATGATACCTACATTTTAAACATCATCTTGGTTTCAAATACCTCAAAATCCATATAGCAGCACAGGGGCTGCACTGGGGTTTTAGAGCTTTATCCCAGGTTGACACTCTGCGCAATGACTTTCACAAAACCACACCCACACTTTCAAACAGAATCATACGCTCATAGAATGGTTTAGGTTGGAAGGGGATCTTGAAGGCCAAGCCCTTCTGCTATGGGCAGACACACTTTCCACTAGACCAGGCTGCTCAGAGCCCCAAAAACCAGTGCTAAACATATGAAAAATAAGGTATTGCAATATCAGTCATTGTTAAGGGAACTGTATCAGCAGCAATATCTCTTCCTCTGTTAATGGAAGTACAGCTGCAAATTAAATTAACAAAACATTATAACAACACTGTACTTAGGAATGGTCCCAATCACAGTTTACAAGTGGAAAAAACTCTTATTTTTTCCTCAATGATTTAATTGCCTTTTTAAAGGATAGAACAGCATTTGCATGGTTCACTGGAATTTCAAAAACAATGGAGCATCCAACTGCTTTTTTTCTTTGTTAGAATAGGTAAAAAAATAATGAGAAATGTATACAATTTCTAAAGCTTGGAGATGTATAAAGATTATAGTGAAATATTTTTTGTCAAAACTTTCTATATTTTATTATTCTGCTATTTTGTTTTCAGGTGAGGTTCTCATTCTATAAACAAAGTGTTGTAAAATTATATTACTTCCAAATAATTACAAACAGATTTTAATATTTTAACTGGCATGAAATCAGCTTACCATACTATTATAATACCTTATTTGTAAGCATTGCATTTAAATGAAGGCTCCCTAATATAATTGTAAATCCTCTATTTGATTTCAATATACAAAAGCAGCATTATTTTCTCATTTTACATTGTCTCCTATGTCTCTCTCTCTCCCCCCCTCTTGTTCTTCTTTTGGCAGCATCATCATGAATAGGAAAAACCTCTGAATATTTACATGGTATTTTTTCCTTTAGATGACAGATTTGGAACTAGCTGCAATTATTTATGAGTTTATGAACTAACCAGAACCTGATTTTTGCAAAAGGTACTATATGCTTACACTGTATTATATCAGTAATATAAACATCTGGAAATGAGTCCAAGAAGGATTTGAAAAGGATACTGAGAAAAAAAATAGTGTGTCCTACAATTAACCAGCAAAGGCCCTTCAGAGGTGAGAGACATGCCTCGTAAGAAAATGTTGAGAAGGCTTGGCTTGCATAGTTTAGTGAAAAACAGAGAGATAATCTAACAGAAACATCCTTTTGAAGGACCCTTACAGTGATGACAAAAGTCAAATTTAACTTGGTAATGGTAGGTGGGGCTCCATAATAAAAGGTTACAGAAAAGAAAACCTGCCCTTTGAGAGGCTCAGTCTCAGAAAAAAGTTCTTCACAAGGACACCAGTGCAGAAAAGATGCAGTATTGCCATTCCTGGGGACTTTCATGACTAAGCAAGACAAATTCACAGATGACCAGATGTACTGATGATGATAATCTGCTTTAAGCACAAGGTTAGAATAAATTACACCAACAGGCCCTTTCCAACCCACACTTGCCTTTCTTTGAGCATGCATCCCAATACTAACTCCTCTGCAAACTCTCAGCAAATCAAGAACTGTCATTTTGATGATCTGTTTTGTGTTCCCAGGAAAACTCAAAATTAATTTTCACAGCACCTCCAAGAAAAGCATTCAAAGAGATGGAAGAGAATGGAGACTTAACACAAAACAGATGATATCTGCTTTGTTTGTATATGGCAAGCTGATGACTTACAGTCCTTTGTATGCCTTCCTGATTTTACTACATGCTGATATATTTTTATGCCTTGTTTTTTTGGTTATCAAATAAAAATTTTATTCATAGAATACTTTTGAGGTGATTATAGTCACAGATATTAAGTCTCCCCTGGAATAAGAGTTCACTCTGAGTCTGTTCAAAGTTCAGTTATATCCAGAGAAAATAAACACAGCTGTACACAGACTTCATTATTTACAGTGGGACAGTGAAGCAATTCCAAACATGAAGAGAGAGGCATCACACATTTAGAGAAGGAGGAACCACTCTTGGAGGGAGGAGGTGCAGCTGACTTGTAATTAGGTCACATTTGCCTGGCTTGATTTTTTTTTCTTACACTGTGTCACCCTACCTTGTTGAACATTTTTTGAAGTCCCTCAAAACATCTTCATTAACCTCTTCAACAGGAGGACTTGAGAGATGAAGAACAGACAGAAAAACATGGAAGGGAGGGAAGGTAAAGCACTGAATGAATGGTTTGTGAATGAGTGGAGATGGTTGACAGATACATCATCTGTTGCCACAAACCCAAGGAGTTTAAGAGTATCTTGTACAACTAACATTTCTAATGGAGCTTAAAAGAGGAAGGTGTAATTCAGTAGATAGTCATGCACACAGCTGCTCAACAACATGCAGTTTGTTTTCAAATCCTTAAAATTAAGCTTTAAAGAAAAAAAGGCTCATGTATTCTTCTAGGAAGCAAAAGACAAAAGCATCCTTTCCTGTACAGACAGACTTACAGACACAGACTTTGGCAAAAAAAGACAAAAAAAGGACAAAATTGAATTTACATATTAATATACTGACATATTCTTAATATGTGAGCCCATCTTAGCTGCATGTATCTGTCCATATAATAAAAGCCAGAGATAGATGAAGCATTTAGGTACAAGAAGAGATTTTTGGCCATGCACTGAAACAAGAAACTAATTCAACTGTCCTGGTATTCAGGGTTTCTTCTAATATCCTTTTTCAGTTAGAACAACTAAGCTTGCTTGCCCTTTTCTACTTTTCTGTTTACTGAAAAAGCTTATGAGAAACAAAATTAATACTTAAGAGCTCTCATAAAGAAGTGTGAGGTATGTTATCAGTAATAGTTCACTCTGCATTAAACTGAAGACTTACATATCATACATAGAGTCTAGTAATATCCTTTTGTTTTTAAAAACGGTTTTCCTGAAGTCGTAACAGAGTAATGGTGCTTATGCTAAACTACACAGCGGAGTAACAACAAAGTAACAGCAAAATGTTTGCTGGTTTAATTTAAGGATGTATTTCCAGCAACTTCCAGCACATTCACATGCATATTTTTTTCCCAAAGAGCAATTATTACCAAAATCAATTTAATGTCAATTGTCTTAGACTGTTTGTTGTTTGGGGGATTTTAAGTCAATGTAAAACTGTCACCAAAAAGCTGCATCACAGCAGTAGAAGACATTCTAGCCATCTTATACCCAGTGAGAATGATTAAACACATAGACAGTATTTTTTTTCTATTTATTCCAATAAACCTTGTCTCGATTAGTCTTTTATATGACTATTTCCTCTTTCCTCTCAGAAACACCTCCCCAACAGATTCATATTTAGCTGTATTTTACATATTGGTGAAATACAGGCCACCAACCAATCATTCATTTTCAAAATTACATTGTTTTATCTTCAATCTGGCATTTTTTTCTGCAATGCAATTGTTCCAAAATTATTTTCTTTTTACAGTAAATGTTCTAAATATGCAAAAAAAGTATTTTTAGAGTTATAAAACATTTTTACTGCTTTATGAAATAGACCCACCTAATATAAAATTACAATAAACTATTTACTTTATTCAGGTTAGAATGAAAAAAACAATAGGTCCTCAAGGCTCCAACAGTATTGGTTTAAAAATATATTGTGATGATGCTATCTCAGTTCACACTGAGCTATCTACTTATATATCCACTGTATCAACTTGTACCAGTTATGTTTAATTTTTTCCATAAATAGAGCTAAATTCACAGAACAAATGAAGTGTGTGTACAAAATATCACCAGAAAACCATCACCTCACCCTACATGAAAATGAAGTGGCAACATTTTAACACTCATAATGTTAATAAAGACAAAGATGCAAATTTAAAAAGTGACATGAAAGAGCAAATCAGGAGAGGGAAAAGGAAAAAGTCAATAGCAGGATACCTTCTTTTGTCTGTTTTCAGCAGCAGCCAACTGAGCTGACATTCTTTCTTGCATTTTCCTGCAGTGAGCCATAACAGCTTCTAAAATGGACAGAGGGTTCATGCATATTGGCTTCTTTTCTTTATCACAAGCACCTGCCTCAAAGTCTCTCTGAAGAGCCAGAAATGGGTCGCTTAGATTAAATCTTCCATATCGCTCCTGGATAAAAACCTCTTTGCGCCGGGCCTAAGAGAAAAAAAAAAAAAAAAACTAGCAAACTAAAAACAGAGAAATAAAACTAAATGCATTCTTTGAAGTACATCCACACATAAAAGAAACTTAGACTCCAGGAAAAGCAATATATGCATCATTTAAGGTATTAAAATGTTTTCTTTAGGTATTAACTTACAATCCCTGAAAGAAAAATACTCCTCAGAAAATCAGGAAAACACCCACAGTCCAGAGAAACACCATCAAGAAAGAGAAATCGTCTAAAATCAGAGAAAAACATTTCTCTGCAACTTGGTTCAAATTCTGTTTTGAAGAAAAAAAAAAAAAGAAAGGGAAGAATAAACCAATTCTGAGATACAAAAGAGAAGAAAGGGACCAAATGCTTACCCAATGGTTAGCACATCAATTGGAAAGCTTGGAGTCAAACTTTTAACACATGAAAAGTTCATTAATGATAACACACATTTCAGGGCATGAGAAAACAAAGAAGAACATTAGAACAATATTAAAAATTTCCTCAAAGACTAACTACAAATTACATACCTTAGTGAATGCACAACCTTTTTCTATATATTGTTGACAAAACTGAAATGTTGTCGGAAATGAGAATTTGTCTGGAAAAGAAACAAGTGTGCCTATACATTCTGATGCTTGAAATACTCCTAGTTTGTTTTTCACTGTGATAGTACAAATAGAAACTGAAAATTGTTATTAAAAATACCAGGTCTTTGGAACATAACTTCAGAAAAAGATGACAGAGTTCACTCAGACATAAAGTCTAGTTTGGCTTACAACATCACGTAGTGGCTGGTTGAAGAGATTAAAAAAATAGATAGAACCTGGTTATTTTTTATAAAATGTCTTGCAAGTAACCCCTAATTAGTCTAATATGCCATCCCCTTAATTTATAACTTATAAAATAAAACAGCTAGTTCCAAAGATAATATTTATTACAAGACTTGGGAGAGGGGCTGTATTGGTAATTTGTGGTTCTATAAAATGAAGTTACAGGACAGTATGTAGCTTAGGAATTCAACCTTCATGGAAAGGAAACCATCAAAAGCAAAAGCCTTACCATAAATGGATTAAATTGCTAATCAGCCAAGCCAGATGATAAATCCAAACAGGTTAAGAACTTAAACAGAGAGAGATGCACAGTCCATATATAAATTATCAACAACTTAAAAGCCACTTAGTTTGTATAAAGTGAGACATCAAAGCAAAGGAAAAAACAGATGTAGCAGGTCTGCTGTAACTATAAAAAGTAGACCACCAAGAGCCCTCATTGTTAAATCCAAAGAAAAAGCCAAGATGATTAACTGACCTTAGAGGCAAAGGCGATCACCTGAGCCTTTATGGAAACAGTGAAATAATGCGTATTTTCTATTTTTTTTCTATGACCCATGACCAGCTGTCCTCTTGGCACATATTAAATGCATGTAATATGAATATCTTCTTTGAATTGTTTTCTAACATGCACAGCACTTAATAGAGCAGGGCAAAAAAACTCAGCATGCACCTGCCAAAATAGCAAGATGACCAGAGGTTCAGATTAATTCAAGAAAAGGATGAAACTATATAGTAGGGATGAACTTCATCTCATCAGAATCAAAGTGGCTATAGCAAAATGTGGGAGGTAAACACTGTGGAAAAACCAATAGGTCTCAAACAGCATGTGGTTTGGGATGACAGACTGGCTGAAGCCATAACTGTATGACCTCGAGCACAGGGGAAAACAGACTAGCAATATCAAACCATAGATAACAAAGTCATCTAAAGATGCTTCCAACTCAAAGGGGAACTAAATGTAAAATGATAAAACAAATGCTTCCGTATCTTTATACAAGGACTATAAATATAAAATACAATCATTGCATGATTTCATGGGATGAAAATACGTGATTTAAAAGGAAGGTACCAGAATAAAAGACAAAGCAGAAACTTGGTAGAAGGGAGATGATGAGTATTTTCCCAAAACCTAGGCACAAAGTGACAGAAAGACAAACTAGGCTTGAGGTTTTTTACAGGATACCCCAAGCCTCTAACTAATACTTCTTCACCGTTGCAGTTCATTAAAGTACATCAGATGGGAGAAATATAAATGTTAGAATCAGAATTTTTTTCTCTTGTATTGTCTTTCTTTACTGAATTTCAAGTCATAAGAGTTAGTAGCAATATCACAATATCTGTTTTTCAGGGCAGTCATTATCTGTGGAATATACAGTCTAAAATCATACTCCTTTAAAAGAGTGTCTTTGTAATTTGGTGGTTGTGTTAAAGCAGCATTAGCAGTGTCTCATATATAACTTCAATTGCACAGCAATATGTAGAGAAAATAACATTTAAACTATTTATTTGTGAATTAACTGAATGAATTTCCAAAGACAACATTTTCAAAAACAGACAGAATATGCACTCACTATAGGTCATCAGGACTACTGTGAAAGGTGCTATATGCATTTATAAACCATCAGCTTTAGTTTTCTGCACACACTCATTTGCTCAGCAATGAACTTTTTAATGGAAGGACTGAGACTGGAAGCATTTAGAAGTGTGAAAAGATGTCCATGGGAAATTATACTTTTTTCAGCCTAGGCCAGTGGTACACAAAATCATGACTTAAGATTTGAGCTAAACCCTTCCACAGGTTACTGCTAATGAAAAGTGGCAGTAGGCGCACATAGATCAAGACAAAAATATATAAAACCAAAGCCAAGAACCCTTTAAACAGTTAATACATGAAATTCATTATGGCAATAGAGCAAAAGATTAACCTTACTTACAACAGCTTTTTAATTCAGTCAGTAAGAACATCACATTTATACGTAACTTTTAAATCCTTACGCAAGACCTGAAAAATTAAACAAGGAGACAAAAAGAAAGCTGCTACTTAAAAAACCTAAACTTCAATTTTTTTATGGCTGATCTGTAACATTATGTTAGATCAAGGATAAACCAAAAAAAAAAAATCTCAAAAATATCTTCAATGTTTTCATTTTGATAATTTCAAAAATGATCAAAAGGCGCAACACAGCTTCTCTTCAAGGAAAAGCTAAGTAGAAATAGGACTTTTTAGTGTGAAACAGAGACAATCAGGGAGAAAGATGCTTGAGGTCTGCAGGCTGACAGGACAAGTAGCAAGCGCTACTTGTCCTACAGTCTAATGAGGGAAATTTGTGTTGGACACAAATTCTTTTCACTGAGAGTAGATAAGCACCACAACATGTTACCCAGAGAAAACAGGTAACTTGTATCATTGGAAGATTTCCCAAGATAGATTGGATAAAGCCAACTGAATTCAGTCCATGTTTGACCTTAGTCCTGCTTTAAGAAGATTGGACTGAACAGATCAATCTCTCAAGATGCCTTTATATCTACATTACTGCATAATTAGTGATTTCTTCTAGGATGGTAATATTTTGTTTTGTTTTGTTTTTTTGGGGTTTGTTTTGGTTTTTTGGGTTTTTTTTGGTTTCTTTTTTTTAGCTTATAGATGCTGGTAATCTTGTCAAGTAACAAATGACAAACACAAGTTCTCAGAGGAAGGAAAAAATCAAATATTGGTAGAACAAGTCTTATTATGTCTTGCTTTGGATCATGAAAATAATTTTTATGACCTGGGAAACAGAATTTTTAGTCTGGGATATTTTCAAGAATAAAAAATTCCTAGAATAAACAATCCCTAGGGATGATGCAGCTGTACAATACAAGGGGAAGGCTTGTATTCAAGTTTTCTCTCCTAAGTCTGTAGCCATCAAGAATCTGAAGGATCGGGCTGTAAAGATAAACCACTTCTTTTATGACTCTCTCACGGAGCCTGTCTCCTACCACATACAGCGAGATACCTCATTCATTCTACAACAACCTTTTTCAAGTTACCTCAAGTTATCTGCAAGCTACCTCATGGAAAATTTCACTTCTTATCCTGACCTTTTTGCAGTCATTGACCCCATTTATCAACTGGCAGATGAAGACGGGCAGTGGGGTGTGCACAGAGAGGAACAAAAGGAATGAGGCTATCTGGAAAATGGCCTGTGGGTAAAGCTGCAAATCCAGTACAAGAACTGGTCTGTAACTGTTTTTTTCTTGCATTCCACTTCAGAAGAAAACAAAAATTTATTTTCAGTAACCAAACTGATAATTATGAAGTCTAATTGGGCTTCTTCTCCTGTTACTGAAACAAGAATGTAAGGGAGCAAGGAGGTATTCAAATAGTATACCTCCTACTGTGGACTTACAGCTAAAAGCATAAAGCTAGGAAAAAGAAATATGACCAAATAATGTGTATAAGAAATAAGCCAAATAATTAAAAAATTAATCACATCAGCTATATTGTTAGTTTTATATCCTTAATAATTTATGTTGATATTAGTTGCATACATCTGTTGAAATAGGTTTTCATAATTAGCAACATAATACACATAAGCAACAGAGCTTTTAAGGTTAATACTGTAATTTTCCCCCAATGTATCTCAGAGTTTCCTCTTCATTTATCTGCCAAGTTAAGAGAGTTCAGCAGGTCCAAATCTTCCATGCAGCAATTGATGATAAACATCAAAAATAGGACTGCATGTCCTACACTGCTGGGGAACAACGGAACTGAATTAAAGCTGCCCCAGAACCCTTAAACAAAATTTCCTTCCTTTCAAGATCATTTGTTGCTCTGATTAATTTCCTTTTCTACATTTACGATAATTGTTTCAACAGATGTTGACAGGTTCACATTAATATTTTCTCTTGACATATGAATTAGGGAAGAGTAAAAAGTTTTCTAAAACTAACCAGTACAGAAGAGGAGGCAGTAAAAGCTTATTCTATGTAGTATGTTAAAGATGAGGGTGAGCCCTTCATTCTAAATAAAACTAAAAGGGTAATTGATTTTTTTTTAAGAGGAAGATGTCTGAAAGAGAACATGTTTATAAATCTTCTTCAGTGAAATTATATAGCTTCTTTAAGTGATTTGTTGTAGCTATTCAATTAAGCAAAAGAGAGTTATCAATGACTATATACTAACAATAAAAGCAGTACTTTCAGATACACCAGCAAAATACCAGACTGGAGGATATCATGCCTAAATATGATTATTTAAGAATGATTCTTTAAAGAATACTAGCAATTTTCATACACAGTTGAGTTTAGGGTCTTTGTTAGTTTGTTTTAGCTGCCTTTTTTTTTTAATGCAGAGGTAAATTAATGTTTTCAAAGTATCATAAGATGCTACTTCCATATAAAGTTGTATAGGAAAAACTAAAAATGGAAATGTAAACAACAACAACTGAGGAAATAGTAGCTTGCAGCATGATTTCTGTCAATGAACATGTGATGCTCAATTTCTCCTTACAATTTTAACTTAAGTCTAAATTCCTTTCTTCAGTACAGTGACAGTGCACACCCAACCAAAACCTGCAAGGGAGTCAAATTTTAATGTACTCCATACTATATGAAAAATACCAATACATTCAAAGTGTCTGCTTCCATGTTAAATGTCAAGTATAATAAGACAAAAACGTGTGTGTCCATTTTAAGGAGACAAAAATGGAAATTGCTTGGAGAAGATTGACGATCATAACTGGTTCAAAAAGAGTGAAAACAGTAGAATTGAGAAACTGGAGAATACAATCAGCAAGTTAAACAAAACCAGCATACAGGTTGATTATGCTCTGACAGACCTACATAATTGTTCTGCACTATAAAGACATGCTCTTTACAGATGACTGAGCAGGACCATGAAAGAAGTCAAGTCATTTAGTAGAGGTACTAACAAAAAAGAAAACATACTCAGTTAGTAATTTTTAATGTGAGACACACTCATAAAACACATTCAAACCTATCCTGGAGAACAGTCTCGTAACAGTCATAAGGCATGCAAAGATATCAATGAAATTTGTAACTGCATGAGATGTAAAGTTTTCCTAGGAAAGTTATCCCAGGCATGAAACTAATATCCAAAAGCTGCATTATTCTCTCATTTACAACAACCCACAAAACTTAAAAAAAATTTGTACTTTGCAAAGTATCCCTGTCTCTCAGAATCACATAGCTTTAAATTCGAGCTTTTAAAAAACATTTTTTAAGGTAAAAGGACAGCTCTGAATAAAAGACTCTGTGTTGTTTTACAAGGCTATTTACAGTATCCTCAGGAGATTTTGCTTTGTGCAAGTATTCAAATGTTATACTGCTTTGCAAAAAGCTGTACAATTTTCTTTTTTCAGCACTAAAAAGCATACTTGATAAAAGCACTAAATGCCAAACAATTAATTAAAATCTCTGTGTATAGAAGAAAAACATGTAAGTAACATTTTAAACAATCCTGACAAGCACTGAAATAGAATTATACAACCAAGGTAATGATCAAGCCTGAATTTTCTTAAGGGTCTGACTCAATAAAAGGAGAGTACCATCCAATGGCACCAGATTATTACTACCACAATACTGATAAAGTAGCACAGCCTCCTTCTTTTTCTCCCTGTTACTTGACAAAAACCTCCATGAAAGGAAGGGGTACAGACAGGCAGGACAGACAGACACATGCTTCCAATTCTTCATTATTAATTTTCTCCCTTAGAGTAATGAAAACTCACTTTTGAGTTTTTGAGGTTGCAGATTTTAAAAGCAAAATGCTGTATTACAAGGCTAAAATCAGTTACTAACAGATCAGTCCCAACAAGAAAAAAAACAGCACAGTGAATATAAAATATTCTTCACTGCGCATAATGTAAAAGGTGAAATTCAGGCCTTGCATTAAGCTTCTAAATGAGGAAGAAGAAGAAGTTCAAGTCATGAAACAACATGTGTTTCTGATTGGAAAGAGCCATCTAGATGTTCCTTATAAAGATTACATTAGACCTATTTTATGACAGCTTTGTTGTCTGGTGCCTAAACATTTGAAAATTACAGGGCAATATTTTGTCAGGAAATATCACTGTTTGATGCTCTGATTATCTAACCGCCCAGACATTTTATTTCTGAAAATAATACAGATCTTCATACTGATAATGAGTGTCAGCTGATAGAAGAGACTTGAGCTCTCTGGTTACTTTAAATAACCATTTGTCACCTAGACTTTTTTTGCATGATCAAATTTATAGTTGAAATTCATGCAAATAAATTCATAATTCTTTGCATGGAAATCTGTCAGCCATTCTTCTGAAGTGCTGAGGAAATCTGACTTCATCTCTAACCAAAATAGAGCACTTTAACCTTCATGCTTAGCAGTTGAAAAAAAAAGCTTCTTCAGCTCAATAACAAAACATACCAAAGACACAACAGTAAAACTTAAACTAAATCAATCTTTTTGTTTGAGTATTTATATGTTCATATTTTCAAGCTATCAAAATCTCAGTTAAGATACCATCCCACATTGCTGCATGGCAATTAAATTATTACAATGCTTTACATATTTTAATGAAAAAGTATGCAAATTATGTGTTTACAATGTCATCATCAGGCAGAGTCGTCATCATGGGTTCACAAAAGGAAAGGGTTGTTTAACCAGTTCCATACCCTTCTATGTAAAGTCCTTGTGGACAAAGGGAAGGCAGTGGATGTAGTTTTCCTGGATTTTAGTAAGGCTTTGGATACTGTCCCTCGCAGCATCCTTCTGGACAAGTTCTCTTCTCTAGAATTCGGTAGAATAAGCAGGTTCAGAGTACACTGGGTGAAGAACTGGCTGAAGGCTTGCAGTGCATGGGCTACATCTGGTGTTGGTCATTAGCAGTATTGCTCAGGGCTCAATCCTAGGGACAATCCTCGTTCTCAGTCTGAGTTCTCTTCCACATATTCATCAATGAGCTGCATGAAGGAGTCAAATGCACCATTAGCAAGGCTGCTGATGATACCAAACTGGGAAATGCTGTTGACTCTCTTGAGGACACAAGGCCTTGCAGAGGAATTCAGATAGTTTGGAACACTGGGTAGTTTAACTGCAATTTGACAAGTCCAAATGTCAGATTCTGCACCTGGGATGGAGTAATGCCAGGCACAAGTTACAAACTGGGTGAGGAGTGGCTGCAGAGAGCTCTGCAGAGAGGGATCTGGGAATGCTGGCTGACAGCAGGATCAACGTGAGTCAGCTGTGTGTGCCACACAAGGCAGCCAAGAGGGCAAAGCCCATCCTGGGCTGGTCAAGCACAGCAGCAGCACCAGCTGGGCAAAAGGGGTGATTATCCCACTCTATTCAGCTTTGCAGCAGCCTCCCTGGGAGGGCTGGGTGCAGTTCTGGGCTCCACAGTTTAAGAAGGATGTGAAGGTGAGTGAATGCATCCAGAGGAGGACAACAAAGCTGGTGAAAGGGCTCGAGGAAATGTCCTGTGAGGAGGGGCAAGGATTCTGGGCTTATCATGTTTGGAGAAAAGGAGACTGAGGGGTGGCCTCACTGCTCTGTACAGTTTCTGGAGGAGGGGAAGGGGAGAGGGAAGGGCTACTCTCTCTCTGAGATTCAGTTAGAGGATACACAGGAATGGTTCAAAGCTGCACCAGGGGAGGATCAGACTGGACATTAGGAAGCATTTCTTTACTGATGATGGTCTAACACTGGAAGAGGCTTCCTAGAGAGGTGATTGATGCCCCAAGCTTGTCAGTGTTTGAGAGGCATTTGGACAATGCCCTTAAAAATACACTTTATCTTTTGGTCAGCACTGAAATGTGTCAGGCAGCTGGACTAGATGATCATTGTTCATATCCTTTTCAACTGAAATAGTCCCTTCTATTCACATTATAGACTTATTTGAGGTAGATTAAGAAAATCCAGTGTTTTCAAATTATTTTCAATATTCACTGGAAGGTAAATTGTGAGAGCAATATGTATTACCTCCAAGAAGAATTTAATTATTGATACACAGTGATGAAGATGAATGAACAAATACATTTTACTAAATTATTTTGATTGATAGAAAGGAACATTTTAAACGACACTGGATTTTACACTGTTTGTTAAAACTTTAAAGCAATTTTCCAGCTAGAACTCCTTTTACAGATATTATTAGAACTAGCAATTTTAAAATTTTCATGTAACAGCTTGTATCTCCACAATATGTAGCTAAAATTTTACTTTGCTATTTCAGTGCTAATTCACTATAATCACTCTATTTTCTGAAATTGTTCATTTATTAATAAAAATGAAACTCCAGCTTTGGTAAGAGACCTAGTGCTAAGTATTTTTACTACACTGCCAGAGCTTTTAAGACAGATGCCTCTCTCTCTGAGAGTAGCAGGGGAAGGACTGTCCACCAGTCAGAACACCATCAAAACTGAGTGTGACTGAGAAATGCCTGGGAGCATATACACCCAAACACAACACAAGTAATCAAAGCTGTGTGTTTTCTAAAGTATTCCAAAGGACCCCAATCAAATCTCTTGTCTTATTCACATTTATTTTTTACACATTATTACCATATTTTTTCTGAAAGAACCAAGAACAAAACTTATCTATACATTTCTTCTTCAGCAACACTAACAAGAAGAGACACACAAACCAAGAAAAAAATTATGTATTCAGTTGCACTTGAGCGTTGCCATCAGCAAAGTTACCTGTATCATTTATTGGCATAGGGGAAATATGTTCCCTGAACTAAAAAATAGAAAATTTCAGGTAACGTAACATAGATAACAGATGGCCCAATTATATTTCTCATTGCCAGCAACGTGGGTAATGATGGCAAACAGGTAACACATTTCAAATAAGTCACATCTGTATAATTCGCAAAGATCACAGAAATGAAGACATAGTTACATTAACATGATATTGTAATATTTTATTATTATTACAAATAAAGTGTGCATCTAACTCTACCCACTAGTTTATGTTGGATTATGCAGAAAGATGAAACAAAGGTAAGAGAAAACAAGTGGGAAAGGCAAAGCAGTTATCCAAATAAAAAAATCAGCAGAATACTTTCAGATAAATTGGTAGTATCATGCCTGCCAATGATAAAAATATTCAGATCTTACGTGAAAAACAAAAGGAGAATATTATCAGTTTAACAGTCACTGCTGGAATGAAGAGTGAAAAGATTGTTTGCAATGCAAGGCTGTAGGTTTTTCATACCAGAAAACAAGCCTCATAGTTCATACTTGTGTTCTCTGGAATAAAGGTATTCACCTGAGTGATGAAGCTTAAGCTTAGTGAAGCAGCACAGATTTAGGATTGATGTGATTTGGTTTAGGAAATGTTTTGCATTGTTCAGTGCTTAATGTCCCTCTTTGGTAAACAGCAAATAACTACCACAAGAAGTGATGTAACATGACTGAAAACTTATTTTGTCAACAAATTCTAGAAGTGGCTTTTATATGTGTCAAAATAGCAGGATCACTCAGATCATCAGAGTTATTTAGTCCAGGGATTGCTGCTGCCACAAGGAAACATCTTTTGGAAAAAGTGAGACTTGGTTCCATTCATAACAAAGTGTACACTTTCACAATTATTACCAAAAAAACTGAGTATAATAAAGTAAATACAACACAATATAAACTAACAGAATATATAAACCATTATTAAATAGGGGCAAATTAAAATCTGAACATTAAGGCTGTAATAAACAACATCTTTTCAGTTAGTTTCGAAGAGCATGCTTCATTACTCTAAAACTTGAAATGAACAGACATAGAAACTGTTTCAAACTAAATACTATAAAAAATTTCATCTACTAACTTGTATGAGGTTTATCACTATTTTATAATTTCCTTGAAATCAATTTTAAATAACTGGCAATAGTGAAATACTAGTTGTTGATTGACCCGTCAGAAAAGTACACTAAACTCTTACTAGGAAAGTAAAAGTTCTAAGCATAACCAGACACATTGGACAGGTAAAAACAAACTATATTTAAGAGAAGAGAAATGCATACAGAACCATCATTAAATTCAATAAATCAAAAGTAGTGATCAGATGAGCAACGACATAACATGCAAAGATGAGCAAGGATAAGGCAGCAATCTGCAGATTATTAGCTCCCCAAAATTTAGCAAAAATTAATTTTTATGCAAAGAAATTGCAATATGCAAAAATGACAATGTAAATAAGGCATTATCTGACTTCTATTTCATGGTTCACTTCTGCCACCAAGACCAACAACTGCCATCATACTGTTTATAACAATAACCTTCTGTTACACACTGTTTAGCATGTTCTGCTCCTCCTTCTACAGAGTTATCATTTTTCCAAGACACCTGGCTACAAAACAGGCTGCCTTACTGGCTGCCAGAAACCTCCAAAGCCTCCTTCTGTGTGCTTACTCCATTCTGGATTCACGGGATTCATACGTATAGAAGAAATTTGAATTCACATTTTAGAATAATTACTGCAGGTAAGGGTCTGAAATTTATAGTATGTGTAGCTCCCTTTGACAGATTACACTTAATATATGTGTAATTTTTCTCCCTACCAGTCAATTTGAGAACAACTAAATTGCAAAGATTTATTTCCTTTTTCCTGATAACTCCCAGATTTCTTCCCTTCTAACCCTAAAATTCATTCTAGAATTCTTGCTAACTTTGTGCAGTAGTTCAAGATAAAAAATTTTATTCATACACAATTGACAGTTATTATATTGGTAATAACTCTATTTTAACGTGTAACTTTCAGAGTACAGGCAAAACCAAGTGTCACCCCATGACAAGATGCAAAAGACAACAAATAACATTAAAAGGATATAGAAACTCTAACTGATAAATCATTTTTTTAACCCAAAATCCCAGACTACAGTAGGCAAAAGTCTGTCTTGGCCAACTGAAGGAAGCCCTTTAGCTAGACAGGACTTACTGGTAGGCAGACAGGTCAAAGTAGACAAGTATAGCTTGCAAGTATCTAGAGTCTCCTTGCAATTATTTTTTTTCCAAGGAATGGCCTATTCATTACTGAAAATGCAGAACTGAGCATGAAAGGCCACACACTTTGCAAAGAAATTCCAGTATTATTCCCAATTACCCTACAAAAATCTAACATCATTACACAGTATACTATTCTGATAAACTATGATAGACTCAGGGTGCCTTAAATATTGTTTGATCTATACATATACTTACTGAATTGCAAAAGTGGTATAGAAATACACTTACTTTTGTCAGTTATCATCAAAACAGTTTTCAATTAGATTAAAATAAAACTATACCCTTCAGTGTTTAATCATTGTAGTCAAAATTTAAAGACAAGTTTACTAATAAAAGCCTTCCACAGTGCACAGCTCAGGACTTGAAAGCAAACCAGCTTAAGCAAAAAACACAATCCATTCTTTGGGAAGAAAAAGACTCCATGTGCCTATGGTCCTGTTTTTGGAAGAAGGTCCTACTCAGGACTACTGCTGTCAGTTCAGCTGACACAGTCCATGTGTAGTCTGCGAGGCAAATCAAAGCAAAGTTAGGTGGAGACTACAGGAACAGTTTTTTCAAAAGCATGTTCTGAATCAGAATGCTAAGGTAGGTTCACTCAAGCAGCTCATTCACACACACTTATAACAGATAAGTAAAAAGTGGCCTTAGTCATTATGAACTTCAATATCTTATAAGATACCCATAATTTCTGAAGCAATCCCATCATTCTAAAACAAGTGAGCCTCCTGTGGTACTCCCTTTGGGAAGACTTGTGTTAAAATACTGAATTTCTCATAAAATTGAATACTGATATCCCAGTAATTTTTAAATGATTAACAGGAGAGCTGGAACCTGAAAACAGGCATTCAACATACTATGCATTAGCTATGTCAAAGAAACATTGTGCAAATCTACACAGTAATCACTATACTCTCTTAAAAGCTGTTTATCCTTATTTTTAAATCTTGCATTTTTAGACTGCAAGATTTTTAAATAAAGCTAATAGAATGGGTTACTAAACTTGAATGTGAATATGAGGTACTGTTAGAGGATGCATTAATTTCTGTCCATTGACATACCTATTTAATTACATTAATATTTGGACCTTCATTACAAAATTCTTCAGGAACTCATATACTTTTCCTAGGGCAAGTCACAAATTATCTTATATGTATTTCTACCTGAACATAATACAGAAACTATTATTTATTTGTACCTCCATTGATTAAGTTGCACAACTGTCAAAATGCTTAGATTAAGGGAGATAAAATTCAGGCATAGATTTTTTTTCTTTTTATAAATTTAGATGGTCTAACTCAAACCCTCTGAGCAGTTAAATTAGCAAAGTCTGACTTTCCCTAACTCTATACTCTACAGTCCCTATGCTCAAAAAAGGACAGCACAGAGCTCTACCTTCCCTTCAACTAAGGCCCTAACAACAGTATGAATTTTCTTAGTCAGCTGCCTGGTTTTATGGCACTACCTATTTTTGAAATGCTAGGCATTTTGTCAGATTTTGCAGAAACTGGGTGAAAGATTAAACAGATTTTGGTACAAACACATACATAGAAAACAAGCTTTCATGTCTTAGGAAGTTACAGTAAAAATGAAATACAGTAGGGCTTTCCAACGCTGAAAAACACCTACAACCAAGTTCAGGTTGCCGTTCGTATATTGTCTTCCTGACTCAGCCAGCATATATACAGAATCTGTTGATTTGGAGTTCACTTAAGCTCTGAGAAAGCTCACAGATATTGTAGTCAACTTTAATTAGCCAAAAATATATACACTGTTGGTATTGGCAGCTCTTTTAGCCTTTTTTTTTTAATTAATTAGTGATTTTTCTCAACAGTCAAATAAAGTTGTTCTAAATCCATGCAATGTGGTATATTAAAAAATCTAGTATTGTAAGAATTTGCATTTTTTTGGTTCACATTAAATAATGTATACCACAGAAGCAAGCATGCATTTTCAATTTACCATTTACTACCTAATGAAATCTAAATAAGCAAATAAATGTATTTTTACAATAAACAGAAATCCCAACTGAATGAGGCTTTAAAATGTACATGAAAAATAACCTACAAATGATTTAACTTTATGAGAGAACTACCACAAAAAGCAGTACTTACTATTTACAATTGTATTCTTGATAGCTATTACTACCACATCAATTCCTCATATGAGGGTCAATGCACTTAAAAAAAAAAGTGTGGAAAATAAACAGCCACAGCAACCACTTTTTGTCTGAAGGAAAAATAACAACAAATGAACGCTATATTTGAGATCACAGTTGGAGGCCAGACTTATGCTTTGGTTATATGGCCACATTACCTCCACATTAGGAAAAAACTATCCCCCTATTTCAGGCAGATAGTTTATTTGGATAATTGAGACAGATGCAGGCAGCCCTATAGTTAAATCTCCCTCCATTTTTACCTATATAGACTCTCAATAGCAATTATTCAGCAAATTATTTCTCATTAATGAAATAATTTTCATTATTTAAATGTTAATCTGAATCTAATTTTAATTGCAGCACAACCATGATCATGAAGCTACTAAAATACAGAAATTACAGATTCAAAAAAAGAGAAATCAAGTCACTTGGTGTAGTAATTACATAAAATCAGAGTGCTAAATGAGAAAGATTTACACAAAAATCCTTTGAGGTAAATCTCGATGCTCTTCTCCACAGTAAATTAACTTATGACTTGGAGAACAAACCTGGATATTTGACTCTAAGGATCATGAAGGTCTACTTTACCAAGTCTGTTGGTTTTCACAGGGCTGAACTTGTCCAGCAACTTAAATTGCTCTGATTGATAATTACTGTAACCATTTCAGGCAGGAATCAGTTGTGCATATATTGGTTGTATTGAGGAATTGTGGAAGTCAACAGATGACATATGCATATTTCCTACAAATTTCTTCCTGAACTTTTGGTTTTGTTTCAAAAGCAGTCTTCAAGAGATCTAAAATTTATATAAAATCCAATGGAAACTCTACATCACATTATGAAAAAAGACACAATAAAAACCGTTAATTATACATAACACTAAGTCTGACTCTAATTTATCATGCGGCACAAATTCCATTACCTTAACAAAAATCAACACTTTACTAACTAATCTTCCCTCCCCATCCCAGCCCCCAGGATGACCATTTAATTTAACAATATTTCTTCACATCAATTCAAACTGCTGTCCTTTCACTTAAGAGGAAATGAAAGATACACATTTTCTAGTCTATTGTTGGAAATTGTCAGGCTTTGACCTGTCACAGAAATTGGGCTTTGGAACACCCCACAAAAAGGCAACTCCCTCAACACACAAAAACACACTCACAAACTTATCCTAATTTTGAAACAGACCATCATCTCTTTTTGAGATGTTAATATTTTCCCTTATATGAAAATAATTTCCTTCTTGCTTTAAGGATATGCAAACTATGTATGCCTGCTTGTCGCACCAAATCAAAGTACCAAATGTGACACAATTCCACTGGAATTCTCTTGTTACACACTTTTATATTTAGCTAGCTATTTGTTTATTTTTGTGTGCTACTTGAAGAATCCAGCTGCTAATACTGCTGAATTGTGACTTCCCAACTAAGAAGCCAGAAGATCCAAAAGTATCATACTACAACATATCAGCCTACAGTTCTTCAGCAGGTATGGTCTTCCATGTTTCCTAGTACAGCTAAGCAGGCAAGCTGCCAGGAGGATTTGAGTTACACATAGAATTTGTTTAGAGAAACTAGAAATTGAGATGCAGGAGAAAAAAACCCAAAAAACAACTAAACAAAAATATCCCACCGCCCCAGCTTTCAACATTTAAATACCTTATGTGAAATTGAGCTACTTTTTACATTTATCTGTGTTAACCATAAAAACCTACTGTATACATACTACCCATTTCAGCAGGTGCATGCAAATTTGATATAGACTTTTTTCTCCCAAATATTTAATACTTATTATCATTAAATGCTTACTGCATTTTTAATTTTTCTGCCTTTTTCCCCCCATTTTTCTCAATTTCAGCATAAACATTTTTTTACATGAAGTGTAGTAGCTTGTTCCTGAATATTTACTAGAAAAAAAATTGAATGAATATTCTATTTGCATTCCTTCAAAGTTAGAAGAGTCAAAAAAAGAGATTCTGGATGTGCTGTGCACACTATTCTCACTTTTACAAAACTTTAACTGGCAGACAGGGAAAATAAAATTCCTAGTCCAGGAAAATGAGCCATGAAATTGTGAAACAGTTAGATGAAAAGGCAGTACATTTCAACATATACATATAATTGAAGGCCAGACACAAAGTAACTTCAAAGTGCAGTAATACTCCAGAAAAATATTGCCCCTACAGTCTTATTGTCATTACAAAATGAAAATTACATTTTATAAGAGAGATTTATACCTATAAAGCATTCAGTTACTAATTCACGTACATCAATGACAGCTACTTTAAAGCTCCATTTGCAACAGGTGATCTGAAACCATCACAAAACAACTTAAAACTGAATAAAAATGCATTTACCATTGTTACTGTGACATTTCAAGTGGAAAATGTTCCCACATTACTTGATAATCATTATACATACTACTAAAAATTAGCACTAGATGTATTTTATTACATTAAGGTTTTGCTTTACAATCCTTTCAATACCTTCAAGAGCACAATTTCCACTTATTCAACTATGAAGTTATAAACATTTTTAAACCATAAAATACTGTTTTCCCCATCATAAAAAAATCATATTTTAATTAGTTTTGTTTGTACATTTCCAATCAACTAAGTTGCCTTTCAGATTGCAATTTTCTGAAGCAGAAAACTAACCTTCACATGTGCCTGACAGTAAAAACCTAACCAAGTACTTGCAAGTGCTGTTAAAAGCATGTATCTCACATTTTTATTTAGAAAGGCAAGCAAACAAAAAAGCCACAAAAATATTTCCTTAAGTGGATATGGCCACCTAATTTTTGTCCCTTCTTCCATCTCACTGAAAATAAAAGCAATGAATAGAGTGTATGGCTGAATGTAGCCCAACAGAACAAATTACAAACGGACTGAATTTTCCCTTTAACTTATTCCTTCCTTTCACAAATAACAGACTTTAGAATATAAAATAATTTTAAGAGGAAGCAATTTCACATGTTTTTTACTTATTTCTTTGAAATTTTGTTGGTGTTTTAGATCAAAATTACGTAGAATTATCATATGGCTACAACTAAACAAGAACATATTTTGTGATTACTGAGATTTATTCAACCTAAAACTTTAAAACTCACAATTTACTCTTCCACTAACAATATTCTGCATACAGTATAAAGGAAGTGGCAAAAGAGAATTTCAAAAAAAGCCAAAAAGCAAATCACAACAACCGAGTAACTTACCCGTAATGCTTCGATCACAAGGTCTCGTGCTTCTAGTTCTCCTTCCATTACACTCAAAAGCATTCGCAGTTCTGGCTTGCTCAGGTTATCCACATCAAACTCTCTTGTCTGTAAGAAACAAAACACTGATGAACACACTGACTCCAACAGTTACTGTAATTTTGAAACACAGATGGGTCAGCATCCATCCATAGTTGTCAAGAGTTGATGTCTTTATTTGTACTATATAAAGTCAAAATTAATAGCAAATAGTCCGTTATTTTTATTTAAAATGATGAAATTAGAGCCCTCCTATATTATATTGTTTCAAATTGTTGCAAGGGATCAGTCCTGCAAAGTCTTGTGAATGATAAAGGTGAAATGGTAAAGCAGCTAACTTTGTGACTTTGTTCCCTTGCGCAGCTTCACAGAGGCTGAAACGATTCAACAGATGTGAAATAGCAGTATAGGGAGGAAGGCAAGAGAGGGGGAAAGGATCTTAACCACAGCACACCTGAGGCACCTGTGCAAACAGCTACCAAGTTACCACCACACACTGGGCTGAATGTGAACTTCTCAAGAACAATTTGTGAAAAGACATGGACTCTTATGTGTATGCTTTATTTGCAGTCTCATTTGTTTGGCTGGAGGGAACAGTTCGGGTTCAAGAGACACGAGCAAACAGTTCATAGCAACAATACCTTTCCACTCCACATTTACTAAGAACAGTGTAGGTCTGACGGTCACCCTGAGCAAGACAGGAGAATGAGTTTATACTGATGAATAAAATCATTAAGCACATACTCAGTGTATACTGGGAGTATCAGCATGGCTTCTGTAAAACAAAATTCATCTCCCAAACTGCTACAGCTCTGTAACAATGTCAACAGACACATGGTAAAGTGGATCCACTGGACACTAATGTATTTGAATTTTCCAGAAGTTTTGGACAAGGTTCTGTATCCAATATTATACAGAAACTCCTATCCAAACGTACAGGAATAAAAGACACTTCCTGGACAAGAAACAAACATCACAGGTAATTATCACTCTCCAAAATGGAAACAGGTAAGCAGGGGGCACCTCTGGGACCAGCCTTATTCAACTTCTTCATCAATAACATAGAAAAAGGATAGAGAAGGGGCAGAGACAGCTATTTCATGTGGAAGCTGGCACATAACTCTTCACTTACAGGTGAACAAACACCTTTTACTGCTATATAAACCCCTGGTAAACCCACATCTCAAGTACTGCATAAAGTCTTCATCTAAAAAGTGCATAATTGGCTAACAAAAAGAATGAAGAGAAAAGGAATACTATATGAGGAAACACTACAAGGCTGCAATCCTTGATTCTGGAGGTGTGGTGAGGGAAACGTTATAATATTCACAAAGTCACAAAGGTAGATAAGATTAATACAAATCTGTTGTTCACCATCCACAACACTAACACCAGCAGGCGCTTAAAAGAATTTAGAAGGGAATTACTTTCAGGAAGAGAAAACAACTTTTATTCCATGTGCTAGATTCAGCTGCCCAGATTGATTTTTCAATATGCTATTTTTCCCTGTAAGGTAAATCCTAGACTCCTAGCTGTGATGTAGATGTGTTTACTAGAAAGCCCTGCAAAGCAAACACTCATCTATGTTCAGTATGAAGTAATCTGTTGCCAAATTAGGTGAGCAATGTATCTGGATATGCTGTCTATTTCCCCCAAAGCACATAAAATCTAAACATTCAGCTACTCAGGAGCTTAACTTCAGTACAGAAAAATCCAATAAAAACTAAGGAAGGTACCATTTCTACTTTTTCAAGGCTAGGGGATGGCAGAACAGTTGTTCTTCCCTCAGGCTAGAAGGCCACGTATCTAAAACACCCACAAATCTGGGTCTGTGATAGTATTACTGTGTTACACTTTTATCTTGCAGTTAAAACACACAGAGTTGCATACATGGCTAGTGAGAATTGTGTGCCAGAACTTTAGCTATTTACATTCAATACATGTTGGATTGAGCTTCCTCATTTAGGTGAGTAACACGGATCAACCTTCCTGCACAAATAGGGCCATCCCAGAGCACATGGCTCAGGATTGTGTTCAGACAGATCTTGAATATCTCAAGATATTCAAGAGGGAGGGAGACTCCAAGGCCTCTCTAGGCAACCTGTTCCAGTGCTCAATCACTGCACAGTAGAGAAATTCTTCCTCATATTCAGGTGGAACTTCCTGTGCATCAGGTTCTGCCCACTGCCTCTTCTACAACTGCTCAGAATCACTCAGCACAGCCTGGGCTCCATTCCCTTGGCACCCTCCCTTCCCATACTGATAGACATGGATGAGGTCCCCTCTCAGTTGTCTCTTCTGGAGGCTGAAAAATTCCCTCAGTTTGTCCTCATAAGAAATGCTCCAGTCGCCCTAATTCTATTAAGCATAACTGTTTTGAAGATAAGGCCATTCATTCTAACCAGAACTTTAGCCTGAACAATAGTTATCTTCTGTTTTTGCTGCCTGGGTCAGCTATTCCTCTAATCCAAAAAATAGCTCTTACTCTCCACGCCAATGAATCAAGAGAAACAACTGATTTCATGGAAGGCTTTTTTCCAATATATGCTGCAGCAGCCTCTCACAGTACTCCTCACAATTCTATATAACGCTCACTGATCCAAGGACACATATAAAATAAAAAGTCACTAAACTTATACAGCTCCTCATGTAATCTAGTGTCAGAAGAGCAGATTTTACCTCACAAGCTGCAACAATTTTCACTCAACACTTCTAATTACTAAATTTAATCAGATGCAATGACCCACTTATCCACCATTCCTCTTCTGTGAACCACCTCATAAAACCTAATACCTCAAGGATAGTTATTGGTTTCTTCATACAACTTCTTTTATAATAGAGAATAAAGCCTTCATTTTTGAGATGGAAAACTAATGCAGGGATTTTTAAATCCAAAAATAGAAAGCAAGTAGTATAAAACATAATATTCAGTAATGTCAGTAATGGTCTTTTAATTTGCCATTCAATGATTTATCCACTGCATTATCTTCCCATTCTAAAATATGCTTGTCTTTTCTAAAAGGGAGAAGTGAAAAGAAAAAAAAAAATACACAAAAAAAAAAAAGACACTCAAGACATCTGATAGCCAGGGACAAAGTTAAGAGGGGCATCCACAAAAGTACAGTACATGAAACGTGATCCTACTCTTTTGCCCAAGTCAGTAAATTCAGTCTGTCAGGAGGCATAACACAAGGTAGACCTTTTTCAAAAGACTGTCCATCAGAGGTGAAACATCTGGTATCTGCAGTCTTTCCTGAGACATAAACGAAAACATTCTTCCATTCTTAACAAACCAGAGACATTCTTCAACATATGTGATGGAGAGATGAGATTTTTAACTTAGCATCTGATTAAGCAATTACATAAATTTTGTTCAAGTGTACACCTTGAAATAGAACACAAGACAGCAAAAACTAGCAGTTAAATGTGGTCTCTGGTTTATGGTTAGATAGAAATAAACACAAAGAAACTTTAACAGAAAGACATTCCAACAAGATACTCAGATTAGTTTTTATATTTTTAATTTTAAAAATATGACATAAGAACTAGCAAAACATATCTAAACAATTACAGCATATGAGGCTAAAAACTTACTCAAGCTTCTTATCTCCAAAAGTAGCCAATAAGGGATGCCTTACAATCAGGACTAGAACAAAACAAGCCCATAATGATACTTCCCAGAAATACTCTCCCCAACTTCCAGCAATTTTAAGCTTGTTCACCTTCTGAGTCATTTTGTATGTAGCAGCCCTCAGCTGACATATCTGTTGCGAACCTGCCCCCTTGCTTTTTGAATCTTTATATAATTTCAGCACCCAGAGCATTCCATAGCACAACTACACATTTTGTGTAGAATCACCACCTTTGTAGTCAGTTACTTTTGTCTGATGCCTTCTCATTTTAAAGTATGAAACGGTCCACAATCCATCAGAAGAGACATACAAACAGAAAAAGTGCTTTTTAGGGTGAAAGAGAATAACATAATTTCTCTGGTCTTGTTTATGAATAATTTTATGCTTACTGAGGCTTTGTCTGACAAATTCTGAAATTGGAATGACTACTTTTTTCCAGTACTTTAACATCATCTTCAACTTGTTCACTATGGATAAGCAACATTAATCCATTCACACAGGACAAGAGGGTGCATGGCAGTCACTGAAGACATTATCACGTCTTCTCCCCACACAAATCTCTGATTCAGCACTTATGGAGCTACAACACAGCCTACCCTAACTGGACCAAAATAGTTTAAACACCTGAAATATTCTCAAGCACAGTTGTAAAAATGTCTTAAAGACTTGAACAGATAAAGCATATGAGGAAATAAAACTATCCTCCCTCTTAAACACTCTGTGACATCTTCTGAGGATCAAGATGTCAGTCATGGCAGGCCCCAAGTTCTTACTCAGATGGAGCACTGTTTGGCCAAGTTATAGAAAAAACTGCTGGTTAGATCTAGAAAAGTAATCCTCCTAACATCTTCCAGTGGAGCAGTAAGTCTTAGATCTCCAGAAAATAAAGACTGCATTAGTAGCTCATGGCTTATGTGTCATCTGGGGTTTTGCTAGAATACCTGTGGCAGAGTGCCAAGTTGCAAAAATTTAACTATCAATTTAATAACTATGTAACCAAGCCAGCCATTGTACTGGTTTTATAACAGAGATATGGGAATATGCTGCCCTAGGAGATATTTGGTATATACAACCAAAAAACACAAGAGAACTTTTTCCTCTACCTCTTTCAGATTTTAAAATGTTTGGTTTATTTGATCTACAAGAATAAAGTACCTGAAAAACACTACTTCAGTCCTTTGTCTCTAAAATTCCACATTATTTTTCCAGATCAGTTTTGTAAGGGGTGTATGTTGCCTGGCAGCAAGTGCACCGACAATAGAGCAAACTGCTAATTAGCTAAAACTCATTCAACTACCTGCATGTGCATCACAAAAAACATACTGGCAAAATGATACCAGCATTGCTAAAGACTAAAATAAGCTCTGCCAAGCCAAAAGGAAGAAAAATCCATCAATTCTGACCAAGAGAAGGACTACTCAGAACAGCAATGATCAAACTGGAGAGGCATTTTCCAGCCTCCATTGCCTCTGGAAAAGATAGAAAGAAGATGAAACTGGAAGGTCACCATGAGGTTACCAAAAGTTAATATTGTGAGATGTTGGTAGTGCCAATAGTTTGGTATTGCTGACATAGCCCAGTGGATAGTACTGGCAACCTCAGAGACTAAAAGTGCTTTTCATTGTGCTATCACAGCAATTGTGAAAAACTCTGCTGCCTTCAGCAGAAGCTGGAAGAGATAGGTAAAGTATAAAAGCCACAACTTTATACTTTCCCTAAACATAACACAGGCAAAAAAAACAAGTTAGCTGTGAACTAATCACAAATGATCACAGGAAATAAGCTCTTTCTTGCTCAGAAAACTTTCTAAAATATGGAGTTGGGTAGTAATCCAGGACTTGGGGAAGAAACCTGTGGAGCATAATGGAGGACTGGAAGGGTGGAAATGGGGGAGAAGCATAAAATGGGGTGGGGAGATGTATAAAAATGGGGTACAAAAAGACACATAAAGAAAAGCTGTCAAAAATAAAAAAAAGTATTTTCAGAAGGAAAGGGAAAGGTATGTATCTACATTTTATCACGTTTTAACTTGAATTCTCATCAATACACAGCAGGATCCTCTTGAGGATTCACAAATCAGACTTCCCAGATAATTCTAAAAATTAAAAAGGTTTGCTATTACTTATTAGGCTATACAAAATAAATTGTATACTTCTAGTATACTGATGGCCTCACATCTGCCAGAGCCATGAAACAACTGTACCAGAGAAACACAACCATGATTTGTATGTTTTACAACACCAAGTATGTGTCCCAGGTATAACTCATCTGATCAAGTATAAATATCTATTTTCACTAATTTTCTTTAGTTTCCTATAAAGAACTACTTAGTATGATTTGAAATGTCTCAGGAATCAGACAGCTTTTCTGCAGCAGGCAGATTTAATACAGAATTTAGGAAAAGTACCCATGCCAACTGGACTACAAGTCCAGCTGGAATACCCAGAGTATCCCAGTACCCGGGCCACTAAAGGAGAAAACCTAAAGATGTGTGTCTTGTATGTTTGTATGTATGTAAGTGAGGTACCTAATGGAACCAGCTATGCAAGCCAGGTACTCTCTGTCCCTTTAATTTCAATAGAGAACTAATCAGTCCAGTCAAACCAACAAAAAAGCTATTCAGCTAATCACCATCAGTACTATTTGCTCATGACTCCACTGACCATAATAGGATATTAAATATTGTACATACACATAGACACCTAAATTTAAGGGTCTTGAACCCCATTCATACCTCTACCCATACCTTCAAGAGTCAATTGCCCAAGTCACTTCACTCAAAACCAGTGAAGTCCACAAACCTGTTTCTAAAACAGGTTATTCCTTCTAGCCACTTACTTCCCCCTACCAACTATAAAAGGAAGTGGGTATGTGGTCAAATGAATCATAGCCCTTTTATAATAAAGCAAACTGCAAACAGAGAGACTTCTAAAAGAAGTGGTTATAATATCCACATAGTATTCATGAATACTTCAGGGAAAACCACAGTTTATTGCTTTGCCTGTGGAAGGCTTGTTCTTTAGTCTGAAACTAGAGTAAAAATCTGTGATCCATACTTCACCAGAAGCTACCTGATACAAAAACACATGTCCATTTCCCACCACATCCAACACGAACTTCAGAAGATATAACCTTTAGGAATGTTCTTAGTAACAGAAACAGGTATGAAAGCTAAGAAATATATTTCAAGGGAAAGCAATGTCATTGAATTTGCTCCCCAACTAATATGGAATCTGATGTTAACATTCAAGACTCACAAAATTTCATAGTCATACCTAAGGGATCATGAGCGTACTATATATGCATTTAATTATAACATCCATAAACTCAATTACTTTTATTGGATTATTCACCACAAGAAGTTACCTGCTTATTCTGCCCTCCTCAAGCACACCTCCCCAGCTTTCTGGGTTCTTCAGAAAGTTTTCTTTAAAGGCTGTGGGGGAGGTTTTGGTTAGCTATTGTGGGCTTTCTTGGCTTCAGCTAACAGCAAAACTTTTAACAGTTTCAACATTAACCATAAATATACCTCAGAGCTGGGAAATTTGTTTTGGAAATAACAACAAAAAACCCCAAACAACCAGCCCCCAACCCCTCCAAAATTACTAAGACCTTTATACACACCCATATATTGTCACAGCTGCTAAACATTTCTGCAATCTGTTAAAAAACACAAAGATACTTTATCATTTTTAGTTCAGTGCAAGTTAGCTTTCTGTATAGATTGAAGCCCACAAATCTTCTATAATCGTGTTTAAATTCTTAGATTTAATGGACAATTTCTGTTCAGCAAGTTGCTTTCAAATAAGTCACTTGTAAGGTAAATAGTATATAATTAGATACAGATATGGGTACACAGTATTGAAGCTTTTTCTGTTTGCCATAATTTTACACCTTACTTTGTGCTATAAGAGAACCAAAACACAATGGCCAGGAAAGCTTTAACTCCTATATAATTTATACACACCAGTACATGTTCCCTAAGCCTACTTGACAGCTTCTGGTTTACATGTTCAAGGATTATACAGGTGTTTTAAATAATCTGTTCCTTTTCTTGAGTAGGAGTAGGTGCACAACCAGACCACAAACTGCAGTCTTCCTGAGATTTTTCCTTCCTGCCCCAATTTCCATCTCTATTCCTATCTTGGTATATCCCCTCTGAGGCCAAAGCAATGCTTACACAAATGAAGACAAAGCAGTTGGGAAAAAACCAGAACTTACTGCATCCGTCAGCTTTACAACTCCCATGCCACTTTCACATATCTGGCTCAGAATTTTCACCTCTGCACTTCACCTCTAATGACAGTGTGACAGTCCACATTTGGAAGAGAAAGGAACATTTACTAAGTGGACTGCATTCAGTGGCTTTCTTGTCTCATCCCCAAAGATCTTCACAACACAAGAAGAGAGAATGTGCTGCAGGTTGTGGAGTAGAAGACATAGAAAAGGCAGTGCTGTAGTTTGGAGAAGGGAAAGGAGAGGGAGAAAGCAGGTTTGAAGTGTCACTGCAAAATGGATCGAGACCAATCTCTTAACACAGAGAAGCAGGAGAACTAGAACAGACAGAACTGTGCTGTCTCTGCATGTCACCTACAGGCTGAACCACAATGGCATCACACATCTGACCAGAAGAAAATAACTTCTCTTAATGACAATGCTACACAGAAAACTTGTATTCAGATGAAAACAGGGCGGCTAATGGTCCTTCTGTAAGTGACCATTTTCTAGGATGTAATCTCTTGTAAGATATATAGTCTTTGCTTTTCAAGGCTATGTTCTCATTTTCTGCTACTTGCAGTAGTTTTCAAGCAAGAATCTTTCCAAGTGATCTAAATCAGCCTATATAATTGATATGATCAATCCCTAATTTAGCACTTCACCATATTGACCAGAATGGCAGTTCTACTATGAATTCTTACAGTTCAATAGATTGTGAATACACCAAGCTAGGCATAAAATACTCCACAATGTCACCATAAAGTATCATGGAATTTCTCTCAGTTTATATATATATTTTTTTAGTATTGATAGCTTTTCATGTAGTGTATCTTTTTTACAATGTTACATGACCCACAGCAATCCAGAGGGATCCGCACACACTCTCAAAGCAATTTTGTAGCAACATCCTTACTCACTTCAGTGGAGTCAAGATTCCACTCTATCAATATCTCCTATATGTACAGCTTTGCAGAAGGTACTGCCTTTAAGGGGAAAATAACATTTATGCTTCTGATCACTGGTCAAGCAAAATCAAACCCAAAAATTTTACTGAAAAATTTCAACAGACTTCATGTTTGATATAACAGGCTTGTCATAGGCTTTGTTAAATCTACACTGAAGTTAAAGTGTGTGACAAGCCAACCCTCTCTGCACAGCAGGCTGATGTTCAATGTTTCAACAAAAAGACTGTCAAAATGGATTATTTCTTGCTATTATATAATCATTATTGGTAGACATTAGGCAGATGGAAGTCATTTAGAGATGTTTTAAAACACACACACATATGTTTTCTCTCAATTCTAGTCCAAGTTGCACCAACACAATTTCAGTGACAATTTCAGTGCAATCATGCTGAGCAGGTATAAAAAACGACCAGAACCACTCCCCTGTCATTCTTCCCTGTTATCCTTACCACCATAAAAAGACCAGTATTTTGTGGGAAAGAAGTGATGGGCTCACCAAATGCTGTGCTTTATCCAAGGAAACTCAGAATAACAAGATTATCGGCTTTGTTCCTAAACGTAACACACTATAGAACAGTCTAGGCTTTTTCACTGAAATTCCCTGGTGAATGTAAAAAAAGGGAGAGAAGCACTTCCTTTTCTACAGTGCTTCTAAAAAGAGCAGAAAAAGTCTTTATTTTCCAGTGATGTTATTGATAGTGTATCAAGATGCAAGAACAGCATTAAGGATCAAGAAACCTTATTGTACTGTCCTGTGTCACACGCGTTCTGCTTATAACATAAAACTTACACATTAACACATTATTAATACAAATAGTGTGTTCACAGCTTTTTTTTCTGCACCACTTGTGCAGATTCTGAGAACTAAAAAAAATTAAAAAATAAAAATTAAAAAACAGAACAAAACTAAAACCTCAAAAAAACCTAACCTAAAACTGTACTGAAAACAATATTTTGCTATAAGTTGAAGTTTAGAGTGACTTAAAAAATAGTCATCTGAATGATTATGGTCACTCAAAAAGTAAGCAAGATGATCCAATTCATAATTCTGTATCTCTAGATTAAAGACAGAAAATAAAAGCTATTCATACTAACCCATCAAAAGAATTAAGTATCATAAACTTATTTAAAAAAAAAAAATATTTTCATTCCACAGAGGTTTTCTTTTTATTTTCCTGTACAAGAGAGAAAATTAATCAACAATAAAATGTTTATACTGGTAAGGAAAATAACATAAAAGGAAAATTAATGACTGAAGGCAAATTAAAAAGGAAAGCAATAATTTAAAATTTTTTTTTTATTGCTCAAGTATAGCTATTATTTTTGCTAGGGAGAAACACACAGTTTACATCTTAGCATCTCTTCACTTTTAAAACCATATCTAAAAATGAGCGTGCACTGGAGAGCTAGTCCTCCTGCCTTTCATAATGAGAACACCAAATTGCATGAGTGCCTTATACTCCACTGCCTAACAGTGCAATATTGAAGTGCTACTTGATTACAGGCTACTTGTTTGGTATTTTAAAACTGAAAATTAAGGCAGTATTAATACAAATATACTAAAGAATTTAGTATAAATAATTTTGGTCAAAGCCTGGGCTTTAAAGTATTTAAGCTTGCTTCTATTAATTCTTTCCTTAATACTCATTTATGCCATGGTTATATCGTTGTTTTAAAAGACAGTGATGTTATAAATATGCACTGCGTAAGGTTTGCTTTTTTAAAGGAAAACTGAATTTCCACAACACTGCAGATTTTAAGACACACAAGGACAATTACATACACAGTCGGAACAAGGTTTCAGATAAGAACTAGTGCCTGCTTGGAAGTAAACAAAACAATAAAAAATAAAATGCTAGCAATAACGTAAATTTCAGAAAAACTAGTGCCCCTCCCTTCGGGAGTCATCGCCTCCAGGAACGATCCCAATCAGAACGGGCACCACCGCGGTTTTACTGCCCTGAACTTAGGATGTGGCTACGAGACCGAGCAGCTACAGCCTGACTCTGGACCTGCGGCTGTCGGCCGGGCGAGTACCCAGGGCTGGCTCGCCCCGGGAAGTCCCCAGACAGGCTGGACCACGCCAGGTCTGGGATGCACCGGGAGACGGAGAGCCGCAGGGCTGACAGAGCTCTGCCAGAGCAGGGCGAGGAGCCGCGGCCCAGCAGAGGCGCGGACCGCCCGAGAAGACGAGCCTTGCAGCCTTGCCTGGGGTGGTGTGGAGCAGGAGAGAGGAGCCCAGCCTGGCCCAGAGGAGCGCAGCCTCCCCCTGACACCGCTGTAACCATCGGCTGGTACCGCACCGCATCCCCTCCGCCTCCCTCCAGCCGCCTCACCCACCCGCAGAGAGGACACGCCGGCAGGGAGGGGGCTCTGCTCGGCTTTTGAGGATATTTTAAGCGGGGGGACAGACGCTGCCCCTGGCGCGCGGGCCCCGGGAGCCGAGACGTCTCCCACACACCCGGCGCTCGGGACGGGGACTGGGGCGGGGGAAAAGGATGGTGCCTCTGCGCCGAAAACGCCTCACGAGAGGCAGCTTAAGCCAAGCGCCTTGGGGGCCTGGCAAAGGGTTAAAGAACGACAGTTCCCCCCGCCGCGGTCTGACAGGTCTCGCCGCCCCAGCCGCTGTCAGCACCTCAGCCCTCCCGAAAAGCCGGGGCGCAGCCCCCTCGCCGTGCGAAGCAGCGGGAAAAAAGGGGGTGTGGGTGCGGGAGAGGCGAGACGGGGAGCGGAGCCCCCTCCATGCCCCTCACGGGCGCCGCACGCCGTTCCCCGCGCCGGAGCAGCGGGAAGGAACAATGGGGGCGAGAACCCACCGCCCCCGCTGAGGGAAGAGGGAGAGCTGCACGGAGAGAAACCCCACGCCTCTCTCTGTTCTTGGCCGGGGCGGGACGGGGCTCGGCGGCGGCGGTGGATCCCACAGCGAACCCCGTCCCGCCCCGG
>VXBI01007456.1:332803-433699 GCA_013397375.1 Toxostoma redivivum
AGTGTGTACAGCTTTCTAAATAGCAGAAAGGTACAGAACAGCTAAAATTATCAAACTGAAAATGCATGAAAATATTCAGAAAAGGTAAAATCTGTATCCTATTTGTCTTTCATTCATCTTCTCTTACTGGTGGGTACCAGTAAGGAATGTGAAGTAAATCCAGAAAAATTTTCTAACTGAAGCAATAAAGGTGCAGGAATCAAGAATTCTCAGAACTAGTTTCCCTAAGCAGGCATGATGTACTTCTACAGGCATCAGCACTTCCAAGCAAAAACTCCACTTTCTTTTCCTGGACATGGAAGAAATGCTTGCTGCTGTGATCATATTGGCTGTAGTGCAGGAGGCAGGAGAATTCATGCTGTAACTGCCAGACATGGAATAGTCTGTTCCTTTACTGGCAGGATTTATGCAGCAATCTGCAGTGCAGGGAAGTGCACTGCCTCATTTTGGAACTTAACTCTTTGCCCATGAACCACCACACCATGAAATTAATTTTTTTCAGTGACCATTAAATCACTTTATTGCAGAATTTCTTCCCTTTTTTTTTAATTTTCTTTTTCTTCCTCTCTTCTTGTTTTTAAATAATCAATTGATTGCTAAGCCTACTGTTTTAGCTTTTGCTCATTTTCACTATACAAAAGGTTAATTTTGAAATTGCCTTATGCTGCTGACATCTTATGAACAAAATTGGATCACTAAATGCTTCCCTGTAGAGATGAAGCTGTACCTCTGCAAAATGGACCACTGTATCCTTGAAAAAACTCACCTGGAACTGGAATGATAGTGCGCATAGTGGAGGCTCTCCTCCCTGCCAAACCCTACTATTGTTCTGAGATCTCACTGGGAGCACAGCACCATGTAGGGGATTTCAGTGCATGAAACAACTTCAAGAGGACCTTTACTCTGTAATTGTAGAAATAAAACCACAAGGGAGGTTAATCAACTGATTGCCAAGAAGGATGAGTCTCAGGAAGGTGGTAACTACCTTAGCACTTAGATAGAACATCTATATATGGGCTTGGTAATGAAATGTTTTTCGCATTGAAATGCTCCACTAGGGAAAAATTCCCTTGCTAATGGAACAAAACTGCTTCAATAGGTTGTTAGCTCCAGCACTGAACTGTAGAACCACAGCCCAGGAGAACTGGCTGCTGTCAACAGCAGAGAAATTATTGTACTGGGGAGTTAACTCCCACCTGGAAAACAAGCATTTGCTGGAATAAAGGAACAAATTTGCTTGCCTGTAGCAAAGGGATGCACTTACTCGCTGATGTAACTCAACCTTTGCAATGTAACTTTATTTATACTCTCAAAGCTGAAAAAAATCTTATGAAAAGACAAGAGATCTGTGTGTGTGTGCATTTGTGTGTGATTCTGTTCCATAAACTGAACTAATGTGATCATATTTCCAAGACTCATAGTGATTTGAACTAAAGGCAGGCAACTCATGTGCAACTCATGTCTGTGTTTCAAGCTTATGGGTAACAGAAGACCTGATGAACGTTTCAGTCAGGGAAAAAAATCAGTAAGACAAACTGATTGTGAAATCATATGTAAAAAAGGCAAAATTCATGTGGCACCCTGAATGTGTGCAAAATTCACTTATTTACCTGTAAATAAGTGATGGCAGACAGAGGAAAAGCAATCAGCAGGAAAGAGATAACCCTGACTAGTACTTCTGTCAAGCACAAGCATCTTTCAATGTGCAACTGCATGAAATCTTTAAGTTAGGGATTAGGGATTCAGCCTTTGCTCTAATGTTTAAATTCTGGATAACCAAAATATTATCTTCCATTAGAATTTTGCTCAGCATGTCCCTCAATATTGAGATGTCACTCAGATTGTATGGGATTGATCCCAGTGTGTCATTTGCCTACCTTATTGGGAGTTAAGCAGGAAAGAAATTTATGAAATTAGTATGAACTAGCTTTGTTGCAAAAATAAAAGGAGTTTTTAGGCTCCTGAGCTTCATCAGCTCCCAAGTTTCATCAATAGATGATGGCGACTCTTGCTTTCTGTGCCTTGACATTTTCCTCTGAGATTTCAAGACTGAGCATTAATTCAAAGGCAAAGCTCTACAGAAGATATATCGCAGCCAGAAATCTGTATGAATATGACCTTACAAAATATCTTGGGAGGCTGAATAATCTTGCTCCAGGACAAAGGCAGGAAAAAAAAAGAAAGTCAGTGGATTTGGAGTGCAGAATATTTACATAATATTTGATCTTTGTTATTTTAAAACAGCTACAAAATATGATTCATAGAAACCTAGGACTGGATTGCCAATAAGTTAGTCTAACATCTTCCAGATTCTAGAACACATATTACACAGTCCAGTAAATAAAATTATCTTTTTGCCATCAAAATTTTGCTGCATTTTTTCCCTGTTCAAATATTGCTAATTGTGTTAGCATTAAACTGTATAAATTCTGCCAAATTTATGAAAAATTAAATATATCCTGATGCTGTTGACTTTTTCTTTAAGGTATATCAAATAACCACAATATTTTTCTGCGTCTGATTATATTTGGGCTGTTATTTTAATGCAAAAGCAAAGATAAAGGGAAGATCAGTGACTTGGTAAGGACCATAGAAGAGTTTGGAAACTGTAGCTGAGAAGGGAAATCTTGGAACACTGGTTTCCAGCCTCCTTCTCTTATTGAAGTGAATAGCTGAGTAAATATCTACATTTAATAAAATGAGATTTAGATGTCCCTGTGCCAAGATAAAGAGATTGAACTGGAAATGAACTGGTACATTAAAAAATTGCACTGTCAAAAAAGAATGCTTTTACAGCTGAGGAAGACTTCATTTCAGTGAAGTTTGTGGTACTCTGTATTGTAGATACCCTTGAGATACAACAGTATTTGTGTAAAAATGCAACACAAGCCCTTTTTGAAATTTAATGGATAGTTTGTCCAAAAACCATTTGGTTGTGAAAAAACATCGGCACAACATCCTGTCACAGATGGAAAACTATTCCATTTAGAAGTAGAAATGAACCCACAGAAACACTTCTTCTGAAAACAGTTATTGACAGATAACAAGAGGATATTGGTAGTATTTCTGAAGGCAGAAAGTATCCCAGAGTATGAAAAAAAGAGCATGAGCATTTAGCTTCTGTTTATCCTTCAAAAAGGCTTTTCAGAAACATGACCTCTGAAGGGAATTTTGTGTTGCAGAGATCACTCTAGAAACAACCAGAGCAGAGCAGCAGCCTAGAACAAAGCTGCTTCTTGCTCATGGCAGTGTGAAAGGATTGTTCCCCTTTCTCTATTTGAGGCCCCTTAGGAAGCCTACAGGATGCTGGTTGCTAGGCAACACCCAAAGCTGTGGTGTATATAGCATTAGGTATTAATTATTGTCATGGGCCTTTTCCGTGGTAGCTCCTGAAAATATGCAATTAGACATGTCATAGGATAAGTAATTTTTCATTCTGATGGACAAGTATTATTAATCTGCAGAAAAGTCGGAATTTGATAAATTGTTCAAAGGTGACTAACTGTGCCAGGTCTAATATTTGCTTTTTGTTGTGATGCTGTTTTGTAATTGCAGCAAAGAGATTTGAACAGCAATATGGTTACAGTAATATGTTTAAAGGTTCTGAACTAGAATATAATATTAATTCATTTGTTTCCCTGATTAAAGTGCCTACCTTTTAACTGATCTTTACCAGCACTTTATTTTGAGTAGTTCAGGTCAGTAGTTGAGCAGAAAAAGAAAGCCTTAGAACATTAAAGTAGTAAAATAAAATATTTAATAGCAGCTGCATGTGGCCACAGAGAAATAGAAACAAACAACTCAAGAAATCAAATCTTGTGAGAGAGGCAAGTTTTAGTCTCATAGTGTCTACTGTGAGATAAGTTTCTGCATATCATTAGTGATGCTGGATTGTATTTATGAGAAAGGAGAGCTGCTCTTCCTTCTCTAACATTGCCTACCTAGATAGTCATCACAAGCATAACAGGATGTATTCATGGTACATTCCACTTTTAAGGGGATGAATCCTGAGAATGGTTATACCCCATGAAATTAAACAGGGTGGCCTAGATATTACTCTAGTTACTGCAAATGAAAAGGGAAGTCACATTAAGGCAAGTCATTACTGAAGGTGAAAAACATAAACAGCAGCATATTGGATATTCCTGTGTAGTGACAGTGACAAACTGTAACCGGTATCCAAGAAAATACATTACTGTCTCAGAACATGAACTGAGTAATAAGAAAATTAGCAAAATAAATTCTTGAACTTTTATCAATTAATGCAAGTAAAAAGTCTGCTAGTTTTATTCCAGTTGAAGAAAGAAAATGAGACTGTGGGTGGAGAGGCTCAAAGAGACACTAATAAAAGGTTGTGTGACTGAAAATCTTTGTATAGACAAGGATGCCTTCTCCCACATCTTGGATACACTGATATTTGTGCAGAAGGAGCATGAAATGTAGCAAAGGGGAACAGAAACTTTGGCTTATGTGACCTGTAGATGCAGCACATGTCACAGGATAAAAACCTCCCACTCTGTTTCCTGAGCTGTGTCCTTTTAGATGGATATGTGACAGAAAACTGCCATGAATATTGACATTGGAAAATTTGCTATGGGATGCTTCAGAAATTGGAACACTAATCAGACTGGTAGTGTGTTGCTTCAAATACCCACAGAGCATGCTAGTCAGCAAACTTACCAGGTAGGCAACAAAAATGCTAAAATTGGAAAATGACTGAACCTGTCTTCTTCTGGTGAAGAATTCTGGACATTCAGTTTCAATCAAATGAGGGCAGAAGGCATGAAAATTTCACAGCTACCTCCATAACTATTCTCAGCTCCAAAACATTACTGCCCACTTGTTGAGACCACTGACTGTTTTCCTTTTCACTGCTTCCAACTGGAAAGGTATGAGGAGCAATAATTTCATTCATAATGTTGATAGATACACAACTGAGACAAAATTACTATCCTTTGGCCATTCACAGGGATAAATGTTTTTCTTTGTAAGCTAGACTAATATTTTCTGAACCCCGTTTTTTCAATCATTTCATCTTACTAATAGTATGTATATTTTTTTAATGAAGTGCTATGCTAGGAAAATCAATTCTTTTTAAAATGAAAATATTGTTCCAGAAAGGTATACTGACGGCAGAGAAATGAAGAAATTAAATTAGTGTTCCTAAAAAAGAAAACTAACATACTGTAATTTTATAATGAATGTGAATGCATATGTTGCTAACATCCTATTTTTCAAACAGATTTAGGAATATATTTTTTTCAGCAGAGATTTTCCTTTAGTAGCCCTTCCAAAGCAGGTGGATTTGCTGTCACTGCCAAGTTCTGAGGAGAAAAGATGTACTGCATGATAGCAAACATAAATTTCAGGTGGGGTCAGGATATGTGTCTGTACTAGAGCTCAACCAATGCAATTTGTTTATATGATGGAATTCACACTGCAACCTACAAATAAGTGTGACTCATATCCTGTCTTATTTGTAATACTGAGTTTTGCCTATAAGTTGCAATCTTATGAATCTTCATAAAAACCTCCTCCTCTTTCCTGATATGTGTTTGATCAATATGTTTGTCTTTTCTCTAGCTCTTCTGATTTGAAACATTAAATAAATGAGTGTGGTATTTATGTGTATTGATTTTCTTTATTTTTCTTACATTTTGGGGTATTGCTTTGAATTACTTTGCACCATTTCTGGTCATTTGATACAGTGAAATGGGCCTGAAGTTATTTTTTTCCTGTTGTATATCATGTTTACTTCCTTCATTTTTTGTTAAAAATAGTTTGTATTTGTTTTATGATTCTTTGATCAGAACTTTTCATTAGTGAGCTATTGTATTTCGTTACATACTCTAACTGAAATTGTCATCTCATTTCCACTTCAATGTCTGTCTGTGATAGCGTTACACTTAATTCAGTTGTCTTCAGCAATGTTTTCTCACAGACCCAGATCTGTAAAGAATCCTGTTGCCTGACTGCCCAGTAAGCTAGAAGCTGGCTTTGGAGGTGCCCAAATCCAGCAGGAAAATCACATTGGGTTAGGAACTCACACTTATGAACTTGGTTATTTTGTGTGAGGGAGAGCAGGGGCAGGGCTTTTTAAGATTTGATGCCTCAGTCCCATTTTGTTGATATAAAGTTCAGAGAACCTGAATACTGTTCTAAAATAGAGAGATATCACCTTCTTTTGTATCCTTGCAGTTTGTCAGAGTTGATGTAATAAAATCTTGTATTTAGTGGAGACCAGACTCTTGGGTGTTGTACAAGATAAACAACCAAAAAATGAACTGCTAATGTATGTCAGCTGCATGCCTGCTGACCCTGACCTGCAATTTGCTTAAGACCAGAACATTATTTTTCAGTGACCTATTAGAAAAGAAAAGAAAACAAAAACAAAACAAAAACTTTACTGAAGATTAAACTGTTATTTAACAAAAGGAAACATTCTTGCACAGCTTAGCAGCAATATTACAATAGGAAAGATATCATTTGTTCCAAGAGCTGAGAGGAGCACAATTGCAAATATGATAACTCCTACCTGTCCTGAAATAAATATTTTTCTTCTCATCAAAAACGTTGCTTTGAGATGAGGACTTGTAAAGTCCTTTAGCGTGTTTCTAATGGATGTACCTTTAATCAAACAGCCAGGAACATTGGTGGCAGGGGGAGAGGCGGGCTCAGATTCAAAATCAAATATCCTTCTATGAGACTTCAAGTTTATTTCAGGTTTATACTAACTGTAGTGATAGAATCATGACATTCAGTAGCTGTACCTCAATTTCTGTCCCTGTAAACTCATTAGCCTCCCTCCCACTCCCTCATTCATGTTACTGAAAAATAGAGAACAGTGACCATTAAGGAATTCACTTGCATTCATATTTATCCACCATCATTACAAAACTTTACATTTTTCTAGTTGTCTTCCATTGACATGGAAGCATTTTATACTTGCTCTAGTTTGCAAAGGCTTAACTCAAGATAATCTAGAATTCCAATACTTTTATTGAAAACATGATTTAAAAGCAGAGGAAGTCACATGTAATTAAATATACTGTCTGAACAACATCTGTGTTTTCATACTCAGTCATAGCTAAGCTACATCAGTGCATTTTGTATTATTTGTACTGGAAGAACAGTAAATAATTTCTGGGGAAAGTTTTGTTTTCATTTACTAGCTGTCCTATTCAGTGACAAATTCTTCTTGAATTCCCTCCTTGTTTGGAAACAGAGGCCTCCTTCATTATATACACTCATAATCCAAGATCCTAAAGAACAAAAAAATCATTATAATGCCTGCTGAAGGCTAAAAAGACAGATCGGTGTAGACAATTGTGAAGTGTTTGCAGTCATAGAATTAGAAAAGCTCATTTGTCTGATTTACAGCTGCCTATCTAAAAGGTAGATCACAACATGAAATCTGGGCTGGGCTACGCACGTGTTAGGGTAAATAATAGCTAGGACCTCAAATAAAGACAAACAGCAATAATGGACTTTTCTGAAGACTTTCTTAGCCTTATTTTTCCCCCTTCTTTTTCTTTTTAAGTCCCTGGTTTAGTTTTTAGGATCCTAGACTTGTGTTTCTGTAAAACTAGCAAGCTATGACTTTTCAACTTCTGTATCTCCTAGATTTTTGTTTCTGAGTGCTGTACTGAAATTGTCTTGCTTTTCCACCTATTTTCGTAATTAGTGTTTACTTATGCTCTGTTTTCCCAACGTAATGGCATATTAATAAGCTGGAACATAGTACAGTTTGTCAGACTGTTCTAAATATTCCGACCATTTTAGAAATTTGTTGGTCTCATTGGCTGCATATAAATATAATGACCTATATGATGCAGGAATGAAAGAAATGCAGTTGAAAATAATGCGCTCACTGACGTAAGTAAACCATGACTGACAGAAAATGAACCTACACTAGTAGTGCCCAGATCACTATAGAAACAGAATAATCTTATGGCAAAATTCAAAATGCTAATCAGCTGAAGAGAGGCACAAAGTCTGTGAGTGCAACAGAGAAGGAAAGCAGCTACCAGTATCCCTGCTAATAGGGTGGTAAGGAACCCCATCACTGCAAACGCCATACTGAAGTTTATGATTCCAATTACTACACATGGGTGGAACTGAAGAATATAGAAAGGGAGAGCAACTGGAAAGTCAGAGATAGCCACCAATAGCTTTGGAGCACTAGGGTATGTGTGCTAAAATGTCTTCAAGAGGAGGTGTAGCAGACACGAAGGAATTGTTTCAGAGAAGTTAAAGACAAACATCATGCTGGACCATACTTGCTCTGAGTTAACTTGGATATTTTCCACTTAAATTTCTAGTGTAAGCATCTTGACTTCTTCAGTAATGGTACACTATGAAATTAAGAATTAATGCTAGAAAATCATCATTAGTTTCCATTGAAATAAAATTTTTCAATATGTCGAGGGACACATCTTCACCCTCTCCTAATAATAACAACTTTCAGTGATGGGTAAGATTGCATATTTAAATAAAAAGAAGAGCAAAGACCCTTTGTTAGTAAGATGCACTGGAGACAGTGAAGGGACCATTGTTGCCTGCTGCACAGCCTGTCAGTACACAGACTGGAATATGAAGTCAAATGTTGCTCCTGCTATCATCTTACTCTTCCATCCTCTCCTGTGCTCATCTGGGTTCAAAATTTAATGAAAGTTAGATCTTTTCAAAGGGAAAGAACAGTGACGTGCCTCTATCACTCATGTGTGGCTGAGCTTTTCAGGTGGCCAGAAGACATTCACAGAGTTTTGAGCAAAACTGGAGACACAACTACTCTTCCTTCACTAAGCAATAAAGGTGGATCTCAGCCAAGTTCTGGCCAAATGTGAAGAGAATATAGGTAGGAAAAAAGTTCCCTTTCTATCATCTTATTTGATATAATAACATTATTTTTTCTAGGGCACCGTATAGAATACTATCATTTTGGAGATAAAGTGTGATTATTTCATTATGGTCTGAGTTGTCTTCAAAAAAGTGATGTGGCAATCTTTCATATAGGTAGTCTGTACAATTAGCTGTCTTTTTATTCCTAGGGTAGAAAAGCTATAACAATGTATTTGCCTGATTCATCAAGGAAGCGAGCAATGTCCACTCAACTGCTTTGTCACTTTATTGATCTATTTACTTTTTAAATTAATTGTTGGGAGGGCTTGTTGAAAGGCAGGTAGGACAAAGGCTTCCCATCCCTGTCATTTATACACAGTGCTGAGGGAAAATATTTTAGTGTGGAAAACAATAGTGGTTAGTGGTACTATGACTTGACTTCCAATTACACAGCATGAAGCTCATCAATCGAACTGAATCAGAAAAGATGCTGCCTGCCCACATCATCCTGTGATACTATTAAATTTAATAAGAATAATTGCAAGTCTAGGAATGCTTCCAAGTAGTTCTGCTTAATGATCTTAGACTCTATGGAAGGGATGTTCACCTATTGCTTAATTATTTAATCTTTTAAAGGACATGTGCATAATGCAGCAGCTTATCAGTACAACTCAGCAGGAATATAGCTCTCTAATTGTTCTGTGCTGCTTTCCCTTTTGGCTTATGAATCCAAGCAAGGGCTGTTACAGCCTGCTAGGACACTGGACCTGTTGAGAGAGGGAATCACAATCACATTCTGTAATTCATCTGCCCTTGCAGATTATCTTCTCTAGCAAAACAAAGCAATACACAAAAAGTAAAGCACCTCAGCTGCATGTGGCTAGACTTGTCCCAGTCCTGTGGCTTCACTGATGGCTGAAGTGAACAGATGTCCAACCTCACTGCACTGAGAGCAGTATAAAGAAGCACTGATTTTGACCTAGCTGTTCTTAATCATGCTTGGAAGCCTCATATTATAAAATTTTTGTATGTGAACATATCTGTATTTATACATCTACACGCAAACTTGCAGGTTCTACATGTATACTTCAAAAATATGAAAATTGAAAAAGCTTGCTCTTGATGACAGGGCTGGGAAGACAGGTTTTGCTGATTTTTCTGTATCACACATCAAACAGACAAGTGATCCAGGTGTATATCTTTGTGTCTTTTGTATGTTGATATAAATACCCTATATATTAAAGATCAAACATTCATAAACTGCTATAAGCTTGGATATGAATCCCTCTAAATTCACTCCTCTGGATGTTCAGGTAGTGATGCGGATTCTGCATGAATGACCACATTATGGGACTATTCCATCATGAAGGGATGTATTTTGTCTTGTTTCCTCTGATGTTTTTGAAAAACTTCAATTTCAGTCAGATAAACTGAGGGGCAAGGCTGAGAATTCTGCAAGACTGGAAGATCATTTCCCGGTGTGTTCTCCCATACTCTTGATTCAGATGCATGGAAATTAGGAAGCAATGTAGTTACACAAATTAAGACAACAGAGAATCAACCCATAAAATCAAAATGGAAATGCAATGAGCCAGGTAAAAATTAGTCACACAACATAAAAGGTATGCAATGTAGTCCCAGAGTGACTTGTCTGAACAGGGAAAAAGAAAAGTGATTGCTTCATTTGACATTTCTAGGATCTCTTTGAGTCAGCATTGTTGGAGTTGTTCCTGAAGTTGTTACTGGGCTTTCTCAGTCCTGCCTGCTTAACAGCAGGAAGGCCCATACTGCAAGCTCAGTTGTCTGAGTTCTGTCAAGATTTCCAAACCATGGACTCTTTCTCACTTCTGAAGTTCTGGTAAGTACGGTAACGCAGGTAATCCACTGCCAGTGGAACTGGTGAATCTGGGTTTCTTATGGGTCTGTTTAGTATATGTGAATTAAGCATATCCTTTAGAATATTCTCACTACAACACACTCAGCACAGCCTTATGTCCCTTTGCCTCACTGCTGGGATACCAGCAGTCATCCTCCTAGCTTCCCCTGGACTACACGCCACCTCCTTCCGAAGCCCTGTGCCCTCTCCTCACACCACAGCAGTTCCCCAGCCTGCTGGAACTAACATAGCTCTTCCCACATCACTTCACATAAGTCCAAGCTATTTTTTCTGCTTTTAGCTGCATAAAGTAGCTGTATTTAGCCTGGTAAAGTCTGGATGCTAACTGACCTGTCAGGACATGCCTGCTGATTGCCCAGCTGGATGCTGCTAAAGGGATCATACTGAATTCTCTCTGCCCTTACCTCAGAGGAAGCACTAGTAAGGTCCCTCTTCTTTAATCAGCATCTATATTTCAGTGTAGACATATGTTGTATTTGAGATTTCTAACCATCTGCTTTATGGGGCTGAAATTGGTCAGGGAGTACCGAAAATAATGAGAAATGGCTGGGACAGGGTGGAAGGGAAATGCCTGCCAGACTACTAAAAGAAGAAACAAAGGGTGTAATTTTGTAAACCTCACATCATTGGAAAGATAAGCTAGAAAATAAAGTGAGTATGTCTCAAAACAGACAAAACTAAGTCTACTGTATCTTCACAGTTGTTTAGGAATGATTCTTTAGCTTTGCTACAGGAGCCCTGCAACAGAGAACAAAAATTTAGGGAGCAAACAGCTTATTTGCAAATGAAAGTGAGGGCTGAGGACAGATCCCTTCTGCATTTTTTTATATTTATGGAAGTAAAGTGAACCTGCTGCCAACACTGCTATTCACCACTGTGTGATATTATTTGAAATGTCTCATTAAAGCAACAGATTTTTTCTGTAAGCTTGAAAAGAGAAAGTTTTTATGCCTCAGGAGCCACAAAAGCCAAAGACTGGGCTGTGTCTTCAGGGGTAGTTCAGGGTAAAGTGTACTGGATAATCTTCTACTTCCAGAAGCATCCCTTGGAGGTGGTCAGTCTCTGACACACTGTGCTCATCTTCTTCCTGTTGAATACAGTACAGGAAAAATTATCACAAACATCTGAATCTGGTAGCTACTCTTGTCCTACACCCATGGGAAGGAAAAAAGGAGATCTTGCTGTTGCACAGCAGCTGGAACCCAAGCTAAGTGCTTCTAAGGTCGGGAAGAAGTCTTTTCCTGTGGTGTGGGTGAGAGCTAGGACAAGTTATGACAAAACAGTATAATATATGCTAATAAAGGTGCTCTACGACTTTTCAAGTTACATTCATATTTTCACCTGAAACTAAAGAATCTAATTTTCCATTATAAGTGAACCCCAAGGATAATTTCACTATTTATACTGCTGAATAACTGTATCTTCCTTTTCCTTTAGTATTTTCTTTTCCTTCTCTGTATATTTTACTTCCTGCCGTCTATTCATGATCTGAGAAGAACTCTTGACATATGAATTTAAGGGATGATTTTTCTGTTCCTTATTCTTCTATCTTCTTTTAGAGCTGAAAGATCATATTAAAGGATTTGCATTTAGAAACTAGAACATCCCTTTGACTGTGAATGTGTAGCATAAACCCAGCATTCCTGCTTTTAATTCTACTGTGACTGAAGAAAATTTCTGCACTTACTGCGATCCTCATGGATGTTAAGGGTGGTCTTCAGTGCTCTTTTTAAAAAATGTCTCTGTAACAAAGTCAAAATGGTCAAATGATCATCAAAATATTTCTCTAAGATTTATTGCCATATACAAAAGGAAGAAAACATTTCAAAGATAAGAACTATCACTTGGCTTGCAGAGAAACAGATGGGCATGAATTGCACAACTAACTAGAAGGAAAAATAGACCCCAAAATGAATTAAATGCTGGTTGGATGAAAATTAAGGTGTTTTTTTTTTTTTTTTCCTCAAGTGAGAAAGTGGTCCTACTTATAATGGAAAATTATTCATTCTGTACTGCAGTGTAAGACAAAATCTATCACACTGGAAGAAGATATTACTAGACTGCAAAAATACATGGTCTCCTCAGTAGAATGGACTGTCTCATTGAAGGGAGAGCTACAAATAAAATTTAAACTTCAGCAGTTTTGGACAAGAAGAGGATGCTTTCAGTATTTACATATTTAAAACTTTTGCTGAACACAGAGACCAAGTAAAACAAATTCTTTCATTTTGTGCTGTAGTTACAAATTATTTTTTCTTATTTTAAACTTGCTGAGATTTCATTAGTATTTTGTCTCCATAGATCTTTCTGTTACCATTAACTACAGTTGAGTTTTCAAAGTGTCAAATGTTCCTATGGAATCTATCACTTCATCTTTGGCTTTAAAAGGGCAAGTGCTGTAATAAAATTGAAATTGCTAAATATCAGTTAATTCCCACAGTAATTATTTAAGTATTATTTATGTCACTGTAACCCAGAGAGATCTCAGATGAGACTGAGGTTGATATCGTTCTAGATATTATCTAAGTTTAATATTCTAAACCATATTAACCTAGCTCAGTAGAGAATGGGCTATTTTATAAACCATCTGCTATGCTGCAATAATCAGATTTTTGTAAGAGTATAGAAAAAGTCTAATTGTTTGGTGTGCTTGTGGCAGATGACCTGCTCTAAGTTTCCAGTGAACTGCAGGAAAATGTCTTTATTCTTTCTGGGCAGGCAGCTGGTGTAGTGCTGACTAGCAAATTTGTCAGCTGTACTTCTCTACCCGTGGGTGAGCACACTTCATTTTTAGAAACCTACAATGCTGATGTTTGGGCTCTCATACATTGATGTTACTTGACTTGGGGATGACATAGACTATTACTGACATTAATTTTAAAGAACACCACAAATTAATAAGAGTCTTTGTCCAAAGAGGTTATATAGTCTAAATAAAGATAAACAGATGTACTTGGAGAAATTAAATATCTTTTTTATTTACCAGATGAGGAACATGAAGATTAAGAATTAAAATCTCTTTCTATGCAGGCCAGTGGGAATTTGGCCAGTAACAGCAACTGGATTAGGCTTTTGCCCACATGGACGGTACTGCAATAGTACAGTGGAGACAGGAACTGAGTGCAGGTTTGCTGAATCCTGGAACAGCAAAGGGAGTGTGGAAACACTTGTTTTGATTGGAGTTTGGTAGGCACATGAGCTCTGTTCTCTACTGTACAGCATGAAATTACAATTATACACAGTGTATACAACCGTTTCCATCCCAGAACTGATATCTAGAACTCATAAAAGTGCTTTGGGGAAGGTGTGTTTGTTTCAGGAGGACCAGACTACCATTTTAATGATTGTTCCAGCAATTTCATCAGGGTACAAACTGCAGTGTGTTTTTTACTATCTGATTCTAATCAATATTTGTGTGGCATCATGCCTACCATACACATGTTCCCTGTAATAAAATGACATGTTACTGCACAGTGGCTACTCATTATTTCAGTGTCCTCACAATGTCGTGCAGTGCCTGGGGGAGCCTTATAAATGTATGTGCAATTGGGAGGAGCATGGTGTTTGTAATGGTCCTCCTTACAGCTGGCTGTTGTGGATTTATACATTCCCCACATTTTAACATCATTTGAGAGTCACAGAAGCCATTTTTTAGCAGAAGAATGACCACTACCCTGCGGCACACAGCTTAGGATGGGGAATGAAGAGCAGCAGGACACAGTACTAATAGAGGGAAGGCTCATGCTAGTGGAGTCACACTATTCACCTTTTCTAGGCAGACTTTTTATTTTTAAAGGGGACCATATTGTTAATGCAAAAAAGTTAAACAAAAGAAGTTCCCTTACAAAGATGCACACTATACATTGTGTTTGTCTATGAGTGCTAGAAGCATTACAGAGGTTAGAATTTTATCTTAGAGCCTCTTAGTCAAGATTCCAATAAAATCATCACCCAACTCAAACACGCAAAATCTAATTGTCATTGAATTTCTAATACTGCAGACTGAGAAATTGAAAGAGAAACCTTAAAATTGTAGAGCAGTCACCTACATGTTAGACAAAAGGCTAAATGCAATGTTTGTTTTGTGAGAAGGGGAAGCATAAATAGGAACAACACATAATATCCAGAGAATTATCCTTTTTTGCTAGTAGAGTTGTACATCTAATCAGTCTATAAATAATGAATCTCACAAATACTTGAAACTTTCAGCATAGTGATTTCAAACTTTCATTTCCACAAGGGCTGTTTATGGCCCCAACAATTAAAGGTTTATAAAAACTATGCTCTGAATATACCCAGTAAAAAAACTTTATCCGACAAGATGAAAAATCCCCTCCAAGATCATGATACTTAAAGTTTCGTGTAAGTGACCCATTCTAGCCTTGGGTGTCATGTTTGTAAAATATTGGCTGAAATAACTGGGAATAGGGTAGTATGAAACAGAGGTAAGTGAAATTGTATGAAAAGCAACACTAGGGGTTTGTTCATACAAGTGAATTTCAGATGCAGGAAATGTTCATAGATTATTCTCCCTCCCTAGATAAAATCAGTTTAATAAGATAAATTAACCGAGCACTGGTTATACATAGGCCTTTTAGGGCCATGCACAAAACTGTTTATTGTATTCAGAAAAGAGCACAATATTTTGGTATGCCAGACATTTTGGCTTTATTCCCCCCAGTACTCTTTTCTCTGGAGCTCTTTCCCCCCTGGACTCCCTGTGTTCTTTGTTCATCTCAGCTGCCAGATGCTTCTTGCAGAGCCTGCCCTGGACCTGCAGAGCACCCTGAGGTGGTGGCCCTCACATCTGTCACCATCTGGTGCCTCTCTTGTTCCACTGTGGCCATGACTCTGATTGTAGCACACATCCCATGTGCTTGTAGCTTACAATTCATGTGAATATGGGGGTTCTGGACAAAAGGTCTCCTGTCTTCAAGTTATGTTTGTCTTAACCTTTTAGGATACTTTGCTTTATCAACATAATGTCACAGTGCAGATCAGATTTAATCTGGGGTAAATGCATAGAAAGCATTTTACAAAATCAGTTCTTGCTAATGGCCCTACAGAGGAGTGCTATGGAATACATTTTCTATTTTACTTTCAGCAAAGTGGTCAGCTCCAAGGTAGATATTTTCCTTTGTGTTCTGGCTTTCTTTTCCAGAAAGACCCAAATCATGCTCAGAAGGAGAAGCCTTTTTTTTCAATACTTTAAAATATCTTCCATAGTTACAATAGTTACAATTATAATTTACAAAGACAGCAGATATTTTTAATTTGTACTCCAAATATAGTGTTGGCCTCAGATATAAATCAAAGGCTTCTGAAGTAGTTATTGAATTCCAGCAGAAACCACCCTCATCCTGGAGTATTTAGGTCATTTGACTACATGATTCTGATGCAGTTGCTACATGGAGTGGTACACCTTATTCTGAAAAATATCAAAACCAACAATACCCCTTGACCCACTACAAGGCTTCTTGCAGAAAAAAGTGCCTAGAAATGTATGGTTGTCTGAATAAATATCTTAAGATTATGAAATTACCTTGCAGATGTCAAGCACTATGTAAATATTGGAACAAAGAATATAAATCCCCAGAAAGATTTAGCGCATGTAGAAGTAGGCAGTGACAGTTCATGGTGGGAGCAGTTAAATCCTTCCCATTTAGAAAGTAGAGCTATTGGGAACATCTGAGCAGGGAATCTGTGCAGTAAGTGAAACACAGCCCGTCTGGTCTGTTATTTGAAATGCACTGTTTTGTAATCTTGTGAAAATGAAACTCCAGGGAAACTAAGTACATAGCACCCACTTCACAGGCTTCCTAAGCGTTTTCACATTCAACAAAGCCACTTTTGTTTCTCTCAGGGTTCTTGGCTTAGAGCAGCCTTTCCCTAAGCATCTAAAGTATTGTGGGAAGAGCAGAACTCAGGCAGAGGTCATCTCCAGCTGGAGGAACAGAGGAGGAGGGAATGTATTGTTATGCAGGTACCCCTCAGGGACTAGTCTATTAACAAGAGCCTGACAATCAAATTTCCAATTAGCATTCCAGCAAAATCTGAATATGAAAGATAGCTGTATATCAGCTGAATAAATTACATTTCTACCCTTATTATTTCACAATGTTAAATTTCAGGTAGCCAGGTTAATGTAAGAAAATCTGCTACAGCCATTGAATACTTATTGTAGAAAATACAGTTAAATTTGCTGTTTATACTATGTATGCATGCAAAAATGCATTTCTCACATTTTATGTTGTCAGTTCTTTGATATACTTAGCTTTTCCATTATGTACTTGCATCCCAAAATATTTCAAACATGTCAGTGTGTAAATGTAAATGTAAATAAAAGGTATATTCCTATTGCAGTGCATATGGAAAATTAAATTTTAAAGCAGCAAACAGGAAAAAAACCCCTAGTACACACTGGTAGCCACAGGAGTTGTGCAAATACATGAAGGCTAAACCTCAAAAATATAAAGCTTTCTCTTTCCTCATAAACTTTCCCAGGTAAAGATCTAGTTGCAATTTTCTAGTGTATGTAGCATTTGATTGGGCATTTGACCAGGCATCCTGGCATTTGACCAGGCAACTGTGCTGGATTTGGTCCTGAAGGTGACAGACAAAATGCACTAGCTTGTAAAACCTGGCAGACATTGTCTACAGTCAAAGATACCTCCCAGTGCTCACCACCCTCCTGACTTCACATCTCCAATGATTGCTGAGGTTCCAAAAGACTGAGCTGTGGCAACTTTAGAGCAGACTTTGCCACCCTCAGTTCATGTGTGAGGGCACCAAACAGCCAGCACTATTTGAAAGCTGGACCTTTTGTCTGCCACCAGTGCCAGCGCAGAAGTGGCTCTAGTCAGTGATCACCTGATCACCAGTAACGTTTTCAAGGGAAAGAAACTCAGCATTCCTGTCCTGCTTTCTCTTATTCAGGGAGGGAAAAAACTCAACCCAACCAACCAGCACATGTAGAAATAGAAAGAGCAGCAGTTCTTTAAAGCAGACTACCATGTTAATGTTAATTAGGAGATTTTTTCAGAAATAGTACTAATTAAGTACATACATTCTGACTTCTTATTTACTCTTCTGAACACAGAGAAGACAACCCCAAATATATTCTCTGCTGACAATTGTGAATGTATAATAAGGCTTTTACCATATTTTTTTTAGAGAACCTAGTGCAGAAATCTGGAATTAAAAACCTCAGTAAGATGCCATTCTCTACCATTTGTCTTCAGCAGTCAGCAGGTGGTATATTGTACACTCAGCACTATGGCACAAAGACAAACTCAAAATTGGTCTCCAGACCATAGCGTGCCATAGCAACATTTCTCACGTGCAAATCAGGAGTTGTACATAGAAGATCCCTGACTTACGTGTGTCTGAGTCCAGAGTGAACATAGGAAATACAGTCCATTTAAATAAATTTTTATGAAGATAAAGTTACAAGTGTTCATAGGTTTTGGGTCCCCCTCCTTGCTGCCAGTGCCCAGGACAGCTCATGGTTTGTGTTTTGTGGCAGGGCAGGAGCACCTGTATTGTTCCACACACAGCCCACAGCAGCTGCGTCCCTGCTTGCACAGATTCATCAGTGCTTTTCTTGGCTCTGAGATGTGGTGAATGTTGTTCATATTCTATTCAGGTTCTTATAACTTGTCCATCATATTGCTTTCTGTGAACCCATTACAGCAAAGCTTATATTACAGTCTGTCAGATGCTGGGGTTTTTGCACATATATAGAAACCTATTTTTTGTATGTGAATGATCCCATGTGCAATAAAAAGATTCCTACTGCATAGTTTACTTGTAACCACATTAAAGAAACACATGTTTGCAGCAGTCAGAATGTGTTGTGGTTATTCTGTCATCTGAGGTTTTTGTAGTTTAGGTTTCAGTGAATTCCTCAAGGTTTTGCTCTGTGGTTTAGGAGGATTTGTTGTTGTTGTCTATTTTGCATATGAAGAAAATTTTAACTAGTGAAACCTTTTATCCATAGAGACTTTCTGTGGAATAAAATTGTGATGCACTGACCAAAATTTCCCTGCTGTATGCAAGAAGATGGATTAGATGGTTTCTTGAGATCCTTGCAGCATTTCATTTCTGCAGCTCTGTGTTTTTAACTGGTGTTGGGGTGTGGGAGCCATACGGGAGGTGTTGATCTGTGCTGAATGATTGCCTGTGAATTATAGTTTGTGTTTTGCCATCTGGCTGCCTGATAATTAGTCCATCTTTTTATCAAATGAATGGCACATGTCTTCCTTTCCTAAATACATATGCAAAACTATATATTTTGGAAAAGGTTCTTTACAACTTCAAAGAAATAGCCAGAAAGCAGTGTCTTTCTGTAACCACATGTATGTCCTCAGACAAACCTCACCCACGTATGGACCTAGACTATCCCCTGCACCACTCTGGGGTATTATGCAATCTAAGCATTGGATTTCTGGTTACGTGATGTTCTGAATTTGCTACATACCCATATAAGCTGAGGTCTGGATGATAAACTGTTTTACTATATAGCTGCAATATGTAGCTATATTTTCCTACAATTAATACATAAAAGACATACGCAGTATGACAGCACGTTCATTCTGCTATTTCCTCATCACTGCTCCAAGTATATTTCCATGACATCCGTTCCTGGTGGGACTCAATGGGTTGGGACTATCAGAAGAAGCAGGCTGAGCAGCAAGACAGCCTAAAGAGGACAAGGAGAGCATCAGGTACCCAACCTCAGCTCCTGTGGTACTAATACTAGAGAAATCTGTGGTTCATAATAGCGTGTGAAATCAGGAAATTCAAGAATTCAATGCAAATCTACCCCCAATCCCTGGGGGGAAAAAATACCATTTATGAAAACTTTTCTTTAACCAGGAAGCCCTGTAAACAGGTTGTTCAGAAGAGAGGGAAGGCATTTTCTCACTCTGTGGGATGTCAGCTATCCAATTTGGTACTTAAGAGCTATAATTCGTGAGTCACTAGCTATGTATTAAATGCACAGGGAAAATCTTATTTGTATATATTTGGAGAAAGATTTTTTTGATTTCCAATATTGAAGAAGATGTAATTTTTTAGAAGTTACAAGAAGTTTTCAAGAATTCAATATATTCAAAATTAAAAGTGTGTGCTAGCTTGTAAATTATAACAAATTATTTTTTCTTACCAAGAAAGAATTTCTATCATAAGATATATTCATTTATGCAACATTCAATGGGTTGGCAACTGCCAAACTGCCTAAAAATGCAACCTGAGGGGCCACTTTTGCTCAGTCATTGTGATTTTGGTAGTGTAAAAATCATCTGTTAGAAATTGGTTTGATGTAACAATATCTGCCATTAAAAAGAATTAAATAAAAAATGTACCATAAAGTCTCTCACACATCTTGGGCACTGAATGGGACTTTTAGCTATAAATAATCTAAGCAGTATTCAAGTTTATTGTATTAAATGTATATAAAGAAAATTACCATTTTCCTGTATTATTTAATCCTGTCTAGTGGAAGTGAATTTGTATTAATTTGCTTGTACATCTGATTGTACATCCTCTTTCCTTTGGAGTACCTTTGCTTTTCTATCGCCATTTTCATTACCATGTGTTGAAGTCTAAAATTATTTGTACAAGAAGACTCCATTTTATTTCCTTTTAATGATCATGATCATGTGGATCAGTGAAAACCCTTCTTTGTAATATGTATGTACTAAATTAGTAATTAGTCTTCCTTTTGTCATTGAAATCACTGGCAACAAATGATGGCCAGAAAGGGGAATGACCTTTCTGAAGGGTTTTCCTTCTATGCAGTGCAAAACAGGGGCGCACATGGATAACAGAACACTTGGCTTTGAGTAAGCACTTTAAGATCAGTGTTTGGCTCATTTCAGGTTGATGCCTGTTATGCCTGATTAAACTATGACTCTATTTCTTCGTTCTGCTACTGCCTATTGTATCCACTGTTATCTCCCATAAACTGTGCAGATGGTAAGGTTTTGGGATCAGGCACACTTTTTGTTATAGATAGATGTGTACAGAGCATGCCAAATAGGCATGGAATCCATCTCCAGCTGGAATTTCAGCACTACTGCAACACAAACAATATTCTTTGGAACAAATTTACCTCTAATAAAAATAATGGATATTTTCTTCCCAACTTAGAAGAAATAAAAACAATTAGTTCTTTTCTTTCTGTTTAGAAAGGCATACACAAAAACACATACACAGACAAATATAATAGTCTAGATGAGGGCAATATGTTTATTTTCCATAGATTTTATATTTGATTAGCCTATATAATCAAATAGGAATGGATAACTTAATAAAATCAAAGTAGATAACATCCAAAAAAATGAGCTTAGGATACTACAGAAATAAACTAGAACTCTCATGCCTCCAAATATTTATATTCCTATGATCCCCACTGCCTTCACCACAACTTCATTTCTTTCTGCTTATATAATAGGCCTCTTGTGACAGAATTTAAGTGTGCCTAGAACATGAAATGAGACTTCCCAGAAATCCAGTCAAGTACCCAATCCTACTAATGTAGGTTCTTGTGCTCTGGTCTTCTGAGTAAAAGCATGTCCAAGCAATGAACATTAATGTGTGATATGGAAACAGAACAGCAAGGACCTTTTGTTCAAGGCTTTCACAGGGCATTCTGTATGCTGCTGTGAAACCTTTGCTCACAGTTTCTTTGTGTGCACATCTGCTCTTTAGCTACATTTCTAAGATTACCAGCTACCAGTAGGTTCTGTGCATGGGGTACTTATTTTGCTGACTTCAGGGTTTGAAATGTCGCTTTACATCAGTATTTATTTATTTATTCTACAGAGATAAAAGCTCTTTTTTTTTCAGAGTGAGAAGTTACACTTGCAAAAAACTGTTTTGGTGGCTATGCCTTCAAATACCAAACACAAGGTTGGACAGATGTAAATCTTTGGGTCCAAGTCTCCAAAAAGTTTTGAAAGGAAATTGGATTACTGCTTGCTTGTGAAATATATTATATTAATTCTCTGACTTAGGGCATTCACTGGCTGCCTTTGGGCCAAGATGGATTATTTTTTCTTTTTCTCTCTTGATGTATAAATTGCTTCATAGGGTTTTTTTTTTTTTGTTTGACTTTTGTTCTGTTCCTCTAATGACCAGCCAACTGGAAATAGGCCACATGTCTAGACAGGATGCAAAGGAACAGTGCTGAAACACTCCTGGTGCCATTTGAAGTAAGCTTATAGTTAAACTCATAGCCAGATTTAGGACCAGAAAGAACTTTTCCCCTAATCCAAGTGCAACTGTTACAGATTTTTTGCTTGTTTTATTGTGTTCCTCTATATTGAAGGACACAGACTTTGTCCTAGGTACCTTATGCAAATTAAAAAAAAAAAATTCTACTATACTGGAATCTATAGTATTAGCAATATCTTTTATTCATCTTGCTTACTTTCTGTGGGTCATTATAGATTTTTTAAAAAATTATTTGTTGTAGTTGTTGTTTGTTCCAAATAAAACTTGGGGACTATTATAGCAGGAAGCAGGGCCTTAGGCCATTCAAGACTCCACAGATGTCTGTTAGTACAGGGAAATGCATTTGTTGACCTGAGTTGCCATTTCAGACTGATCTTCATATAGAAGTTGAATCCTGCTTGCAGTACCATCATCACGATTCATCTTAGATCAGTTTGTTACAGAAGTGTGCAGCAGAGCAGAATTTGGGCTCTTCATACAGAGATGCAAAATGGCAGTCAGTTTTTCAAGGCATGCAAATATAACTCCAATAGCTAATCACATTTCTGTCACCTTATTACTTAGAGTTACTGAAGAACATTTCTCTAAATGATAATTCAAAAGCAGTATGTCAGATAACACATTCAAGTAGCTAAGAAATAAATATTTGAAGGCATGTTCAGGTTTTTTGAAACCTTTCATTTAATCCAGGCAATTCTTCAAAAATATGTTTTCTGAATTTTGCAAAGTTTCTTTAGCATATAGAATGGACTTCAATAATTTGCTAAGAGACAAAAAGTGTGCAAAATGTGAGATCTTTGTCCTATTCAAAATAAGCCTATCTAGTTTGTAATCCTCTTATGCTGTGTTTTTTTACCTTAAGGAAGACTTCTCCCTTGGAAATTCACTACAACGGAAGTGCTCAAAATGTGTTTAATACGTGTGGATTTTTGACATGAGAAGACTCAAATTTTGAATAGATAGTATAACCACTAGGATCAGCCTGAAAATCTGATATATTATTGCTTCATAAACATATCTATTCTTCATTCACAATATTGTTCTAAATATTTTTCAGGTCTGGAAATGAATTCAGCTAAACAAACAAATAACTGTTATTTCGAACAGAGATTTCTGCTAATATCAATTTCATGCAGACTCTGGCTGGCACACCCCTTGTGTCCATTTTCTGCTGCTGAGGCACATACAAACTCCTGGCACTGGATAAAGGTGTTGTATTTTAAAAGACTTTTGAAGAGGATTAGAATAATTAAGATCTAAGACTTCAAAATACAAATTTCGTGTTATGTTATTGGAGTTGCAGATTATCTCAAACATAAATCAGCACATTGAGTAGTCAGCCATGTTTAGTAAAAGCTAGAAGTACATGGCAGTTCTGAACTTCATGAAGGTATGAATTTTGTACCATCCAGATTTTGACTGCTTTTATTCTAATTTGTTTATGAATACTATAAAAGTATGAGGTTCTTTTGTATTTCAAAAAGAAAGGTGTGAACCTCTTATTATGAAAAAATTATGTATGCCACAAATAGCACTATCTTGGTTTTGTGTCAGCCATGATATGGGATATAAAAGTAGTCTCACTTTTGTCTCTTAATAATACAGTGCAGATGTAGCACCGTGCAGTGGGATGTTAGATCAGGGAGCTGAACCTTTGATTTTAGTGTCTTGCTTGACATCAACAGAAATGGTTGGCAGTAACAGCTATGAGCCATATGCTTTTAGAAATAGGCTTTAGATTAGAAACCATAGAAGATCTCCATTGGAGCCTGTCATCTATGGCAAGAACCAGTAGGATGACCTGGCAGAAAATGGGAACCTCTACCCCCTTTCTCATGAGATCAATGCAGCGTGAGATGTGGAGACATTTTTCCTCCTTTAGGTGCTGTGACATTTCCATCCCCAGCTCTGCCATGGCAGAAGTCTGCCTTTCAGAATACCATTACCACTACTTGTCATCTTTCAGTAAACTGTCACTACCTGCAATGCATCTCCTTTACAGTTCCTGATTTTTCTGAAATGGATAGCAGCCATGGAACTGCCTCTTTCACAGTGTGTAACAGCTTTTGGTGCTTCACACTGTGCTAATACAGTGCTATAAATCTGTATTTTCCCTATAAATGCCTGGCTGATGGTAGATGTTATCCACAGATATAATCCACAATATTTTAGGATGCCTGTTACCATGACTTGTTTCTGGCTTCATAATGGCTGCTAGCAATACTATTTATGGAAATATGTCATTAACCCTAAAAGCATGTCTTTGAAGAGATCAATTAGAATACTTCCCTGTTAGGTAAATAAGAGTTTACCTTGGCTTATGAACTGATTTTTAATGATTCACAGCTCCTGCACATTCAGACACAAAGCCAGAGATCAGACTAATTTTGTAGTAACAACAACTTTTACATATTTAGTGATGTTCTAATTTAATCGAGGAAAAAAAAAATAGCCAGTAGGTGCACCCTTCCTTACTTCCTTGCTTCTCCCTGAACCAGGTCATAGAGCTCCAGAGGCAGCACAGTGAAACTGAGCACCAAATAGGTTTGTGAACAGCTTCAGGCTGTAAACTGAAATACTGTTCTCAGCACACAGAGTCTCAGATGACCTGCTTTGCTCCTAGGCCAGGATTGCTCAAAAACTGGAGACCCGTGAGCCTAGGTAGTATGGACAGAAACTTGGGCCTGATGCTGCCCATCCCCTCTCTTGCTGAATCCTTTCACAGCTCCTTTTCTTGACATGGATATATCAAGCTGCTCCCTGCTTGGAGACTATCTTCATGACCTTCATACCTGAGTTCAGCCTTCCAGTGAACAAACCATAAATGAATAAACTTGGCCTTCCACTGTAAACACTGCCCAGTGCAAGGCTAATTTGTATTTAGTACCAGGGCATCTAGGGTTCACATATATAAAATACTAAATTTTTTTTCCTTAAAAAAATCACTTTCTATGCAGAACAGGGACAAGGACAAACAATAGTTAATATCCTGTCCAACTTTTTATTATGATTTTGATTTTGTTTAAACTTAAGACACCTGAAGATAAATCTTCAGGTTGCAACACTTTAGTCCCACAAGAATCTGAAATCTAGCTAAAGGAAATTTAAAATCTCAACCTAAATTCTTTATTTGTCTCTTTATTTGACACTTTCTAAGATGTCATTTTAAAACTGCCTAGGGCAAATCTAAGAAAAGCAGACAGCAAATGACCAAGGTTTCTTTTTGTTCTGATTGAAGTCAAATTTGAAAAAAAAGTTTCATTCCCTGCGTTAAGAGCAGAGCTGGACATTAGAGTGTGTATTCATCAGGAGCATCTGTTTGTCTGAATTGCTGCCCAGCAACATTAAAGGAAATCTATTCTCATCCCTGTGATGGAACACTTGGGGTTTTCTGACACTGTATTTATGATGATCTTGTTATTCATCACATAAAGCAGGGAAAACAGAGTCATTCTGATTTCTCTGGCAGTGACATATATCCACAAAGGCTAATGGAATGACTGCAGATTTATGCTCTGGTGAGTGCAGAATTTGTTCTAGCAGCTCTATATTCTCTAACATTCAGATAGCAACACTCCACACACTGTGTAAGTTTTGAACCATCTGGTTTCTCCAAGAGTGCAAGAGCTTTTTAGGGAGGTTTTTTTGGCTCTAATTGAATATGGTTAGTTATTTCTTTCCCCATTCCTGCCATTGACCACAATGATACCTTTCTTACAAATTTTAATTACTTCATGATTTGTACAGCACTTGACTAGTTGCCACTTCAGTAAATTGAAGAGACTATATAAAAGGTGAACTGAGTGCAGTTCATGTGAAGAAAAGGAAGCAAAGATGTAAGATCTTTCTGCAGCAGGACAGGAGAAAGATTTGTGGCAGTCAGAGACTGCGAGCAAATGAAGGTCTTTGGCAGTAAAGGCAAAATACAAGCTGACATTGAAATTCTTGATTGTAAACCACCAGGGGAGCAGTACAGTATAACAATAATTGCTGATAATAGACACTTTCTTTTAGGGAAAATATAGCTGTATAGATCACATATAGCCTAAATTACAAATGCTATTCCATTCCAGTACAAATGTATAACCAAGACTGCACAGCTGCCAGGATAAGGAGGAAAACAAAGCAAAACTAAGCAAGCAAACAAACAAACAAACAAAAAAACCCACAAATAGAAGTTTTTTTGCAACTGTTGTTATGTCACGCAGGCACAGTCACTACATGACTTTCTAGCAGTTCTTTGGGAAACCAAAGAGACTTTTTCCATACAGTTTATTAGACTTAGAAAATTTTTTGTCAGCTTGAGGAAGGGCTTAGATTTAAAGATACTAATCGATATTTCAGAAATATTTGCCCTGTTTCCAGTTGGAAATGTAGCAGAGCTCCTGATGTGTGTTCTTTGATGGCTACAGTAATAGAGCAGAGGCAGAAGGGATCAATAAGTTCTGGACAGTCAATAGAGTCCCATAACACGATAGCCAGTGATCAGTCAATCAAATTCTTTGATTAGCTCAGCTTGTCAGTATTCTTTTTCCAGGATAAATTATTTGATGACTCTGAACAGCTTTGACCTTATTTTACCTTTAGGATAACTTTAAACTTCCATTGTTTGTCTTCTAAGAAAGAAATGTGCTTTTCAGAAAGGACACTAGGTTTCTAAAATAATAGCCTGGCAGAACATTTCTCAGCATGTTCAGGAAGGTGCATGATGTTTCACAGGAGATTAATTTGGATGACAAAACTAACACACCAAACAGATCATCCTTCATTAAGGAAAATCCTTTATGTCAAAGGAAGTATTCATATGATCACTGCAATATTTACAATATATGAAAGAAACCATTGTTGCCCTGCAGTTCTCCTTGTCTTCTGGTGTTCTCATGTTTACATACTTGTTCAGGCTCTCTGTGATAATAGAGGGTTGTTGCGCATTCCTTAGTGAAGAAAGCGAGGATGAACAACAGAGTGGACAACCAGTCATGGTGAGAGGCTGTTCTTCAGTGGTCCAATCCTGGATCATCAATGGAATTCTATAAATAGTCAATGTATTGTAAATAAAAGGGTCTTTTCCTGTTCACAATCCTTGGAGTGAGGTGTGTGTTCTGTCTGTCTCTGCTATGGCTGCGTCACAGCTTTACAACAAACCATTGGTTTTCTAACATGAGAATTTTCTGCAGCATGAAGCAAAGAAACCACATGTTGATCTTGGTTACCCTTGTGAAACATTACAGTCTTGTATGGTATAAAAATAGGAGTAGCGATTAGCCCAAAGACATTGGCACAACTTGTACAACAGTTTTCCTTTATATGACAACTTTTAGCAGTCTTTTATAGCATCTGTACAATACATATACTATGTCAAATACAAGTTAGAGCATCCATAAGAACCCACCTTATTGAGGAGAAGAGTAACATAAAGCAGTTCAGAGCTTCTGTTCCTTCCCTTAATCATTTTTTGCTACAACATTATTCTAAATCTCACAAATATAAACCTTTATTTTGAAAGCATACTTCAGTGAATTCCAGCAGCACTACCTGTCCCAGCCAGTGTGTGCTGGACCTTTTTTTCAGGCCATCCATACTGCTTGAAAGCCAAGCAGTTTAGACATCTGGAAACTTGCAGCCTGAGTGTGAGACTCCTCGTGTTCTCTCTGCTGTGTGTCCTTCCAATAGCCCTCGTCAGTCCACAGCACTGACACAATCCAAGTAATTTTGGCTTTGTCTCTTAATTTTATTTTGCAACAGAACTGTGTTGGTAGCAAATAACTGACAATTTTGTATATTTGTTTAACTTAATGTGCATTAGAAAGTTTGAAAGAAATCCACTGTTCCAGTACACTAAATTAGGCCAGAGTATATGAATGTTTTCCACAGTGGTATGCACTGATAGTCTAGATATATTCAACAGAGATTGGACTGGATTGTACTAGGAAGTACGTTGATTCGATGGAAGTTTAACTTGGAAGCTGAACATATGAAGTCACACAGTCTGTCCACTACTGTTTAAAGCTTCATCTCTTGTCCTTAGAGACATCTATCCATTTTTCAAAGTAAATACACTGCACATGCTGCTACAGTTGCATTTCTGCTTCTAGAGTATTTGTGCCTTTGCTGAATAAAGGTTTCCTCCTCTGCCGCTCCTTTACACCACTGATACACAATTGATATGTAAGCATTGCTAAATTGTACTATGATAAGTACTATGTGTCTATATGTATAGGTATATATGTATATGTATATGTATGTGTTTATATGTATACGTAGTATGTGTTTATGTCTCAGTGTACAGTAGACCTTTGGGAAGCAAATGGGAATGTACTGGATCAGCATAAAGAAAGAGACTAGAAAACCTGATGTTCTTTCATCTAGAGGCACTTCCCCTAAGTCCTGTCTCTCTCATCTCTGGAAAGTTACAGCATAGATTAGCCATGACATATAGGAGAGAGCAGTTTCATAGTTGTACATTTCTATACATTTGGGTTTGTGTAAATGTGATAGGTTGGGCAATGTCAGAGGGGTGTTTGAAAGCATTCCAAAAAGGTGCTGGCAAATTATGAGCTATGCTTATTATTGCTTAGCTGTTTTGAAGTGCTTTATGTTTGTTGCCTTGGTTTTTCCGGAACACTTTCATCTTACTTTTGCTAGAATTTAAAATTTCATAGCTTTGTTTATGTACCGTATTTCTGCCTTTGAATGTAAATCTTATTCTGTCCCTCCCAAGATATTACCAGATAAGATTTTATGCAAAAGAGTTTTTATCCTCTGGTTTACTTCAGAGACATGATGAGCCCAGAAAAGTTAGAAATATTATGAAAACAGAACAGAAAGCTTTTCCTTTGCTAGGACGGTGTCTTGAGCTGACTTCAGTTGATCAAGGACTTCAGAAGATCCCTTCTCTAACATACTCACAGATTCTCAGCTCTGATCTGTTGTCATAACATCACAGACAGTTGCACCCTAAGCTATGTTTCCCCTAACCCTTCAAGTATGATTTGTGTTAGGGGAAACACTTCATTTAAGCACTTTTTTTTTTAACCTGCATCATCCAGATAATACTGCATCAAAGAGCAAGGAAGCAACTACTTACATAATTGTAACATTAACAGTTTAGTCCAAATTTTCTAGAGAAGAAATCATTCAAGCAACTGAGCTTTTTGAGACAATGTGAGTTGCTCTAGTCCCTGCAATACGAAATCTATTGGAGGCAAGAAGAAGATGTAAATCAGAGAAAGCTGAAGTGCTCAGCTCTGATCTGGACTGGGTTAGAAGTAGTTTTGCTCCACAGGAAATTAGGAGGAGCACATCTTATCTCGTAGTGCTAAATGTGTATTTTGCAGGTTTTTTCATCTAAATTTCAGTATGAATAAATAACTGAATTACTTTCACAAAAATTGATGTAAAGAAATCTGAAGAGTATATACACCACCAAGACACTCCCCAATAGTCCTCTATTTTAACAGAATTTAGCTTTTAATATGGAACAATTACTCCTATTTCTTAAGAGACATATAATATGTGCCTTGAATAACATTACCTGCATCAACAGATTCATTCAGATCAAGATTTTGTATCAGTGTTTTCCATGTAAAACTTAAAGGGGGTTTTATAACTATGTCAGTGTGTTTTCCACTTGGAGAAAGTGGTCTCTAAAGAACAAACTAATAGAAAACAAGTTTCATATCCTAGTACCTGAAGCTTATTGCTTTGCTAATTAAATATTTAGTCTGCTCTCTGTGCTTTCTGCTAAATCTCTCTTTACTTAACCTCTCTTTACATAAAAGCTCATCGTATTAAGTAATTATAAATAGTGCAGTTGGCTGGTCTCTAATTAGGAGAGGAAAACACTAAGCGATGCGTGAACTACGGGATAATGTAGAGCACTCTAAATCTGCCCAGGATTCAGCAGATTGTATTACAGTCCTTAGGCAATAGCTTCAGATAGCCTGTGTAACATAACAATATCAAACCAGTGCATCATTACATACACACTTGTAATTAATAAGAACAAAACAAGCATTCACTGAACAAATCAGCAAAGTTATGTGCTCCTAAAACACTAAATGAATGAGGTTGTAAGTTTTCTTCAATACTGAATATTTAGTGTGTAAAATGAATGTGCTGAAGGGCTGAAAACAGTAAAGAAATAAAATATTTCTAACATTGGTATCACCCATTGTATTAAGAAAAGTTAATGTAAGTTACATAACAATTCTCAGGGAATAGCTATTTCATTATCTCACCAATTAATTGAATCTTATCAAGGAAGAAATAATTTCACGTTAAAAGAAACTAGCAGAGGCTGCACATTAATGTTATATCTTAAATGAGGAAATGCCTCATTTCACTTCTGCTCTCCAAAGGGCTAAAACCAGAACCCTAAGGCCATACTTTGGGGTGGAAATTAATATAAAACATTTATGTTTCATCTGAAATTCTACTTCTAGTAGTGTCTGAGATGAGTTTCTCATAGAAGTGAATTTTGTTCACCCAGCTGGCAGCAGTTAAAACAAGTAATGGGCTGTAGGCTTTAGTTCTTCTCTCAGGATTATGATTTTCATAGAATCATAGAATGGTTTAGGTTGGAAAAGACCTCAAAGGTCATTGAGTCCAACCATTAATCCTGTACTGCTAAGACCCCTGTAGTTTAATTCTAGGCTATTTTATAGGTCTTGCCCTCCACATGTTTTTTCCCTAAGAGCCCTCCCCTTTACAAACCAAGGAATTACTTTGGCATCTCAGTTTAATTTTTCTTAATGACTTTCTTCATTTTGAGATTCGCAGACCGAACTGGATATTTTTACCAGGAACCCAATTCCCATTCCTGGGTTACGTAAATGGAGCTTGTCCAGCCAGCTGAGGCAGCCAATGAACTCTTAGCAGCTGAGGGAATTTACCTATAACTTTTAAAAAGAAGCCTTGTTGGTCCTGCTAATTCCTTACTCAGTCTTCCCATCTATGAGAGATGTGATGTGCCTTGATTATTATAACTGTTGATGTTTTCATCATTCACTTACTGTAAGATTAATCCTTTTTTTTGGTTTGGTTTTGTTTTGTTTTGTTTTTGTCATTGTTTTTTGTTGTTTTTGTTTGTTTGTTTCTTTGTTTTGTTTTGGTTTTGGTTTTGGTTTCTTTTTTTACATTAATGATAACTTGTAGTGATGAGTTCCACTACTGCTTGTGGTGCCCGTGATCCAGTTTTGAACCCTTCTTCTTCCTGTTTACAGCTCTAATAAGACAAGCTAAGCAGAACTGAAAGCAGCATTCTAAGAAAGATTGATTTACACAATATTATATTACTTTTAGTTGTGTTTTCTACTCTGCTCCCCCAATATTCTTAGGACCTCACATTGGATTACAAGGTCTCCACTGACCTGTCTTCCATGGTGCCAAATACTTTTTCCAGTGCTGATAAAATTAATTAAACATTCAGCCACACTGTGAGAATAGTTAAGTTCCTTTCTTTACACATATATTGCATTTCACTTCTTAGCATTTAAAAAACATTATGGCTCTTAACTGTGGGCTTTTTTTTCTAATATTACCTAACTTTGGAACACAAGTTTTGCTATCTCATTTTGCCATCTGAAAAAAAATTGTTAAGTGTTTCATCTTATGCCTTGTAACTGATATTTGTTTCAGAATAATACTCTTTCTCTTGCTTCAAACCATAGTGTTACAACCATATGGCTTATTTAGCAGGGATTTCGTTAGAGAATATGTGAATCGCCATGCTGATTATAGAAACAGGGGTTTTAGCTATTACTTCAGAGCCTGCATACAGGGAATTCTACTGTATTAGAAAGTTAAGGGGTTTGTATGCATCAGTTTTTCTTTTACAGAATATTTACAATGCCACTACTGAAACATGTTATATACATTCAATATTTTGCAGCTTGAAATATTTTATTCAGCTCACCTGGCATGGAAGCAGAACTTATCCACAGATAATCTATTACGCTTTCTTTCAAATGTTTCCTACACCCCAGCCCTCCATATAATTGAAGTGCCACAGTAGCTGATTCTGCTGTAAAGTTCAACAATAATTTTAAATTCCTGGCACTACTCCCAGTGGAGCTATGTTAATTTGCAGCAGCTAAAAATATGGCCCAATAGTGCTGTTTTGCTGCATTTCCCCTGCTTCCCAAACAAAACAAAGCATTTAAATGCCTAGAGAACATATTTGTCATATATATGATGCTATTTAATAACATACTGATAGAGAATAGTATGATGTCTAGAATACTGTGATGATTGCCTTTAATATGTTTCAATAATAGCTTACAGTGAAGTGAAATAGCAGTTTTACATAAAGCATATGAATAATACTTCCCAAACTAAATTTAAAAGTGTTCCATTACTCCTGGCTCTTTTTCTCCTGTTTCAGAGCTAATAGTAGAAAGCCTCAGGTATACCATTTTAGCACATACTAATTATCAGTTTTTCAAAGTCAAAATAATTCTAATAAACTGGAAATCACCTTGTTAGGAATGGTTAATCATTATGTCAGGAGCAAAGCAGCATCCTAGTCTGTCATACAGAAAGGAAACCTGGGTGAGGAAGCAAGAGAAGTCCTCTCTTCATTACCCATCTCTATATAGGTCAGTCCACATCTCTCTGTGTTGAACAGATGCTGCCAATGTGTGGGGCCTGCCTAGTCAGAGGATGCATATTTAATTACCTTTGAATCTATAGACAAGCATAAAACTCATAAACAGACATAAAAAATATTGATAATCAGGAGAAAAATTAGGACTAAAAAAACCTTCACAATTAAGAGATATACACATTTTTGGTTTTGAAAAATAGACAAGAATAAATAGAATTAATTGAGGTATTTTGGGGGCTAAACTATTCCCGGTGCAGGTTATTCCTATTCATTAGTTAAGTCTGTGTATAATCTTCCCACTGCTGGTCTTGTGATAGACACAGATCCCTGAGTTCCCTCCCGAAGAGGACAGTCTTCTTGAACTGGGACTGGGTAAATGTCATTTTGATAGAAAATTATCATGCAATATTTAGCTTAAAAATATTGAATTTTGAAGTGGGATGAATGTTAAATGCCAGAAAGTATACTATAAATTAAAAATAGCACAAATAAAAAAATATACTCTGTGTGGATTGCTGGCACCTGACTCAAAATCATCCTGAACTTCACTCTACCTAGGTCTTGGTGAGAAAGCACAGGAAATTCCCAAAGCTGAATGAAAAGCAGAAGGCCTGAATGTCTTTATGTAACAGTTTTGCAGTTGGAAGCAGCATCATGGAACAAAATGAGTCATTCATCCTACGTGGAGAAAGAAGCAGAGGTAAATTCAGGTTTTCAGGCTAAGAACTTTAGTCATTTGTGTCATTAGAGGTAGAGGAGGAAACTGCGTCATGGGCTTCTGAGTTGATGGTAAATCTATATTAATGGGGAGGAAAAGCTAATTTCCACATTCTTGGTTGCAAAGTCCCTGCCTCAAGGACAACATTATGTTTAAACCCTGCCCTCAGATCAACTGGTGTAGCACAAAGTATTAGAAAGAGAGGAGGGGTTTACCCTATGTAGTGCATACCAAGAGCTGCCAAAACCACACATTACAAAACAGACTGAACAGGTACTCCACCAACCATTCCATTCAAGTTAGGTTAGATCCCTGCTCATTTTTTTTTTCTTGCACCATTCATCATGTACCTGTTTCCTCTGGCTGGTGAATAAGTCAGTGGCCTTTCTCACAGCAGTACTTTGCAGTCTTCACCTCCTGAGAGATTTTTCCTGATTACTGGTAAGACCTGCAACATGAAGAACCGACATTCTGAGAAAACAGTATTAGTCTAAATCTGATTGATTGTTGCACAGCTATTGGTGACACGAGCATGTTGACATAGCAAGGGGTTGAAGCTCAACAGTAGTGTGCTCCAAAAGATGGCAAATATCCTTGTATCTTTTTACTTTCCCACAGGATTGTGGGATAACTACCACCCTAATTAGGCAGTCTCAGTGCTCTGCCCACCCTTGCAGGGTACCACTGTCTGTATTCAGTGACTGTTCTTACCCCACTCACTACTTTTTCATGCAGATTGTACAAAACATCCCAACAAACTGAATTCTCTATTCTTTGAATTTTCAGCTGCTCTTATAGTTTCATCCTCTTCCTCCACTATTGTGTAGGTTGGTTTGTGAAAATGCCTTGCCTAATTCTTGTATTTCTTCATGGTATTTACAGACAAAGTACACCCATCTGCATTTAGATCACATTGGCCACTAACACCTGGCTCTTTCAGGTTCTGGAGAAGTTTAACTACTATTGATTTTAAGGGATTTCTCTTTTATTGTTTCAAAACCTTCTACAAATGCTGACAGGAATGAAAACAAGGTACAGTGAAAGCCAATGGAGAGGTGAAAAGCTAATCTCCACTCAGGAATACATATTAAGATCTTAATGAAATTATGATATTAATGAATTTCACTTCATACTTAGTCCTAGGTCCAGCATCCACTGTGTTTCCTGAAATCTCCTAGAAGAGTTTGTTCCAATGTTATTGGATGTTTTTATCAAGGATCCATAGAAGATGTAGTTCAACTGTAGAAAAAAGATGCCTCCAAAATGGGTGAGAAAGTAAATTATGAGATTAGGGACAAAAACACTGTCCATCAAAATGTACTCTAATTCAAGCAAGTGCTGTGTAGCGTCTGGATACAAAGAAGGCCAGCTGTTCTTACAGGTGAGAGACCTGTTGAAGTATTCACTAGAAAAACCCAAATGTCCTTTACTGACCTGTTTCAGTTTCTGGCCATAGCACTTAGTAAGATGATTGCATATGTTCCAAGGGTAATGCAAAAATTAGCTGGAAAGGCGCTTTGTCTCTAAACATAGCAGTGCTAAAACCATTGCTAGAATCCTGTTTCTGACTCTTGACAGTCCCTTTTAAGCAACAGTGTGGAAAGTGCGGAGTGTACAAAGGGGGTCACAAATAAATCACAAAGGATAAAATTAACAACTTGGACACTGAGGAGTACTGCTGGATTATTTTCAAGATCTGATCCATGAACAAAGCTTTTGTTCGCGTAATATCTCACAGGCAAAGGCATTGAAACAATCAGTAGCTGGGACTGAAGATAAAGGGGAGAAAAAACAACTTTAAACCCTAAAATGACACATGATTTTTCTTAGCTGTGAAGGTAGGTTAAAATTGTATCAGCTTATCAGGAGGCTGTAAATTCATCACAACTTTAGGTCTTCAAGAAATGATTGCATATATTCCTATAAAATGTGCTTTAATCCAGTTCCTGAGCAAATGTCTGCAGACAGAGGTCAGACCAACTGATTATAGTGGTCCCTACTAGTCATCAAAGAAATCTGTGAAGGACAGAGCTGAGATTTAATTAATCAGATTTTCAGCTCAAAGCTTTTTATTCATGTTGAGTTTTACCACTTTCTTTTGTTCATGAGAGTGATTAGCAATTCCACAGAGAAGAGTTTACTGTAAACATGACTAAGGGCTCAGAAATCATAGTTAAAGCTGGAGTATCATTTTACCAAAAATACTTAGTGTGGAGTCTGTGGCAAAATTATGTCATTTGGAACAAATAATGCCTATAATGCACTTACGCCCTTCATTTTTTTGTCTCTTTTAGTACTAAATTCGAATTTGAATAGTATTGGAGAAACTTAGCTGCCTCTTGTAGGAAAGATAGTTATTTTCACTATATTTAAAGGAGTAATTGATTTGGTTGATTGTAATCCATAAATCTAGCTTTTAAAAATGAAGTTATATCATGAACCATGTTTTTCCATGCTGTTTTCAGGGAAGTTTGTCATTAAGCCTTTTTCTCATCCTATGGACGGTTTTGTTCAAAATTTGTTTAAGACTACTCTTAAGATTTAGATGAGTACTAATTCTCATGCAAATTGTTCAGTTCCATTGTGGAAGTTTTTCACATTATGTTCTGTGTGATCTGGAGCAGAACTTTTACTGACAGATGCTCATGCAGTGACTATCAAGGGACAAAATTAAAGTCTAAAACAAGAGAGGAAACACATGCATATATATTTATACATCACAGTTGGTTTTTTTTTAAGTTATTAAGGATTTTGTAGTTCAATATGAAGTTATCTGATGACACGTGAAAGTACTATCATCAGGATTTTTTGATAGTTATATACATGTGGGTGGCAAACTATGAATCAGATAAATAATTGAGAGAAAACTTATGTATGCAAAATTCTCACATCCCCAGAAGCACATATGTTGCTGAGAGATGTCACATATATTATGGGAAGGGGAAAGCACAATATTTAAGGGGATTTTTAGAAATGCTACTGGAGCTACTTTCCATATCCTTTTCCCTATAAATTGGTATTATTTATCTATAACAATACCTGAAAATACCTTCTGACCATGTTATCATGAGACTCAGAGAGACAACTAGCTATGGGTTCCATGGGTAGCCTGCAGATTTCTTGTACTCAAAAGGCTGAAGCCATTATTTCTGGCCTATGAAGTCCTGATATAATATACTTAATTCATGGAAAACGTTTTCTGATTTTATGTATAAAAAATCTGCCAGCAAGATCATGAAGTTTGCTGAATAACTTTTTTCTGTATATTTGTACAGAAACACATGTGTTCTGGAAAGAGATGCTATTGCCTAATACTGCAAACAAACTAAAATATGAGTGACTTTATGATTGTCAGGTTTCCTAAAGTGCAATGTACGCCGATATAATTTATTTTTACATGTGTGCATCTTTGAAATGACACCTTGAAAGATTTTTTAAATTATCTACATATCCTCTCTAAACAAAACCAACTCAAACAAGTTGAATCTGTTTTGTGGCACCTACTGGGAGTTTGCAACTTAGTTCTACTACAGAGTACAATTAAAGTAAAATGTTTCCAAGAGATTTATTAAAGAGTAATTCAGCGAAAAATACTGACAATTCCATCAAAAAGATGGATGTCTAAATGGTTAGGACCTTTCTCAGGATATCATAGAATCATAGCATAGTTGGGTTGGAAGGGACCTTTAAAGGTCATCAAGCCCAACCTCCTTGCAATGAACATAGATATCTTAAACGAGATCAGTCGCTCAGGGCCCCCTCCAGCCTCACCTTCAATGTTGCCGGGGATGGGACATCCACTACCTCTTTGGGGAACCTGTTCCAGTACTTTACTACCCTTGTCAAAAACTTCTTCTTTATATCCAAGATAAAACCATTTAGTGATACAATTTTAGTATAAAACCATTACCCTTGCCCTATCAGGCCCTGATAAACAACAGGCCCTGATAAAAATTTGCCCCCATCTATCTTAGAAGTGCCCTTCGGGTACTGGAGGGCTGCAATAAGGTCTTCCCAGAGCTTTCTCTTCTCCAGGATGAACAACCCCAGCTCTCTCACTTTTGGCTTGTAGCAGAGGTGCTTCATCCCTCTAATCATTGTGGTAGCCCCCTTTGGACTTGCTCCAACAGGTCAGTGTCCTTCCTGTGATGGGGCCCCAGAGTTGGATGCAGCACTCCAGACCACTGGGGTCTCACCAGAGTGGAGAAGGGGTAGAATCACTTCCCTTGACCAGCTTTTAATGCAGCCCAGGATACAATTGGCCTTTTGGGCCGGGAGGGCACTTTGCCTGTTCATGTCCAGCCTCTCATGCACCCAAGTCCGTCTTGGAAAGGCTGCTCTGGATCTGTTCATGTGAAAACCTGTGTTGATACAGATGCAGCACTTTGCACCTGGTATTATTAAACCTAATGAGTATCCAATGGGACAATTTCTTGTGCTTGCCCAAGTCCCTCTGGATAGCATCCCTTCCTTCATGTGTGTCAACTGTATTACTTAGCTTGGTGTGGTCTGCAAACGTACTAAAGGTGCACTTGATCTCTTCATCTATGTAAATGATAAACACATTAAACTATCCCATCCCATGAGAGCACTGCTGGCTCCTGGAAATTTTCTTCACTGTCCTGAAGTCCCATTTCACCAGTAAAAGCCCCTGTTTAAAATTGATACATTTTTCTAAAACATTTGCATTTGAAAAATTGCCATTTATGCAGAAATGTCGCAGCCATTTCTAATACAAACTTGATTCATAGCCTCTACCAAAAGCAATACAGAAATTCCTCTATACTGCATTAAGCATCTCCCATCTACACATATCCTACATACAAGTCCTGTTCCAAGACCTCCACTAAGATCTTGATACTTGCCCAGGTGCATGAAGCTTTTGCTGTGCCCATCCTTTTTGAAGATAAAACAGTAATTTCACCTCTTGTTGCTAAAAATGCAGGGAACTAAATTAATTGATGGTTGTAAGATTAAAAAAAAAAAAAAAGAAAAAGAGAAAAAAAAAAGAGAAGAAAAACAACACCTTCCTTTCTATTATTCTTTTAAAATTATATCACAGCAGTATTTTTAAAAAATCCCATATATAGGATATCCAAATAATGATTGAAAACTATTTATATCCCAGCTTTCCCATCACAAGGGAATGCTATATGAAAACACCATGATCAATATTAATTAGTACAACCTCACTGCAGACAAAAACAAACAAGCAAACAAACAAACAAACAAAGCACAACAGTGTAAGGAAAAATTCATACAAAAAGCCTCTAGTGGCAAAATGAAAAAACCTGTAAAATCTAAGCCAGTCTAATTCAATAGTTGATTTTGCTCCTCTGCACAGGTTTTGGAGGAAGGTTCTAGAATGTGGGCTCTTCTGGTGAGGGCACCTTTACCCCCTCCATGCCTACCAGGTGTCTCACTGTACTCTCTGCAATCACAGCAGCAGTGCTGGGGATTTGGGAAACTGGTACAAGCAAGAGCAGCCTAAGGCTACTGTGTTGAAACTGGAAAGTAGATCACCTTACAGCTGGTCTAGGACCAACCAGCACTGACATGGCTTGCAGCCACCACTGCAAACTGTAACTCAATTATACTTTTGCCCTTCAGGTACCAGAAGAGGATTTATGCCATTAGCTCCTATTCCAAGATAATCAAGCTGTTTAATACTTCCCAGCATCAAACATTAGGATTATTAAAAATATTGTTTTATAATTGTTTGAAAGCAACAGTTTCTACATACACTATATGCACGATCCTCTTTCCTTCAGATATTTAAAACATCATTTTAAAGCACCTTTTCATATCCTTTAAATCTATGAAAACTATCTGTTAATAATATTAAATACAATCCAAAGTATTTACTGCTGTAAATAAAACTAATACAATATGATAAGATCCCCCCACTTTAAGCAGCCTTCTTTGCATCTTTATGGTACTTCAGCTCCTACTGTTATTCTAATAGCAAGTATATTAGACCTGGTTAAATGCCACAAATAAGGCTTCTGTGGAAAAGACAGTATAATCTCACATTGCCTAAGGGATGAACAGCTTATGCAAGTGGGGTATCACTTTGCCCTTGAGTAAATCATTACATTTTTTCAGTGGCCTACATATATAGAGATGCATAGTTATGTCTGGAGAGTGTTGTAAAATAACCTCTCTTAAACTTCGAACACAGCAAAAGCTGCAACCAGATCATTTTCCCTTTTGGGACAGTCTCTTTCTTTTGCTGTGTGTGCTAATGTGTTGATCCCAGACCAGCACCTTCTCCATTCTCTTTCAACTTCCATCTAACTTGAACAGAAAGATGCTTGCAGGGTTCAGGACTTTATTATCTAACTTCTGTATGGAGTCAATTCTGACAGATCTTTTACTGAAAGATCCTCAGAAAAAAATAGCATCTGTGCACTGTCAAATTAGTAGCTCTAGCATTTGCTGTGGCTAATGTATGAACTACACTGGACCAGAGTTTGATGTAGTACTGTAGAAATGACTGATACCTGGCTCATATTAACCTATCTAAAAGTGGAGATCCAGTTGGAAATAATACTGCAATCTCCTTAAGAAATCACTGCAGAGAGACAGGCAGCTGCAGAGGACACTAAAACAGGCATCTGAGATAGATGAGAAAAATTAATCCCTAGAGGGATCATAGGCCATACCTGCACACAGAGAGAGTTTAGATGATTAGTCAGGACCGACCATCTATCATCCAGTTGGTTTAATGTGGGTGAGATGAATCCAACCCTTGCTTTCTGATTCAGATGTTGAAACTATTAAAAAACAAACACATCAGTGCAACAAAAAGAAAGGTCCCTCAGATGGTTCCTTATCCCCTTTTTCTAACTCTGTAGGGTGCTGAGGAACTTGCAATATGAATGATCCTGGATGTTATCCAGGGAGATGCCAAGGACTAACCCACAGGAAACCCCCAGGCATAGACTGTGTCTGAACAGGCTCTGCTCTGATGTCTTGGGGGAATAGGTGCCAAACTAGGAATCAATTACAGGACAGAAGGCAGCAATCATTCAGCCTGGTAGGATAAATATTTGGTTCCTCAACCTAAAGGGCTTCCTATCTACCTCCTGACAGTGGGTGCTGACTCTGATGATATGATTATGTTGGGGTTGTTTTCCAGTTCCATTTTTAAGCTGGGCCACTGTGCAGATAGGAATCCAAGATGTGAAGGGGTAAAAAGAGCCTAAATAGAGGAATGCTGACTTAACCATGCTTAAGTCTCTGTCCTGTTGGGTTAAGACTCAATTCCAGCCCTGCTCCCAGGAGTCTCATGCCCTGCCAGTGAGGATATTTGCAAAAGAAACTGGGAGGAAGCATAGTTGCGACAGATGACCCAAACTGACCAAAGGTATATTCCAATAGAATATCATGTCTAGTCTATAAATAGGGGATACTAGGATGAGGGACCAATGTGGGTTTAGGAAGGGGGGGTCCAGAACTGGTCAGCTGGTCGTGACTAATTGTATCATGCACCACTTTTTTTCCATTTTAATTACCATCACTTATCATTATTACTGTATTTTATTTTCAATTATTAAACTGTTCTTATCTCAACCTACAAGTTTTACTTTGATTTTCTTCCTCATTCCACCAGGGTGGGGTGGGATTAACAACTTTCCAGTGTAGAGCAAGTGACTATGTTGTGCTTAATTTCCAGCTAGGCTTAAACCATGGCAACCATAAATCACCTTTGCCATGTTCTTCCCCCCATGAGCCTCACCTTCCCCTTATAACAGAATGATAGAATCACAGAATATTCTGCGTTGGAAGGGACACAAAATGATCATTGAAACNACCAATGTGGGTTTAGGAAGGGGGGGTCCAGAACTGGTCAGCTGGTCGTGACTAATTGTATCATGCACCACTTTTTTTCCATTTTAATTACCATCACTTATCATTATTACTGTATTTTATTTTCAATTATTAAACTGTTCTTATCTCAACCTACAAGTTTTACTTTGATTTTCTTCCTCATTCCACCAGGGTGGGGTGGGATTAACAACTTTCCAGTGTAGAGCAAGTGACTATGTTGTGCTTAATTTCCAGCTAGGCTTAAACCATGGCAACCATAAATCACCTTTGCCATGTTCTTCCCCCCATGAGCCTCACCTTCCCCTTATAACAGAATGATAGAATCACAGAATATTCTGAGTTGGAAGGGACACAAAATGATCATTGAAACCCAGATCCTGGCTCTGTACAGAACAACCCCAAAAATCACACTATAAGTTTGAGAGTTATTTAAACATTTCTTTAGCTCTGGTAGCCTTGGTGCCTCTTCCCTGGGGAACTGGTCCAGTGCCCAACCACCATCTGGTGTGGTTGCCTAATATCTACCCTAAACCTTCCCTGACACAATTTCAGGCCATTGCCTCAAGTCCTGTCACTGGTCACCTCAAAGAAGAGATCAGTGTCTGCCACTCCTCTTCCCCTCATGAAGAAACTGCACTGCAGTGGGGTCTCCTCTCAGTCTCCTCCAGGCTGAACAGACCAAGTGACCTCAGCCACTGCTCATGCAGCTTTACCTCAAGGCCCTTCACCATCTTTGTGGCCCTCCTTTGGACACTTTCTCATAGCTTTATATCTTTCTTACATTGTGGCACACAAAACTGTCCCCAGCACTGGAGGTGAGGCTGTCCCAGCCCAGAGCAGAGCAGGACAATCCCCTCCCTTGCCTAGCTGGCCATGGTGCCTGATGCACTCCAGGACAGGTTTGGCCCTCCTGGCTGCCAGAGCACTGCTGACTCATGTTCAAATTTCCGTCAACCAGGACCCCCAGGTCCCTTTCTTTGCTGCTGTTTTCCAGTATCTCATTCCTCAGTCTGTCCATACATCCAGGGTTGCCCCATCCCAGGTGCAGAAACTTTCCAGTGTTGAACTTCATATGGCTGGCAATTGCCCAGCCCTCCAATTTGTCAAGGTCTCTCTGCAGATTCCGAGGTAACTCTATTTGTCATAACTCTATTATTATTATTATTATTGTTGTTATTCTGTTATAAAGTATCTAACCTTTCCAGATTCCATCCTCTTCTCTTGATGGATTGCAGAGCTTGTACCCAGGGTCCCACTATGAACCAACTCATTCAAGGTAATGTGACCTATTGAACCCATCTTACTCAACATTATGGATTTGGCTGACAAAGCAGCTCAGATGGAATTATATTTTCAAGACCTAAATACCACTTGTTTTACCCTCTGCCAGCAGAACCAACAGAGATTTGCTCTGCCTCTATAGCCCTTTGAGAAGCTAATTTGTAGAGTAAGCCACAATATTTCTTTCAGACCTCATATCACCTTATTCAAAATAGGAAATGCACTTTGATCTGAAGGATAGAGGTTTCTAGGCTCAGAGACTAAACAACTGGAATGGAACAGTGGCCTTTTAAGTCATATTGTGCTTGAGCAGGATTATAATGCTCTCAGGGCTGTCGCCTGAATCCCTCCTTCAAACACTTCAGTATAATCAGCTTTTTAGGCCTTTCAGCTCCATGCCAAATGGCAATAATGCCAACACTGCCCACATGAGCCAAATCACCTCGAAATAACACATAACAATTTTGTCATCACATCTTTCCAACAACACTGTGTCAATAAGGAAATCTGGTTTCTTCATCCTGCATTGGAGAGAGTCTATCATCAGTCTCCTGTTAGAGGCAACATTACCAAAACAACAAGGTGAAAAAAAAAATGGGAAAATAAGCTTTTCATATTACCAAAGACAAACAGCCTTGTCTCAGGAGATCCTGGTGTTTCTGGATACAGCAGTATTACCAGAAGTTTACCACGTGGCATTATGATACCCTGGAACATACTGTTCTTGCTAGGAGGGTGCAAGGGGAAAGTTTTTATCCTAAAGACCTCAGCACAGAGATAACCTAGAAATTTTCCCTGGGATTGCTTCCTGAGATGAAGTAATTGGTTATATTGACACTTCCACTCCCTCCAGGACAGTGTTTCACAGTTCAGTGAACATTGTGGTGGTATAAACTGAGCTGGTAGACTTTCCCCTGGAGTATTCACAAGTAGAAAAGAGGTGAAGAGATAAGGAAAGAGTTTCTCAGTTACAACTGGGAAAAATTCTGGTTCTTGAATCTTGAATCTTCTCTGCCAGAGCAGTCAGTTAGATGTTGATCTTGTCTAGGAGGCAACTAGGAAAAAAGCAGTGACTTCTGGTGCTGCCTAGCTGGGCCTGGTGACAGCATCCTACACTCCTCTGCTGGGCTGTGCCCACTGACAGCTTACACTTGCAGGCCACAGACAGCAATGCTTCACACTGCCAGCTCTAAGTTGGCAATCAGCTACTGAAATGGAGTAGAGATAAGAAGCCTGAACCCAGCTGTCACTGGGACTTTAGCCATGATCATTTCATCTGCCAGCAACCATGAATGATTCCATATGTACTGTAAATTTAAGCTGTCAAAGGCTCTATGGAGGCAAGAATGGACCACCTGGGGCACCACTGATATACTATCATACCATGGCTACTTCAATAATTATCATGGACATTGACAGTTCATTGAGATGGCAGCCCCCTTTCAAGATGTTTGTTGAAGAGGTTTGGACTACAGAGCTTCATCTTTGTATCTTGGGCAAACATGAGGAAAATATTTGGTTGCAACTATGAGAACAGGCTTTCTGTAGCTTGTTAGTCACAGATGAAATGTTGGCATGTAAACAGGCACACTCTGATCAAGCCTGAATTAGAGCTCAACCTTTTAAGTTCTACAACTACACACACATATTTAGGAAATCAATACAGATTGATTCTTCATTTCATTTAGATAACCGTAAACCAGCGGAGTCGTATAGGCTATAGATGCTGTTTAGGGAAACAAACCAGTCTTTGCATGATTCTTTGGTGAATTTGTAATGAATTCAATGAAGAACCATGAAAAGGTACTGTCAGACAACGTTTGGGTAGTTTTCTTTTCCAAATCCAGAATGAAATTCCTTTTCAAAACAGAGTAAACCACAGAACTCCCTCACTACAGTAGAGTATTTTGGGGACAGGCTTTTGGGGACAGGTTGGCAGTCAAGTCCACCTTCTGCATAGCATAGGTGTTGATCATTAGATTTTGCAGGAAGAGTTGATTTTACAAAATAGCTTTCAAGAGATTTGGGGTTGTTTTGATAAAGAACAAAATTTTTTTTAAATGTAGAAGAATTCTTCAGAATGAAAGAACAACTCTCAGCCAGCTTTACTCCTGCAATTCATGTCAACAATTTGTTCACCAAAGCACTGCCAAAATACTAGAAAACAAAAAGGTCTAAGTGACCCTCTCTGAAGAGTTCCTGACAATTTGAGCTGAATCTTAGTACAATATCTATATCACAATACCATCTTTCCTCTCTGAAACTGTCACTGTCACTATAGTAACTGCCATATTAAAAAAATTTCTCCTGCTAATCTTGAAATATGAAAATATACCTAAAATAACCATGCTTACTGTACCAGTATTATCACCCAAAGATTTTTCAGGGCTTTCAGAGAGATCATAAACATAAATGCTATAATGAAGCAACATTTTCTATTTGATAGAATAAGTCTAGTAGTCGTAGATGAAGTTACGTGACTTCATTTCCTTCACAAGTTAAGGTGTTGATACAGAATAAATTATTAAGAGAGAGAAAAGATTGAAATTACTTTAAAAAGAAGACATGGCTAGGTTGCAAAAGACAAGGTAGAAATTATTTGCCTCTTTACAGGTGTTACAAGAGCAAGCTGTAGTCATGATAATATGCAAACTCTTTTCATATGCTGGAAGATAGCATAACTGCATTGACATGAGCAGGCACAACTCACCATGTCCTGCATGCCATTATTGTCCATGCTGAATTGCTCCTGGATTCTGAAAATCACTGGGAAGCACTGTGAAAAATTGCATGTCACATAGAGACAGTCAAGGGATAAGGCATATCCCTACTGCACAGTATATAAGGATCAGCATAAATTAGAGCTAGCACATGATCTGTCCTTCTGTGTGCAAAGGATTTTCTCCCAAAGTAATTAGGTTTTATGCACAAAAAGCTTTTTTAACATTACTTGTTTATAGATGCCTGATCAGATACTAATCCTTTATCCTCTTCCTTAACCTAAATTTTTTGGTTGTTGTCTAGGATTTCCAGCATTGTAACAGACACATAGCAATTGACAGATAAATATAAACAAATCCATTATTTTTATTTCTTCCTTTAATTGTTTCATTACAAGTTGTGATGTAATAATTACAGTCAGTTATCCTTATTCAGAATAGAAACACTTTAAAAGGGTCAAAAATTTGATATATGTAGTATCAAGCTCTGACTTAAATGTCACTGAACTTCCTTTTGTTGACTTATATGCCTATAAAAAGTATCCTGCAGGTAATTCTGGACATTAAATAAGATTTCTTAGCAGTATAAAAAAGATGCATGCAGACACAGAACTAATTTTCCACAATGTTCCTCCAAATTACTCTAAATAACAAATGCACACTGTGAAGGAAAGGATGTAGGCAGAGACCCAGTCTTGTACAGGTGAAGTGGAAGTTGCTTAACTATCTACCCAGTCACCTCCTTCTCAGCTGAGAAGATCAAACAAAGGAAACACCTTTGATTGCTTTACAGTAAAAATAAGTGGATTGAAATGGAAATTTATTAGATGACAGTAGCCTTCCCCACTGTAACTGTACTGAAAATTAGCTAGAGTGAGCAATCTGCTCTTTGGGTCCCTGGATATGCTGAGCCATGCTGCAGATTTTCTAAGCAGCCAGGATTCCTTACAGCATGCTCTACAAGTCTTTGTGTTGCCTTGGCCTGAGCTTCCTTCCTGATGAGCTATAGAAAAGTCCTGTTTCTTCTTTTGACTTATGGAGTGAATGATGGGGAGCTGCTGGTCAGATCATGTATGTTGCTGTGCACATCTGCCTTTGCTATGAAGGATTGTTCTAAGTGATTTCCCGGTCCAAATCTTAGCCCAACCTTCAGCTGTGTCAGTTGGAAGGACCACTGGCATGTCAAACAATAAGGATTGTGTGTGGATAGAAAGGGCATGAGCAAGATCCATACTCATATTGTGATGTCCTTAGTGATTTTAGGGTCTCCCTATTTTCTGTACATGATCTGTATCTGTGGTCCAGTCTCAGTCTATTTTGCAGAGGTCCACTGCAGAACTTTTACTGACATAAATGATGATGGAAACAAGTGTCACAAGAAGAATAAACTGTACCCCCAGCATGATGGGATGCTAAAGAGAAGAAATGAAAATATGAAGTGATCTTGGAAACAAAACAGAAATTTAATGTATTTACAGATTCATTCTCATTTTCAGATCTCTGCTTGAAGTTCTGACATAAAGCTAACTAAAAAACCAGCTTTATGCTTCTGTTACAGGCAATGAAATTCAGAAAACGAGAAAAAGAAAAATTTTGCAGGATTATGAAACCAAGAGGAAGAGAGAAGCTTCCAAAATTTCATTAATTTGTTCAAGAACAGAACTTTAAGAGGGCTTTGTCCATCTGTTTCAAAACCAAAATACAAATTTGTCTTCTCCCCAAAGAAAGAATTCTGAAATCTATCCCATATCTTTACTGCAGAATTTATTGCACACTTCAACACGAGCACATACACTTAATTAAAAGTACTAAAATTTCAGAACTCTGTCAGGAAGCTGGGAGATGTTGGCTTGTGTCCCAATTAGTTCTTTTATTAGCTACTCTGGTACAATAATTTTTAATGAACTGGGTATGAATTTGATCAGGAACTGATTTAAAAGAGCATGTTATAAACAGTAGATTGTTGCAGGGTAGGAGATCAGGTTATGCCCCAATAGAATTAGCTGTGCTACACTATGACACACTTACAAACTCATTCATGTTAGAAATAATTTAATTTCTTATGCAGATTTTTTGAATAGTTGAGATTTTTTCTATGTATTTGCTTTAGAATGACTGAAGGATAAACTTTTAAGAATTTTAGATTTCTTATATACTTCGAGGCTTGCAAGGGAAGGAATAATGACTTGGAACAAAGACTGTAGGTTTACCTGAAAACCTTACTGTTACAGATGTTACACAGAAGGTCTCAGAAAATTTGGACTTAGTTGGAAAACTTCCTCAGCTTAAAAATAAAAAGACATTTATTCTATATATATATGTCAATATCTGTTGCAATCCCCCACAAGGATGGCATGGATGTAAGATGTTGATAATGTGGGTGGGATGATGGGCAAACCCTGCTCTGCAGGATTTGGTGGGAGGGGAGGATGTTCCTGAATTTACCAGAGCACTTCAGGAGAGGTCTCCTTGCTTGTGCTCACTTTACTTCCTATGAAAAGGGTCATGCTGACATGTATATCAGCATAGTAGGCCATGTACAACCTTCTGTTATTTTATATCAAGGTCTTACCTCAAAAGAACCAAAAACACACTTAAAATTAGATAAAAGTTTCAGTTTGTTTCTGTCAGAGGGGCCAAATTATCTTTGGTCTTACTAACTGTAAACCACATTCCATAAATCTAACAAGGGATAAGAAGTCTTATTAGGTTTCTATCACAGAAAGAAGGGAAATAATGATTTTGTAACTGAGTTTCTATTTCTGATTCATTTTTAATGATCCATAAATCAGGACAATGTGCCCCCACAGAGATATTCTGTTTCTCTAGTGCTTACAGATATGAAGAGAGAATGCAAAAATTTATTACATTTTTTTTCTGCATTAGCTCTTTTACTGACCACTTTAAATAAGATCACCACATTTAAACTGAGTGAACACTGTACTTATTCTGTTAAACTTCAGTGATCTCCCATGCTTTGAAAATAGCTTTGAAACTAGCTTTGAAACCTCTTTAGGTTTATTTTTAAATTTTCCTTTCTAGAATATTCCTTGCAGATTCACCATTTCTTTGAGAGCTTGAAGAGAAATTGATCAGGCAGTGTTTCTGGCAAAGTATATTGATACCAAATCCATATAAATCCTGTAATTCCTTTGTGTTTGAGATAGAGTTTATCTTATTATTTAATGTCATTACAGAAAAGGTCTGCCTTTCACTTGACTTAGATGATTTAATAATATGATGTTGTGGTAAAGAAGAGGGTTTATTTGCAGCAAATACATCCAATCCTCACAAAAATTAGTAGGGCAGCAGAAACAACTTCTTTGCTTATTGAAATCAGAATAATTACACTTTTTTGGAGGGACAATCATGTCAGTCACTAAAGTCTAATTTGAGGACAAGCATTTATTTTGTCCTCTTTTTGGTGTGAGATCGATAAGGTTTTGGCAGAGTTATGCATCTGATTCAGCCTTAGCTTAAATGGTTATTGTTCTACCTATATGATACAGTCTAGTAGTTCCCAATCTTATAAAGCCCAGAGGAATAATCAAATTATGCTCCCAAAATGTCACGTGCAGATTTTGAACTAATCCTTCTCCCGGAATGAAATGAGATAAAATACCTGTTTCACTGAGCTGGATCTAATAGATTCACTTTACGAAGGAAGCTAATGCTAACTCCATTTCCATGGAAACAGAGCTTGCAGAGGCATCCTGCATGCAGTGTTTGGGGTTAAGCAGAGCCGAGTTTGGGTCCCACATTCCACGCAATCTAAACTGATTACATACTGCAGATATTCAGTGCCAATCTCCACGTTATGTCAGTCGTTTTCCTTTGGGGACTAAGTACCCTCCATGAGAAGCACTCCCACTGACTCACGCCTCTGCGCTTTCCACGGGCTCTGCCGCACCCGAGCTCGCTGCAGCGCCAGCTTCTGCCTGTCTGTTTATCAATGGATTTATTTTTAGTGGCTTTGAAACTGAGAGATGCTGAGCCGCGTTCTGCCCCTTCTGCTCTGCCTCTGCACTGGCTGGGAGAACAGGGCGAGGGAGGACGCAGAGGCAGGGAAGTGTTTCAGTCTTTTTAGCTGCAATTCAGCATTCCCAGATGGATCACACAGCTCAGATCAGCTCAGCTGTACATGTGGCATTTCAGCACAATGGGTTTTGTGAGCAAAGAATGCCTATTCTCTGCATCTGATGCAGTTTATATTTTGCAGGTTTCTTCAGGTACAGAGCACTGAATAAGTAAAACCATCCTGTACGTAGCTGCTTGAAAATCTCCTGTTACTTTAAGAGAAAAGAAGAGGGAAATGTCTGAATTCTGGTATCTTGTTGCGTCTAAGTTAGCCAACTAGGATCTTGTGAAAATCTTGTTATTCTTCTAATAGAAAACAGATTACATTCCTTATCTTTGGGGGGGGAGGAGGGGGGGAAAGAAAAAAAGAAAAAAAAAAGAAAAAAGGCAGCCAGCAGGATATGCTTCTTGAGTTTCTTTCTCCTTTTTCTGTCTGATTTAATTTTGTTTAACTCCTTCAGGATTTACTGCTCATTTCTCATCCTGTTTAAGTGTATTATTAATGAATTCATTTTTCATTTATTAATATTTATTCGCATTATCCCAATGCATAAGGACCAACATTCTCCATCTGAAGAGCTGTACAAATCACCAAAAACAGCAAAACAAAAAAAAAATCATGAAGTAGAAAACTAGAGAAAGCAGACTAATCCAGACAGGCAGAGAAATCCTAAGGAACATTGCAGAGTATTTTCCAGGATGACAGGAAGGGCACCATCAGCCTAAACATTTAAGTTCCTGTTAAGCAGAATTGAAGAGGAGACTGTGACAGGTTATTTTGCAAGAAAAACCTGTGTGACAGATTAACATCAAAAAAATTTTGAAATAGTTTTATATTTGCAAAGGACTGACATCAGGATAGACAATCTCTGCCTCAAATGATGTCTTTATGCAAATGAGTGTGGGAAAAGGAGGAAAGTTGGACTACAGATAGCATCATTAGAGGCTGGGGTAGGATTTTCTCTTCTCAGTGGTAACAAGCTATATAATGTACATATGCAAGATTGCATACATGCAAAAAGAAGACTTGCATACATGTACATATGCAAATAAATATTGTCCAGGGAATATATTATTAGCTAGAATAACTTGGAAGGTTATTCTGGATGATTCAGCTCTTCATCTTTCGTCACTACTCTGTAATACAGGATATCCAGATTCACCCAAAAATGCCATCAACATTGCTTTCCTAAACTGCATTATACTTCACAAAGGCAAATATTTGTAGGCTGAAAGCAAGCATGGTAGAATTTTCCCTGCAGTAATTTGTTGGAGAGGGGAGCTTCCCATTTCAGAGCTCTCAGGAACTCGCTGCTGCAGAATACTAAGTAAGGCTTCCCTCATGCTCTGTTTCCATGGGGTATTACATAGAGACAGAAGGGGCATGGACTGACAGAAGAAATATATTTATGAACTTCCAGGACAATTTATTCTGTCTTTACAAGCAGAACTAAGGAAAAAAAAATGTCAAAAATACCTCAGCATGAGAAACTGCACTGTAGTTAGTTCCTTGGCTTAATGATCAGAAAAACATGCATCTCAAGCTGATCCCACCATGAACTCTCCATCTGTGGCACATCACTTATTCCAGTAGTGTATAAACTGCATTCATTAATACAATATTCTTCCAGGTTCATCATAAATGTGTGTTGCAGGTATGAATCCAGGGCCATGTCTGAATTTAAATCTGGATTGCCAGTATACTATTCTACCTTTCATAAAATAGCACTTGACATGGGCATTTTTCAGACTGCCAGGCTGGCACAAGTGCACATTGGCTATACAAGCTTGAATTTTCCATATAGTTGTGTTTTAATCAACATGAATTTATTATTTCTGATCTTTCTCATACCCAACTATGTAACGAATTTTTATTTATAGTATTTCCTATTTGTGTGATGGCGTCAGGTCCTGAGAGGGGCTTCTGTAACAGGAGGCAAAATGTTAAACTGAGCTAATACACAGAGCCTACTTCAAATAATTGTACAAGATTTTAGCTGTCTTTCTGAAGAAAATTGTATCATATCATGCTAACACTGATAACTTGCATCTGCGTCCCAGGAAGCCATCTGTAACAACTGACCATTTAATTTCAAGAATCAAGAAAAATCTATGATAGCCCCGGTAACCAGTCAGTCTTATTAGGATTTAGCTATGCATCCGCCTTTGCTTTACCATGGGGAATGTGCATTTCCCATTGCATATAAGCAGTCCGAGTGGTAGGTGCACCTGTAACAGCTGCCAAAGCAGACTTAGTGCACTCAACCCCCAGCGCCTGTCTGCACTGACAAATCTGCCAGTGAGTATCCCAGTTCTGCTGGTGTTACCCTCCTCTCGCAGCATGCCATGAGGGAAGACAGTACAAGGGAGCAAACCAAACTGATTTTGGCAGGGATATGCTGCAAAGGTGAAACTGCTGCCTGGAGAAGCCTCAGCAACCCCCAAGAAGAGAGGAACGAGGACAGTGAAGAGCAGGTTCCTTGGCGTAGCCAGTCTGGTGACTTGGTGCATGTGTGCATGCAGAGGACTCGCTGCACATGCGCTGGGATGCTGCACCCACTGCACCGTGATGAGGAGTGCTCTGTGCAACCACAAATCTCCTCCGTTCTCTTCTCCTGCCTAAACCATCTCTCTCCCTCACAAACTTGTATATCCATGTGTCCACAGCCACACCTCTTCTTTTCCTATCCTGCCCTTTTCTACTCAATACAAGACTTTTTTGCTCCCATTTACTCGTTACTCTGCTGTGCAACTGACTTGAAGGAGAGTGCTTAAAGGGAACTAAATGATATTCAAGTACTTCCTCATTCATGTTCAGACTATGCCTTTTCCCTACATTTATTTTACTTCTAAGACCCTTCAGTATGGGTCCTGTATATTGCTCTGTGCCCAAATGAGGTCTCAAGTTAGTCTCTAGGTAGAGCTGTGCCAAATGTAACAAATACATAACAGCATTTTTGAAGGACTGCAGACAACTAAGGCTTAGGATTTTGGACAAAGATATTCCACTGATGATTTTCAGACTATATGTATATCATTATAGAAATCTTCCCAGCTCTGTGAAAGCCTTTGATGCCCACTGCTCCTGGTTTTCCAAGCTTTATCTTTGAGTGTCTACACAACTGCTTGTTCTCATTTCAAACTACTCTAATGTTATAAATACTTCTACTTAGCCTCTAGAACAAATTTCATCCATTATGATGATGGTTTGCAAAGTTTGAATTATTGCTTTGTTGTTGTTTTATCCTATTTCCTACTTTATTAGCAAAAGAATATTTTAAAACACAGCTATATAGAAAGCACGGAGATATTTGCAAAGAGCTAGCAAATGATAATTGAGAGCTTCATATAATTCAAATCCTATACAGTAAGGGTTATGTCTAACCATTGAGGATATGAAAAAGGGGTTCTAATTTTTCAGAACAGTCAGAAGTATTATTTAACATGTATTTAATGCAAGAAAAAATTATGGGCAATGGAATGACAGGAATTATATTGACAGAGGGAAAGGCTATGGTTAATATGGTATTCTCAAAATCTTAGATCTTTGCTGGATAGATCTCAGGTTTGTACTATCATAGAGAAACCTCTGTCACACATCAGAAATCAGAGAACTTCAGCTTGACAGTGACCTCAGACCTGGCTGGTCTTCCAGTCTCTAGAGTCTGGCTTCCAATTTCATCCAGTGATGACTGCATGCTTTGCAATGGATATGCAAACAAAAGCATACATGAACAGATATCTTTACAGTCATTCTTTTCCTCACCCACACATCTAGAAAGACAGGCAATTTTCTTTGTAATTCACTTTGGAAATAGTCGCAGAGCACCTTAACCTACTACAGCACATGAACTGTGACCTCTGCTCCCAGGGAGCTGGGGGGGCACACTCCTAATCCTCTCACCCTTACCATTAGAAAAGGGGTTATTCTGAGAAAAAGAAAATACTTTTTTCAGATGCTTTCTCTAGAATACAGCCTGCAAACTCTCCATAGGCCAGTAGGAAAATATTTTATCTTTCATAAATTAAGGTCCTTGGAGCCCCTAAAGTCTCTGAGAGAAGCTCTGGTTTCTAGAGCAGCTGGGGCTTGAATTTCAAACTGTGAACATTTTTCTGACAAAGCCTTCTCCTCATTATTTCTTTTGCTACTCTCAACCAGTTGCTGTCTTAGCAATCACAAAGCCTAATCTCAAACTACAATGCCCATAAGAAATCATATTTAAGCATCACTTGATGGAAGCAGTGAGGTTGATTATATTAACTACGTCTAAAATGAAACTTTCTCAAAATGTTTTTCTTTTTCCTTTTAAGCATTCCTACTTTCTCCATAGCCTATTCTATTAAGCCCTCTTCTCAAAAAGGAAAAAGAAATATCCTCTAGAATTACTTGCAAACCAAACATTTAATGCATAATGTAGTCTATGGTAATGTGCAGAGATCCCAATTAAATATTCACTTAGGGCTGAAAGATTTAGCAATCCTATAGTGTGACCCTACCCAAAGAACTGTACAGTCTGTATTAGCAAAATCATTAAAATCTTTCTTATATTTCAAGATTTTCTCCCATTTTGATTTGAAACAAAGGAGAGAGGGTAACTAACAACTGTGAAAAGATCAGTTATAGCAGAAAAAGAATGAAGAATAGACCTGATTCATTCTGGTTCTAAGGCATTAGAAAATTGCCGGAGTTATAGAATGTCATTGAATAAAGAGTGCCAGGCCAGAATACAGAACTGTACTAAACACACTTATTAGGCCTCCTAAATCTAAATTTTGGGAGAGCAAAAGGCATTATTTCTAGTGACTCTCATACTTCAGCCTCCTCAATTGATTGAAGGATATACATGGGACTAAGTAAATGGCTCTGTTTCCCATAAAGATTTGAATTGCATTAATTGTATCTAAGGAAAAGTGTTTATATCCAGTATCGGTGGACTTATACAAGCAGACTTTATTCTGAAACAGAAAGAGAATAGGCATTATTCCTAAAAATATTTTCATACCAATATTCTTCTGTTTAAGCCAGGAATTTTACAGAAGTAATTATTTCAGTATACAAAAAAACCAAAAAAATCCCCAACAAAACCTCTGAAATACAAAGGCATTGTTTGTCTAATGACTGGTTTGTTAAAAACAGGGAAAACTTTGAGACATATATATTCAGACACCAACAGAAAATGTCTTTGGTCTTCTATGAAAAATACTCCACTGGAATACTTGTTCCATCCTGGCTTTTTTACTAAACCGAAACTAATTGCATCTTGAGCCTTAATCTTCCTCCAGAGATAATAACATAGGACTAAATTCTGCTCTAAGCTATAGCAGTATTAATCTGAGTAAGGCCTTTGAAGTGGGATTCATTTTTATGCAACATGCTTTTCAATAGATTCACTGTTTGCAGGTTTTATTTGGAAATCCCACTTTCATCAGGTTAAAGCAACACACTGACAATTAAAATACTTAGTAACAATAGCAATACCTAGCAGCATAACAACACACTGCTCCCTGAGGATCTAACTGCTCCTTGAAAAGATGAATGATTGCCAACTCACAGAAGGAGACTGCAACGTACAAGACTGATATGAATTAAAGAGTAAAAACTGCCTTCATAAAAGCATCATAAAATGCCCCCAGGGCACCGCAGCACAGATCTCATGGGGCTTGGGAAGGGCAGCAGACTTATTCTGATGATGGCCAGTGTTTTTCTGCCTCTAGCTTTCCCCAGGACAACACAGAAGCTACTGGCACCTATCCCAGCCTTGAGCTACACAGTACTTGTGCAGCCATGCCAGCACTTTTGGGAAGCAGCCGAGAGTGTTGGTCTCTGGCAGCAGCATGGGGAGAAGCGCAGGTGGTGCATGGCTGCACATCTGGCCCCAGGAGCTGCATCACCTGCCCAGGGGCAAGGCTGGGCAGCACTGACACCCAGTCACCCTGGTCTTCCCCCCTCCATCACCAGCTGCACTAAGCCCACTTTCACAGGAGCCCCAGGTTTTTGGTTTTGCTCCTGCTTTTGGCAGCTGACCTGAGAGAACAGAGTCAGCATAACAAGCTGTCAGGTGAGGTGGTTTATCATTATCACTGGACGAATTACATGCTGTCTGATAAAAGTCTACAAGGATTAATGTGGTGCAAGATCCTGCTTGAAGGAGCTGGTATGGATATAGTAGTGTATATTTTGTCTCCTTCTCCCTCAACTCACTTTTTACGTATTTGCTTCTTTAATTTGCCTATTAACCTGAGATTTTTCTGCTTTTACCCTTTACTTCCTTTTCCTGTTCTAGTATTTGAGGTCTGAAGCAAACACTAATTAATAAAAATCCCATTGCTGCAGATAGCAGTTTCTTCACCTCTTAAGAACACCTTCACAATTTTTGACATTTGGAATCTGCTGTAGATTGTGAAAGCAGCTGCAGACTCAGGAAAAGCATGTGCTGCTGCTGACTGGCCTCTGAAAATCCTTCAAGCTGATCACTTGCTGGCACATCAACAAGCCACCACATACATAAACATTTGGGGTTTGTCCTTACAGAGGAAGGGAAGGGGTATGATTATAGTGCCATTCTCCAATTGCCAGCTGAGACAGATCTTGAATCAGTCCCTGAAACCCCAAGCACACAGCCAAAGTGGCTGCTGTCCTTCACTGAACATACAGGGAAGGCAGGGGGACAAACCTCTCAGGAGAGGAATCTCTACTGAATGCTTTAGATCAGGTTCTGTGAGATTCCCACAAGCATGGGAGTATTTTCTCCACCAAAATCTGCGCACACCTGGTCCCCTCCAGGTGCCACCGCAGAGAGAACAGCCTGCTCTCAGGCATGTGGTAGTGCCAGCTTCAAGTGGCCTTAGGCCACCTTGGTGACAGCAGAGCTCACAGCCACAGTTTCAACCTGCAAACTGGATTTGAGGCAGAGGGAACTGCTGCCTGCTGAACACACGTCACTGGTTTGGAAATGTACTTCTCATTGTGTAGGAGTGGGTAGTGTTGTTGCTGTGAGAAAGAAAAAGGGAATGATGGCACAACTCAAAAAATGATCAAGATGTTGGTATCTACAGAGTGCTTAGGTAGTTGGGAGACTGGAGACCTGCCAAGCAGGTTGTAATTAGAGATAAAGAATAATTTAGTTCAGAAGTGACCTCAGAGATCACCTAGTCAGAATCACTCCTCAAAGCAGAGCTAACTTCAACCTTCAAGAGAAGCTGCTTAGGGTCTTTTTCACCTACATACTGAAAATCTCCAAGAACATAAGTTTCATTTTTGAATCAACATGACCTAGTACTTACCTGTTCTCAGTTTGAAGATGTTTATCACCTATAGAGATATTCAGAACAGCCCATCCTCCAGCATGCAGGCTTACCTTCCTTTGCTGTGCATCTCTGAGGCTCTGTCTTTTCTACAACTTCCTTTTAGTCGAAAAAAGCAGTAAGGTCCTTCTCCTTAATATTTCCCTGTCCAGGTCAAGTAAGCCCTCTTCCCTCAGCCTCTTCCCACCACATTGGGCTGCAGTGATTGAACTCACTCCAGCTTGTGAACATATTTCCTGTATGTGGTAGACTGAAACTGGACAAAGTACTCTGAGTAACAAATAGAAGGGAATTATCTGTTTTATCAGTTTTATTCTCAAAACCACTTACTTGCCAACTACTGTGCAAATATACTCAGCTTATTTATAAAGAAGTTTGTCCTGGATTTTATCTCAGTATTCTTGAAAGTACCAGCAGAAGCCAGGGTTAGGAGGGAGGCAGAGCTGATAATAGGTTTCACAGACTAGTTCTTTGTACTGTTTGTGATTCCAGAGTGGTGTTGCTAAAGCTGCAGAGAGTTTTGTACTCTCTCAGGGTTATTTCATAATCCTCAGGCTCACATTTTCTAGCTCTAGAACAGTCCCTTTTCTCTCAGCTAGGCTTGCTTTGCAGTCCGCATCCACTTTGCTGACATTTAGTCTTTCAGCCAGCTAGCCTTGTTCTACTCCAAGGTAATTTCAACTGAAAAGAGTTTAAAAATTAAATACAGTGTTGGTTGTCTGAAGGCCCAACTGCTAGTTAAAATCCCATATGGTTGCAGCTAAAAGTCCTCTTTCAGAAGATGCCACTTTAGAACCTTCCCACATAAAGTTTCATCAGAGGACTAGGAGAGGAAGGAGATGAGTAGTCAAATAAAAGCAGGGTGCATAAAAGGTACGGACTGCCAGCAAAAGCAGATGTCAAAGTGGCTCAGGAATGGACTGTGGAGTGATGTTGAGAGCTCTGCATACAGGCCAGGCAAACAGCTGGCATTATGGCAAGGGAGGGAAAAGATGACATGAAGGGAGTTGCCAGCTGAGGTAATCTTCTGTTTCACCTCTGTCCTGGCAGGACAACTTGTTTGGGAAGCTGCTGGCAAGGACTGCAGCCAGAAGAGCCTCCAGATAGCCAAGCTTTGCTGTGTTTCCCATGTGAAACCTGCAGAGCTGGGGATAGCAGTTGTGCAGTTTGTGCTTGGTATCAAGGCATGTTGGTTTTGCACATTTCTTGACCCTGTATCTTTTGGTAAAAACAAATTTTAAACTCTTTATTTGCCTGGGCAGCTGGGATGACCACAGAGGTCTCTGCCCTCCAACAAGCTTCAGTCTGCACTGTGATTTCACAGTGCAGACTGCCCCACAGCCATACCATCTCCAGCACACTTGTCCTGCTTGTGGTTCAGTTCCTGCTGTACCTTCCAGCAGCAGGAACACCCAGCCAACAGCTTGCACTAAGAACAATGAGCTTTAAAATATCCCCAAATTGTTACAAAAGTGCTGTATCATGAAACCACAGCCTCACTCCCCTACTTATGGCAGCAGCAGCCTTCAGTCTGTCACTTTTCATGCCATTGTCAGAGCCTTTTTACAAACCTCAGTAGTTTTTACTATCATGGTGTGGTGTGAATATGACACCTTCCTGTAATATGTGGCAAGTTTCTTAAAAGTGACTTGTCAGTCCATCTTGTGGGAACACAGCTGTGATGGCTGTGTGGTTGCTTGCTGATTAGATGTGCTCAACCTTGGTGGCTGGTAATCACATTGTTATGGAAGGAGAGGATAATGGAGACTTTGCATCTCTCATGTTGTACTTGAAATGGTCTTCTGAAAGGATCAAGACTTGGTGTTAAGAACTAAACACCTCTCATCTGTCATTTGTGTCCTCCCTCCCTGGTCTTAGATAGGTGGACATGTATTAGTAGAGACAGGAATATGGTCATTTGCCCTCAGATGCCTTCTTTGCCCCAGAATTTCTGCTGTATCAGTAAAGGAGGTGAACCCTGAGACCTGGATGACCATGTTGACAATTCTTTAGAGCAGTCGCTTGCACAGATTGGTCTGTGTAAAACTACAACTCACAAACATTTCAAGGATTTCAATATCCTCCGAGGCATGGTTTGGAAACCAGAAGAAGGCAGGAATTACCTGCAACAGACAATATGGATATTGCCATCCTATTTTGAGAGGAAGAGTTTAAAAATATGAATGGAGGCTCTTCTGTGCCATTTGACCTCAGAGAAAGGCCCTGAGGATCTTTAAAATAGTTATGGTGTCTGTTTCTGTCACTGAGATCCAATCCTGCTACTCCCTCCTACAATTTGCCCTTCCCAATTTCCTCTGCCAGTTTTTCTTCTGATGTAGTCTTGGTACTAATGCCTTTCTTACTGTCACTAATAGTAGAGCTGTCTGCTACTATTTTGTTGAGTTTCACAGCTGTAGATAACTTTATAAAAATATCAGACGCTTAAACTAAGAAACTGCATACCTTTCTCATTTAAGAATGAAAGACAAGAAGAAAGAAAAGAAGAAAAACAGGTAAGAAAAAGAAACTCGCAACAAAAAGAAATCTAGATCTAAATGCTCCCTTCCAGCAAAACAGCTCATTTAGAAAATATGAAAGAGATGGAACCTACAACCTGAGAAATATAGAGGTATGAAAAAAGGGTTCATTAAAACTGATGATTATTTAACCCAAAGTTTGGCAGATGTTACATTCCAATTTCATCAGAGCTGAAGGAACAATTCTGATCCAAAAAACTCTCACCTGAACAGAGTTTTGCTCTTTCTTCAGTTTTACCAGCTCTATACTGAAGTAAAACAAGATGTATTGTAGAGAGCTAGCTAAACCCTGATCCATGCTAGTGTCACTGGTAGGAGAATGAGGGCCAAATTGAGGGCCTGTATTTAAGTGAAAGTGACAGGTATATATCTCCATACACACACACACACACACACATATATATATATACTTTTCTTTCAGGAAACAAGAGAAACAAATAAACAATTTTTGAGATAAAGGAAAAGTTGGCATCTCAAGGCCAGATGACCACAAAAGTTAACAGTCCAGAGACATGCCTGTTTTCCAGAAATAAGAGAGAAACAGATTATTTTTGACAGCTACAAAGTGAAGTGATGGCACATGGAAAAGTTTTAAGGCTTGAAAGTTTAATCTTCACTTGGAAATAGTTTCTGGCTGTTATCTGGGCTCATATAAGCATTACCCCGTAATAAAGCAGCTTCTTCCATGTCTCAGGCTGGAAACTGAAACTCTGAGTTTGCCCAGTGCTCCCAAGAACAAGTCTGTGAATGCTAACTGCCCTGTAAATATGACAGTGTTTTATTTTAATCCAGTTTCTGGAAGCCAGGCACAATTTATTGTTCTTTTTCACAGTAATGCTTTTTATAATCTCTAATGAAAATTAGTCATCTAGTTACTTCATGGTTTTATTTGGCTAGAATGACTTGGGACCATTTGCTTACCTGACTGATGTACATGAATATTAGTAAATAAGAACCATAAGAAAACCTGTCTGATGATTTCCCACAGGAGACTTCAACAGAGCCAGCACATCACTTTTCAAAGTGATTTACAAAGAAATTGTTTGTTCTATGAAATGTTTGTTGTTCTGGTAAAAAATTTAGATTAGGACATTTCTTTAAAAATGGCTACAGAACTACTGTCTACTTTATTATGTTATGGTTTCTGAGAAACAACCTCAGGTTCTCATGGGAGAATAATGCCTTCTCATTGAAAGAAGCATCATTAAATGTAACCCAAAAGTCTGCAGAAATCTGATAATCAAGTGTTGAATATTGTGAATATCATCTTATTGTTACTTTCTGCCTTCTACGTAGAAGCAAATAAGTAGGTCTGTTTGGCTTTCAGAAGGCATAAAGGAAGTGACTGACTGGTACTGTGCTTGCTGACAATGCACAGGAATCACAGAAAATCAGTTAATTTTGCTGCAAGATGCTCTACAAATGGAGAGGAAAGTATACATATCCTGTTTGTGCTGAGTCTATTAATGCAGTGATTAATTGCATTCTCCTGCCCAGACATCATTCTGAACATAAAATAAATTATATGTTATTTATTTAAGGGATTGTTCTTAGTCCGATCTGATTTTTGTATGAAGGTATATAGATACCTAGTTCATGCTTGATAATCACAGAAATAGATGTATATAGAGACAATGCCACTGTGTGCCAATGTGTGTGTAGCCCCTAGACAGAGACAAAAGGAGGACCTGAAACTTCATTCTTTTCTAAGAACACCTTGCTGATTTATTTTCTTTAGAGCTGCTGTAAATGCAAAACTTCCCAGTGAAAAGCTTCATCAGGTTTACACTTCAATATATGTGGTGGCATTTGATAGCCCAGGTATGTTTTTCCTTGTTTAACATGGCATTGTCTTATGGGGCTTAAAAATATTGGCTTGGATATAGTGCTTTGTTATACAGTGCTTGGCACAAAGAAATCAAATATAACTTTATCACTGTGATTCTTAAAGGAACCTAGATTCTAGTCTGCAATGCAAGACGTATGCACTGCTGAGGCTGCTGCACTTTATGGATCAAGATGCTCTCATTCATGCCATTCTCCTTCCCTAGGATTATTTTTATACTGATAATCATGACAGGTTGAATGATCTGCTTTGTGAGATGTGGCTAATAAAGCAATTACTGATAAGATGAACCACTAGATAGCTAGTGAAGCAAAGTCATACCAGCGATTTTTGTTGTACAGTATCAAGCAGCTACATCAGAAAGGTACTATCTTTGTGGATCCTATTCCATTTAAGTGCACATTTGTGCTTCACGTCTGGGATACATTTTCTAGCAAGACTACAAAGCCTGACATATGAAGAAAATTGAAATTCTGAAAATTTACTTATTTCTGAATTAGAAGCACTTCCTCCCTTCAAAAAATTTGAAATCCTTCCTGGAGAAAATTTATGCAAAACATTAATCATCTCAGTGGAACACTGTTCTGCTTGAATTTCAGATTCTCAGTACTCACAGCTTGGTAAGTAGATTCAACAGTCTGAAGGAACTGCATGTTAATGTTTGTGTATTTTTGAAATTATCATTTAGGTTGGAAAAGGCCCTTAAGATCACCAAATTCAACCACTAACCCAGTACTGCCAAGTCCACCACTAAACCATGTCCTGAAGTGCCACGTCTTTTAAATGCCCCCAGGGATAATGACTACACCACTTCCCTGGGCAGACTTGACAACCCTTTCTGTGAAAAACTTTTTCCTAATTTCCAATCTAAACCTCCCCTGGTGCAGCTTGAGTCCATTTCCTCTTGCCCTATTGCTTGTTGCTTGGGAGAAAAGACTGACCCCCAATTGGCCACAACCTCCTTTCAGATAATTATAGAGAGTGATAATGTCTCCCCTCAGTCTCCTCTTTTCCAGGCTAAACACTCGCTGCTCCCTCAGCTGCCCCTCATCGGGCCTGTGCTCCAGACCCTTCCACAGCTTTGTTCCCCTTCTCTGGACACGTTCCAGAACCTCAATATCTTTCTTGCAGTGAGAGGTCCAGAACTGAATACAGGATTTGAATTGCTGCCTTACCAATGCCAAGAACAGAGAGATGATCATTGCCCTAGTCCTGCTGGCCACACTCTTTCTGATCCAAAGATGCCATTGGCCTTTTTGGCCATTTGGGCACACACACACTGGCTCATGTTCTCCTGCCATTGACCAGCACCCCCAGGTCCCTTCCCGCTGGGTCGCTTTCCAGTCACCCATTTCCAAGCCTATAGCAATTCATGGGGTTGTTGTGACCCAAGAGCAGGACCCATCACTTTGCCTTATTGAACCTCATACAATTAGCCTCAGCCCATCTGATAATCCTATATTGAATACTGTGAATATCACCTGGGGGAATACCACGTGTCCAGATCTCTCTGCAGAGTCTTTCTACCCTCCAGCAGATCAATGCTCCTGCCCAGTTTGGGGCAATCTGCAGACTGACTAAGTGTGCCATCACTCCCCTCTTCCAGATCACAGAAAAAGATAATGAACTATGAGCTATGCCCAATACTGACCCCAGAGAGAAGCACCAGTGTGGATTTCATTCCATTCACCACCACTCTCTGTGCCCAAACATCCACCAGTTTTTTACCCAGTGAACAATACATCATCCAAACCATGAGCAGGCAGTATCTCCAGGGACAGACACTGCTGTGGAAAATGACATTGAAGGCCTTACTTATGCCCAGAAAAATTACCTTGTCTAAAAGATAATTTTTAAATGATGAATTGGAATGGTTTGCAATGAGGAATAACACTGGGAATTTTTCCTTCAAAACTGACAGTTTCAGAACGTGTTTGCTCCTAATGAAACTGAATTCTGCAAGGGGAAGCAACTGGAGTCCCAGTTTAGTGGGAACTTGCTGATTCTGGGTAAAGAGGCAGGCAAATTACTGTAATTGAAGACTATTTGCTTTAGTCAAAATCCTACAAAATGTCTGCGGAAGAAGCCCTGTAACAAGCAGTATCTGTCACAATTATCACGTCAGTCATACTTCTTACTCCTCTAATTTTTTTCAAAAACAGGCCAATCCTTACTTAGCCCCAGTTCTAATAAATCTCTATCCCATCTGGACATCAGCCTTTTTCCAAGATGAGTTCCACACCAGGGAAGGAGGAGAAGGAGGGACTTGTTTCCATAATTGTTAGTGCAGATTAAGCTTCATCACTCCCGGAGTCTGGAAATACCACAGATGACTGTGGTTCTCAAATGCCTCATGGAAGTTTCACATGGCTGATAATGCACAGTGGAGTCACTCTGAGGTGTTCTTAGAAAGGCCTTATGTTGTCCATCTTAGCAAACTCAAGCTCCTTTCCATTTTGAGTAGAAAGAATAAACCGCCTTTTGTTGAGGTACCATCATGGTGGTTCAAAGTGTGCAGCTAAACATTGGCTAGAGGTGACTTTTGACAGTGCTGAATGAGAAAACTCAGGTAAATGTGATGCAGTCAAGCCACAGGACATACCTAGTGACTGTCTAGAGGCAGATAGGATAGCAAGCTCAACATTTCCTACCCTGACTTCACTGCTGTTACTTGGGTGAATACCCACCTGTCACCTAATGCAGTGATGGATGTGTAGTGTGCTCAAGGCGCAAAAGTCCTCTTAACATGTTGCAACTTCTTGCTATGCCTCAATCCTGGCATGTAAAGACAAACTAGGAGTAGCCTCTTTCAGTTTTGGAGATGGAATTGCAAGGGTCTGTGCTGCTGTGATAGGGGTGCCCTGGACATCCCCGTGGTCCAGTCTACCCTGCAGATACTACAGACTCACCTCTGAGTATGACTTTCATCAGAGCTTATCCTCCTCACCATCACACACCTCCACACAGTCATCTGATTAACTAACCCATAGAGCTGCACTAACAGTGATTACCTTGGCAGGGCTGAGTTATTTTCAGTGCCTGCAATTCTGTTCCCTCCAGGTGTAATTACAAGAGCAATTAAAACCAGCCAACTGTCTCCAAGTATTATTTCTTGAGAAAACAGGTCTCAAAATAGGTTATATATATTCTGCTATCTCAGCTGTTGCTCAAGATGGCCTCAAAGCACTCTTGTACAGTCTCCCTTTGTTTCTTTCTTTAAGACAGAAAAGCCTTGCCCCTCCTTTTTTGTGTTATTACTGGTTGTTATTGTTAGAGTGATTCTCCCAAGTTTTCATTTCCAGGCCTACCAGCTCTCTGGCTTAGGGCAGGACCTCCAGTAGTTGTGATAAACTGACTCCTCACTCTTTACTCCAAGGTTTGTTCTCAACAGCTTGTCTAATGCTTCACTGATTTCCCACCAACTATAACCTCTAGTTAGATCAGGACTAAAAAAAATCATAAAGGAAAGTTTTATAGTATAAAAATTACTTTTTGCTGACTAGGTTATACATAATTTTTATGTGTTTGCTTCTCTATACTCTTATTCTGCTATGCAAAATTGCCAACAGATCAAACCTACACAGCAAATAGTCTGCTGTGGGCAAATAAAGAAGCAGATGTTTTTTATTTAACCAAAAGGAAAATAAAAAGGAAAAACTAGGTAAACTAGTTCAACAGATGATGAAGAACTGGAGTGTCCAATAATGTAAGTCAGTCAGAAATAAACGTTTAGTGTTAACTGAAGCTGAGCACTTTGTTAAGCAGCCTGTAAGAAATACTTCCCAAATTACATTGTCAATATGCTTTCTGCAGTATCACAGGTTATCAGAAAAGTGAAAAGTAGATTTCAGCTAATTTATAGTAATTATTCACACTTTCAAAAATAAACATTAATGGGGAACCAGTCTCTGGGTAGTGAATGAATTCCTGATTGACAAATTTGTGTCTTGGGAAGAGACATCCGTTAACCTACAAAGCACGGGCAAGATCCCAAATAAGCAAACACAAAAACATGCAACCTCCTTGCTGCTTTCACCAGTGTAGTTGTGAACTGAAATGCAATTCCTAGTTGTTTCATAGGTCAGGGTGTGATCTCTCTGATAAAAACAGATTAAGTGTATTGAAAATTCAGACCAGTAAAGCTGTGAAGAAAGACCACTTAGAATAGTTTTGTCTACTGCACAGTGCCTGATAAAGCAATTTTTTCCATACATGTACACTATGACTGTAAGTAACAAGAAACACTTCCTACTTCCAAGCACTTGCATCTGTTCTTATACCTGTGGCTCTAGAGGTGATTTCTGTTATTTGAAATTTTCAATCCAAACTTATTTTTGAAAGGTTTTGTGAAAGTTTTATTGGAGTGTGCTTAATTTTTGCAGTTGTAAAATATATTATAAATTTCCCTTGAACATAAAACTCACTTTAAGGTTAAAATAGAAATGCCTAGAACTGTAAGTGCCTTCTTTGCCTGTGGAGAGATTAAAATGCATTTGCAAAGGAAGAATGAGCAGAACAGTCATTTTTGTGTTTAATTTCTGTAACAACCCTGTAGTTTGCCTTTTCATCATTTGAAATCCTGGCCATAAAATGAAACTGTGGAATAGGAAAATAGAGAAAGAAAATGGAGGCAAGACCAAAAAAAAGAATTAAAACATTTCATTCATGACAATGATACTGCTCAAAACATCTAGACTCTGACTAGCAAAACTGATTAAACTTCAGAAGCAAGCTGATTAAAAAGAGAAAGTAGAGGACTTGACATGGCCAAAGAGCTGGAGGTTGAAATGAAAATTACACATGACCTGAAGCTCTTAATAATACACATGACTACATTATTGCAATATAGTGAAGTACTGTGTAATCAGGCAGTTATTTTGACTTAGACTTCAACTGCAAAAGCAGGTACATTTTGTGCTTTTGTTATTACATACTCTCATCCAAGTCACCATGCTGTCTATTTGCTATATTGGGCCTCAGATGTGCAAAGCAAAAATTATGTATGGTACGTAAGTTTGAACACAATCTGTTGTCTGACAAAGGTCTCAAGACAATATATTTTCAGTTTTATCATCTAGGTTCTGATTGGGATTAGGATCGTAGAAACACAGAATATCCTGGAGCTGGAAAGCACCCACAAAGATCATCAAGTCCAACTCCTGGTCCTGCACATGACAGCCAGAATTAAATATGCCCTGTCTAAAACACTTTTGAGGAAAGCACACATTTTATAGTGAAAATATCATAACTTATATATCCCACAGTTTATATACCCCTACAAATATTTTTCAACACTTCTCTATTCTTCAGTAAGATCTTGTTATACTTCTAGACCGACAATCTCCTTTTAACCCTGTCACCATCACCAGAGACTGATAATAATCTTTTGTCATAAATGAGTTTTTAATGGTCCTACTTTAAAAAACTGAAATTCATCAAACTTTTTGTGAATCAGACTCTCTCCTGTTCCAAATCACTTAATCTGTGTCAGCAAAGGCACAGCTGTTGAGCGACAGCTAACTCTGTGGCAAGCTGCCTCTGCAATTTCTCAGGGAATGTATATGTGCAAACAGCCCCTGGAGTGGGAATAACTGCATGAACTGCAAATGCAGTTGTGTCTCTTATTTTTACTCTTTTGATGATATAGCCAAGGTATTGCATCCTTGTTACTTTTAACTTTTCCATCTTTGGGCTTTCCAGGAAAGCTTAAAAATCAATTTTCTGACTTGCTTGTCCTTGAGCCTTTTTCTTATTTACAGAGATATTATTTATAACATATGCTGGCTAGTTCTTTTCTTAGTTTAAGGTGCCCACATATGAGGTTATTGACAGTAAGCAGCATTCTGTTTGCTTGCAGGGGTATAGCTTGCTGGAAAACACTACAGTTTGGTTTGATTTTCAGAGACACCGAGCCAAGAAGTTGCAGCCATGGGATCAGTTTCCTTACCCTAGTGTTCAGGCTTCTAAGAATGATGCCACAAATAGAGTTAAGAATCCCTCTCATATTTTCCACCCTAAGATCTTAGGGTTATAAATATTATAGAAAAATAACTTTTCACCAAATTTGCATCTTATTTAGCTTTTTGCTACTCATTGTTGCTGCTTTGAAGAAGAATGAATGTGGCAATGCAAAGTGCATGGCAGAGGGATTGCAGCCGTATGAGAGCAAGTTGGGGGAGATCTTGATCAGCTATAAAGTCAGTAGTATGGATGGCTTGGAGAAGAGGAAGAAGTTTGACTGGAGAAGGAATGTATGATCAGGAGAGAGAGACTATAAAAGCAGCTGAGGTGTTTAGTGGAAAGTGATCTTCACAGCAGGAAGGTCAGAGGGTGACAGCACAGTAAAGGGAAGGCTTACTGGGGAGCTGCTTTGGAAGAGAGCGGAAGGCAAAAAAACTGAAAGCATAAGGAAAAGTGTGAGACAAAAATAGTGAGCACTTCTCTGGTTTTAAAAAATCAGGTACACTGATTTGGTGGATTCATATTAAAAGAGTTCTGGAAATGCCACTTCTATTGCCATTGATTTTGTTTATATACCCTAAATACCCATTGAAATAAAAAACATGGATTAATTTTTTAAACCTACCTCACCCTATTTCAATAATTTTGATGTTAAAATCAACATCAAAACCATTAGTAGCTCAAAGTACCATAATCTAAGGCAGAAAAATACTGAACATCAGTTTGGTTGATTTTCTCTCCTGACACATATATGACATTCAGGGTCACAATGTATTCTGCAAGTCTTCTACTTGCAGACTACTGTGCCAAGTTCTTCAAGTTAGTCGTGAGGATTACTCTTCGTGGTAGTCAGCCCTTCTATTATATTCTGCAGTTTAAAGATACCATTTAATAGCTCATCATGGACAGCAGATGTATATCCAAAAAAAGTCATTGTTGAGAAGTGGAAAACACCATATTGAGAATGTGAAACTGGCACAGAAGCAGCAAAAAAAAGGGAATAATATTCTCTTCTTCTTTGAAAAGTCCTGAATTGGGCAGTTCAACTCTCTCACACCAGGTCCCACTCTTCAAGTAATCTCACTCAAGGCAATATTAAAGTGGATAGAAAATTTGATGTGTGAGATAAATGGAAGAAAATTAAGCTGTGGAAATACATAGTAACAATCGCAAAGATGGAGATATAAACTGCCCTGTGTGGTAGAAATTATGAAGCTGCAATTCATTCACGTTACACTTTGGGGCAAAAAAGGTATCTGAGGGACTGTGGAGCCTGGAAAAATACTGTCTAGTAAATACTGTCTGAGCACTTTCTCTCACTGGAAAGGCTGAAGAATAGTTCAGACATGAGACATGTCCTATATAAAGATATTTGATCGTATGTTGCACAGATATGCAAAAAACCCACTGATACATAGATATACTCTGGCCCAGGTTTCAGGAGTAATAAATAAAGTATATTATGCTGTACAAATTATGCACTGACATGACATACTAGGAAAAGAAAACCCCTCCATTTACTATTGAGTACATGCAGATAATTTATTCTCTTTTCAGACACTATCAATGAAAAACTGAGAGAAAGAAATAGAGAAGATCAAACACAATCTTGGTACAAGGCAGCTCTTCCTCTTACAGTGATTGCAATCTGGGATTTTTCTGAGCTGTACAAAGTGGAATATCACTTACCAGCATTGTTTGATGGGTGAGAAATCTGGATTACATTAGTAAATGATTTTGTAAATGAGCAACTCAAAGGACTGTCTGCATATTCCTGATAATTTCCAGTCTTTGTATATTCGTCTCTTTTCACTCGCCTAATAGATAATTTTCTTAACTTTTTTCAGCAAGGTTTTTAAAAAACATCTTCCTAAATTACCTATTTCTTCTGTAGGTCTATGCCATAGCTGTCAAGTTTCCTGCAAATGTGTTGCTACTTTGTAAGCTTTATATCTGAAGTAAAACAGAAAAGCTGAAAAGCCTAAATCCCTTATACCAGTGATATATCATATGAGTTTTTTCCTGGTTGCTTGGCAATAAAAATTAGACATATGACTCCCTCCTCCATCTCCCTGGCACCACCTGAAGATATTTTGTCTTGGCCTTTCTTCTTTTGTTCTTACCTCTCTGTGGGAGTGTTAGTTACAAAAGGGTTTTCAGCCTGATTTCTTTTTTCTCATAGTCTGCATGTCACTGTTTTGTTACAGAATCACGATATATGTGTAAATACATGACTAATGGCAGCTGGGGATTAGAAGGGATAGAGCAGTGTCACCTAAGTTTAGGCACCAACTGTGGCACCTAAGATACCTGCTTGGTATCCCTGTGTCAGTGAGATGAAGATGTCACCAGAAGACAATTTGGTACCCCTGGGACACCTGAGTCATGAACTGGAGATATCTGCACATCAGCCACTGGCCTCTGGAGACCAGGGAAGAAGGGCAGGACACTTCTCACTGAGGCAGCTTGGCTAGATGTCAGCCATCTCCCCTGCTCAGAAAGGGCAAACCCCAAAGGCACCTACCACAATCCCTTCTGCACAGAGAGGGAGGGCCTTCAGGCAGATAATGCCCATGTTCAGGGGCATCTTTACTGCATGGTCAAGAGGCCATCCAGTTCTGAGCTCTTGGGTTATGCCAGTGTCATTGGGATCATTTCCACATCTCAGATCCTGTCCCTCTCCAAGAAGGCAGCTCTTGGCAGCACTTGGACTGCTCTGCTCTTCCTTCTACACCATAAAGAGAGCTTTTGCTTCATACCACTTTTCCAATGAACTTGCCTGTCTTTCTGGGTACAAGGAGATTTGTGGGAAGGCAGGCAGGGCGTTATCAGCAGCTCTCTGACTTAGTCCGCAACTGCAAGATGGAAGAATAACCAGTCCAAGAAAAAGCAATTCTTGGCCTCTTGGTATATCATACATACATTGTGCCACCTAGTGAAAACCCCTCCTCCATGGGTGAGTGGAAGAGCAGGAGCAAGAGCTGAGAAAGAAAAGGGCCCCAGTAGTACATGAAGCAGCAGGGTCAACTCAAAGTGCTTTGCCCTCATCTATCCCTCTTGCATGGCTATTGTTGTTCCCCAGGCAGAAGCTTCTCATCTGTTGCAGTGTTGAGCAATGAAGGTAAACATGTAGTTATTTTTATTCTCATGCATGTCTCAGGAAGCTTTATCAGTCCAAGAGCTGATTCAAAAAGCAGATTACACATGCCTGCCTTAAGGACAGGAAAAACGGCTCAAATCCTATCACAAGCATATCAGGGCACAAAGTCAGCAGTAGAAATCTACCTAAGAGTTTACAGACATACACATCACCAGGCAAGTTAAATCCTAATACTTCCCTTGTTAATCCATCATGGATAAATAGCTGCCTTTCACTTCCTCCTCTGTTTGAGAGATGTGTGCAGGCAGATTTCAACATATTCAGATATGCTCATCATTCAAAATTATTTTCAAACTGGTTTGCAGAACATTTCCCAAGTGCAGAGTTTGTGTGTTTTGTAACAAAGCAGTGGTTATCTGGACTTTTTTGGCTGAGTAATTCATGCGTTGCTGGGTTTGCCTCAGGATTAAAGAGCACAGTAGAGGCAAATGGCAAGCACTCCTTGCCATCATCAAATATATGACTGGAAATTTAATGTTAAATATCCCTCTAGACCAAATGTGCAGTTTAATATCCTGTCTTCATTTAGATGTGAATGTGAGGGTGTCATGAACTCCTAACTTGGTTTTCAGATAATTATTTATAGAGATATGTTTAGACTGTTCACTCAGCTCTGGTGGTGCATCTGTGCACTCGTTTAGTTAGGTGACAATGCATGTGGCAATGTGGCAGCTCTGCAGTCTTAATTTATTCATCACAAGGTGCATTGGTTTCTTGATCTAGTTTCTGAAGAAATATTTAAAACTCCAGCTGGCGCGATGTTAAGTAACATTCTAAAATAAGAAGGTGGCATTTGCAACCTTTCACTACTTAAAGGGGACCCATAAGAAAGATGGGGACAAACTTAAAGGGGCCCTATAAGAAAGATGAGGGGAAATTTTGAGGTTTGATTTATACTGCATGTAAGGAAGAAGTTTTTCACAATGAGGGTGGTAAAACACTGGAATATGTTGTCCAAATAGGTGGTGGATGTCCCATGCCTGGAAACATTCAATGTCAGGCTGGATTGGTCTAGTTGAAGATGTCCCTGCTCATTGCAGGACAGTTGGACTGAAGGACTTTTAGAGGTCCCTTCCAAATGAAACTATTGTATAATTCTAATGGAAAAAGTAATGAGTGGTCTGGAGTAGAGCTAACTGCACAGAAAACCTTGGCATAATGCAGGATAAAGAGCCTCTCAGACACTGTGTTCCTGAATCTGGGAAAGACACATTACCATCTAAGTGATTACCATCTAAGACATGTTTTTTCAGTGCAAGCTGCTGAATCCCTCTCACAGAGTTACCTATGCTAAGTACTGGCAGAAGAGTAGATAAGATTTCAGTTTACCTCTTTGTAAACTGAAATTTTAAAAATTAAACTGAATTGTCATTTTCCACATTAGTGGGTGTGAGCACATGCTTGCAGTCCGCAGTGATAGATGTACCTACAGTGTCTCATGATTGCCTGGAGCCAGGCTAAGCACAGCCTTAGCACAAACTGTTGTGCAGGCAGTCAAAAGCCATTTCCTCCAGAGTCAAAGGACTCAGAGATCCACAAACATTGGCCATATACTTTTATAATGTCCCTTGGTCAAACTGTGGGGGGTTTATGAAAGAAATACTTGAAATGGCTCATACATATTAAAGAGTTAGAGCCTAAATTGTATAAAATTAAGTTAAAATACATTAAATAAGTTCTGTAATAATTATATTTAAAATGCAAATATATGCCATAGAATCACAGAAACTGAGCATGGTTTGAGTTGGAAGGGACATCAAAGACCATCTAGTTCAAACTCCTGTATTGTGGGCTGGGGCACTTGTCCAAGATAAACAGTTTATAGTAAAGCAACAATCTCAAAATATTAAATTCTGTAGTGCTTCTTAAGAAGAAAGCTCTCTCCCAACCAAGTTGTTTAGTGTTTTAAGAACCATTTTTGTCAGTGTGTATAACCTGATTTCTATTGAGTCACTAAAACACTCAGTTTTGAAATTATTGCCAAAAGATCTTTTGAAAATCTATTCTGGTTTACAATCTCCATCTCTTGCTTGTTACCTGGGAAGACCATTGTCACTTCTGTCTCACAAATTTCTAACTAATAATTTGCTTTCATATCCCAGTATTTCACATTAGCATGGCAAAAAACATTCTGCCAGTATGATATTTCTGCATTCATAGAAGATTTTACTGCAGCTTGGTATAGAGACAAACATAGCAGTTGTACCCAAATAGAAGAGATTTGTCTAAGAATGCATATAACTGCTTCTGCCTCAAGAAAGATAGCAGTGCTTTTCTGTTCTTACATCATCCCTGCAGTTTTCTGAGGGTAGCTTGGGACTTGATGTCTTGCTAAGCACATCACAGTAGCATTACCACTATGGCCTTCTGTGGGATAGCTTTAAGCTACAGGAGGTGGCCTTCAGGCAGCACAGTCCTATTTGTCCATCTTGAGCGTTGTCTGCTTGGTCTCCTGGCCTGCTTTTCAGGAAGGTGATGGCACCACCCTGGCTCCACCTCCATGATCTCCCATCAGCATGTGTAAAATGTTGAGAGAAGGCTATTAATTTCCTATGCTAGCATTTAGAAAAGGAGACCTAATTGTTTTTACCAATGAGACAACAGAAGATATTTAATTGGCATAATATTTTGATCCAATTTGGAATTTGGGTTGGACATGTCCTCTAACACAAGTTTGTTCCAGGACCTGCTAGGACAATGACACTGTTGTCACATTACAAGCACACAGTCTTTTTCACCCCATAGTGCAGCTCCAGAGGATAACCCCTCAGGAGTATAATATTCCCCAGCACCATACTTGGGCATAATATCAAAAGGGATTTTAAAAGAAGACCAGCATTCTCAGGTTCTGCACATCTTCCTACAGCACAAAGGGATCTTCACATCCGTTTCATAATCAGACACTCCAGGCCTTTCTGGCACAGAGGGAAGATGGTTGTTAGTCGTGATTAAAGGCTAATCACCAGAATCACAAAGGCCTGGCAAAGAGTAGATGAACAATGGAGCAGAGAAGCTTTAGAAAGGCAATAACGGCGCATGCTGAAATGGCTGCTCTGAACACTATCCAAGGAGAATCATTCACCCTTGGTGGGTGTGAAACCCACCAAGATGATTTAACTGAAGAAGCTATCTCCCCAGAAAACCTTGCAGGCTGCCAGGGGTTACTGCCTACTTGTGGACTTCGGTCCTAATCAGTCGGGGAGGAGGAACAGCACTGGGCAGCCTGTGCTTTTTGTGAGTGCTGTGTGTTTATGTGAGTGCTGGCAAGGCAGTGTTTCTCTGTATGAAGCTGGCTCATGTGTGTGTGTGAGCATGTGTTCAGTGGCTGGACTTCAATATCAAAATGCCTTTCTGACTTCACAGTTCAAAGACAAGTGAGATATAGTAAATATTTATAGATATCTGAATGCATGTAATACATACATAAGCTGTGAGAGATCACTATAAAAGTGGGACCACAATACAGACACACCTGGTTGGTGCATAATACCAGTGTACATACTGTTTTATAGCAGCAGTTTTCTCCTGGTCACCATTTTCCGTGCAATTTAATAACATTTTGGAGAGCTTCCTCACTGGAAGGAGAACCCTCTGAATCTTGGGTAGAATTGAGATGGGGTCCTGGGAGTGCAGACTAGCAAACTATGAGCAGAGGATGCTAAGAAGCAGCTCTTCAAAATGTTATCTTCATTCTGCTGCAGAACTATGAAAACCACCTCAACTGCTCATGCTCTATTATCTCTATACCTGACCAATATTCCTCCATGTGTTAAAAGAGAAACTGAACTCTTTTACAAGATTTTTTTTTCTTTTGCTTTTTTTTTCCTTTTTTGACCAGGAGCTTATACCTGGTTTTGCAGATGGAGATGGAGCTCTGACGTGATTATTGACACTTTATATTCATCAGGTATTATCTCACAAGAAAAGTATCACTTTTCCATTATAACCTTTTCAAGCCTGGCAGCCTTGTGCTGTAATTTCTTATTACAGTGAACTCTTTTGAAATAAGGATGAGGATTCTTCCCTCTCTGTTCACTCTCTCCATACTAGTTTTATATTTTTGAAAAGCTTGAAAAAAAGGTATTATAGGTAGTAAGGCTGTTACTGGAGTTTCTCAGAGAGGCGGCTTTGAAGACATATTTTTGAAATACTGTCCTTTTTTCATTAATAAGGGAAGCTGTCTAGGAGTAAATAAAAACTTAAGAAACAAGTATGAAAAACACAATTGTCTTTTCCCCTGGAAAAAATTGCAAGTCTTCTGGTCCCACCCTTGATTTTCTACCAGCCATCAGGTTCTGCTCTTGTACTGTCTTGTTCTTTCAAACTCTCAAAGCCAACAAGAAAAATCACATTTCATTTCCAAAAAGAATTTCAGCTCAAATCCAGCTCCTAAGATTAGTCTCCATCAATCCTTTCTGAGCATTAGTGGCACCAGCCTGTGTAACCTTTCCCAGTATTCGTTTCACACATATGAAAGTACACAGATGGCCAATTATGCCAGTGACGGCACTGAATTATTATGTCTAATTAGAGATGGAAGCAAGATTCTAAGATGAGAAAAAGAGGTCTGATTCTATCAGACTTGTGGATTTATGGGCTTGAAGAAGGCAGCTGTTTTTTTGCTCTTATCTGTACATGTAGTGCTTCAGCACAGACATTTTACAAGTCATTTTTGTCATGAATATATGCAGGGGCTAAGCAGGTGATGTGAGGCACAGGGGAGAAGGTAATGCACTGCTGCCAGGAGCCCAAAGGTGGGTGGTGGGTGCCCTCCAAGGAGCAACAAAGGAGAGCTCAGCATGTGGCCGGGGCCTTCTCAGCACAGACAGCAAGATGAACAGGACACTATTTTTTCTCTTCATACCTCTTCTTGGCCACAAGGTGTAGATTGCTCAGCTTCTTGCCAAATAATTCAGATTGAGAAGAAAAAAAAAGCACCATGAGAAAAATGAGGCAGCATTATTATTTATATAAATAAGATGGCTGAGGAGTAAGCCCACTTCTACACAATCTTGGGATGAATTAGTGGCATTCATTGCTATACTGCTAGGTTCTGTGAGAAACACAAGATTGCACTTTTCATTTTAGGGTCGAGTGGTAAGATTTGACTGTGAAAAGTCAAAGCTTTTCAGACAACTGCAAGGTCTGATTTAATTCTAAAAGAATTACATGCAGACTGGTATTTTGTTCTTTCAAGTTTACTCAAGTAAAAAAGTAATTAATTCTTCAAGCACAGCTGAACCTTGCCTATTTTACACTGTAAACTGGGTGACTCACTGGAACCTGCTAAGTTTTTTGAACTCATGAGCATGAAATCAATGAAAGTAGAAATTAATGCTTCGCAAACCATACTTATTTTCATTTGATAACTTTTGCTTAATGTAATTTCAAATACTTTGGAGTTGCTAATCAGTCACCAAAATACAATTAGGGTATATTTTACAAGAAATGACACCTCAATAGGCAGCCCATAAAAGACATCCAGTGTGATTCTCTACTGAAATGCGGGACAGATTGCTGATTTTATGAACCATCTAGAAAGTGGATGGAAGGTGTTTGACAACTACTTTTTTAATCAAATGAGCTATTGCTTCTTCTATGTTTTGCAATAGTGGCACATATATTTAATGCAGCAAAATGTTAAACATTTGACAAAGCTCACAGAAAATTGTTTGCTTGGTATATTTTTTAAATTTCTATAGCAAGAATTTAAATATATTGCTCTTTGCTTTTTTTTTTTTTAACAATATTCAATTTCCTCCCTACTTGGTCAAATAAGGCATTTTTCAGCCAATGGACTTATCAAAACACTTCCTTAATCTTCCCTTCCATTTCTGAGGTCTGATCTTTGAAGAGCCATTACAAACATTTTAATGCTGTATTTATGAAAAATACCTCTATGAAAAATAAAATATAAGGAATGTGTTCATCACAATTTTAAGGGGATCAAATTTAAAAAAAACATAATGATAGAACTGCAAACCTCACCTCACAAAAAAAAAAACAATGCATGTGAGACATATGTCATGTAATATTTTCTAGTCAATCTTGCTTATTTGTTACAACATGTACTTAATTCTTCCTGCCATGACAAATCTTAGAACAATCTTAAACATTTAACACCCAAGCATCTCCTTACAATACACATCATGTAATAATCCCCACAGATAAATAATATATACAAACCCAAAAGCAACGACAAAAAAACCCTCAAACTAACAGACCACAAAACCAAACCAAAAACAAATAAGCATGCAAACAAAATAAAGAAAAAAGAAAGAACCTAAATTCCAAAACTCTACAGTGTCAGCATGACTTTTATATGGGTCTAAAGCCTTAAGGCTTTTTGAATTGCTACTGTTGCTGAATATTATCAGTGAGCTCCACTTAGACAGGTTCTGCCTGCATACAATAACTAGTCAAAGCTCTGCTATTTAAGTGTCTCATTGTTTCTCATTCTCTCCCTTCCTCTCTGAGTTTAAGAGCATGAAGTACCTAGTCTCATAACAATAGCTGAAGTTCCAAACATCATTAGATTAGCTAAAAAAGTTTGTGGCCAAAAGAGCTTTATGCTATACCTCAAGTATTGCCCAGCTTATCTTTCTCCTTTCATGTAGAGCCATAGAGCCACTAGTCCAAGCTTTCACTGTGATCCAGAGGTTATTTTAATGCTCAGTGGATTGGCTTTCCATCCAGAGATGGAAATCTCGGCCTTAGTTTCCATGACAGCCTATTGCTTCTGGCTTCCCAGTCAGGGTATCCTGGTGAGTATCCAGGTATGGCCCAAAAAGGGAAATAAAATAACCGGAGCTGGTCAGAAGACTGTCCTTTGTTCCAAATTGCTTTATTTTTGAAAGAAAAGCAAAGCTGTGTTGAGCTGGGACACAAAAGCTAACAATCATTTTTGTGGGAGGGAAAAGCCTTGGAAGGATGTGGGCATTTTTTCTGCTTGTTTCCTGGGCTGTCCAGCTCCTCTGGCTGCTTGCTATATAGGTGGGCTTCCAAAGAGCTGAAAGCCTCTGCAGAGAGAGATGGGCAGAAAGCATGAGGGAGAAACCCTGAAACCTGCTGACTACCAAGAGAGACCAACCAAGGGACCTCTCCTCTCTCCTTCGCTGGGCTGATGTGGAGACCATGGGCAGCAGATACTTAGCCAACCAGCAATCTACTCTCCTGGTGACCAAGAGGCTGCTGCCACCAGGAAGGCCAGCATTTGGGATGAGATTTGCAGAGAGAGTCAGACAAGAGAGCCTAGGAACCCCAACTCAGGTTTAGTCAACTTGAGTTATGTATTGCTCAGACACCAGTTACCTTTTCCCTGCAATCACTAGGTGGGGGACTTGGAAACCTCAGCCTACCTCCAGGTCACCAGAAACAAGCAGAGACTTTGAATAAAATCAAAGAAAAGGTTGAACTGGCAGAAAAGCTGGCTTGAGGAATTATTTTCCAACAAACTCATTTCTCAATGGAAATTAATTTCATTAGGAAGCTCTTGATCACCCACATAACCTAAGGGGTTAAATACACTGAGGCTGAGTGATAGGCTTAACACATGTAATTTTAAGGGAAAAATGAGCTATGATTAGTTTCAGGGAGCATTGCTGTGCCAGAACCCACCAGCTGTTTGGTGGCCAAGAACCTACCATGGAAAGCAGATGTGGGCGGTGGGGTGTGTAAGGTTTCTTGAAGCAGGGATCTGGAACTGCTTGTGCTCTCTTACTAGTGAAGGTGCCATGGTTTGATGAGTTAAAAAGCTGGGGTGAACAGTTTTGTTCATTAGGAACCTGATATGTTCTGGAAGACCTATCACACAGCTGGTAGCAGTCTTTGAAAGTTTCAATGAAACAGTTGTTTGCTGAAGAAAAAGGAGATGACTATTTGTCTGGTCATGTAGTTCCTGTTTAAATTAGATCAGCTGCACCTGGAGATTTCAAGATTTAAGGTGAATTTTTTCCTGATGCTATTAACTGCCCAAATGTGGCCCAACACAAAAATTAAGACTAAAGCTTTAGAATCATTAGATTTGCCATCTGAAAAGAAATTGTCATACATAAACTATATAGCAATGGAGATACATTTAGCAGAGCCTGACATCCTTCTGCTATATATACACTATATACTAGGTAGTAAGAGCTCTAATACCCCAAATTTCTTGTTTCCAGTATTTTTATATTTTTAAATATTTTTTATATTTTATTTTTATTGGGTTTTTATATTTTTGTTACTTTCTTTTTTCTCTCAAAGGGCTAAGATAAGCATATTGAACAAATGTATTTTTAGCTTAGGCCTCTGATTCCATTCTTTCAGTACAAAGGAATTGTAGACCTGCTTGCAAATATTATGTTATTTCTTTTAGTTGTCTTTATGTAATTTTGGATTAGGCTTTCAACATCTACCTGCAGGGAATTCATGCTGAGCCATAAAAACCTATTAAAGGAGTGACTGGTGAGGCACTAAAAATACCTTAGTCTGAAATAGCTTGTTTCAGCTCTTTATCAGGCACTAAGAAAAGTGTGCTGCCTAATATCTTACAGGAGAAGGATGATTTCCAGAGGACAAACACAATACTTCTGGAAGTGATAGAAGGAGAAAAAAGAGAGTGTGACAAGCTAAGCACTGGATGTCCCCTTTCACAAAAGCAGCGCAACTTTTATATAGCTAAGAGAAGCTACCCTGGAAAAGGTAATCCCAGTTCAATGTTCTTGTTCACAAATTTGGCCTGCACTGGCCGTTCTCTTATTCCTTTCTCTAGTTCAACTTCATATTTCCTTTTCCTCCCTCTGTGCTTCATAATTTCATCTCCCTATAATTTCTTAGACATTATTTTTAATGATTTCTCACCTGTCCTTCTCTCTCATCTTTTGATCCTCTCTCTGACAAATGTGCTAATACATCACTGATTAATTAAGTTTCAGTCTTCAGCTTTGGTTCACTTGTCCTCGCCCATCATAAGACTCTCCCTTCCAACTCTGATACCTGTTTCCCTTACTTCTGCTCCCATCCTGCAGAATGGACTATCTTCCCTCACGCACATTTCAATTGACGTTTTATTTTTACTATCTTCGATCTATCTATCTGTATATCTATCTATCTATCTATCTATCTATCTATCTATCTATCTATCTATCTCTGTTTCTCTAATTTAGCTGACAGCTGAGTCAACATCAACAGCTCAATGTTTTTACTTCTTAGACCTACTCACAAGCAGTCCTGTTGCATGAAACACAGCTGGGGTTTTCTGACCCTTCCTTGCCTGTCACAATCCAGGGAGCTCTTTCTTTCATAATAGAGAATTGTGAAATGGTTTTTCAGTCTACAATTTACTAATTCTTCATACAGTGTCACCATTAGAAATAAATCATGCCTGTAGGCCTTAGCCTTTCAGGAATTGCAATAAGTCATAATCAGCTCAAGATACAGATACAGATGCAACTCCAGATCACTGTTCTCAGTTTTTGAGATGAAATTCAGTGTTTCTCTGAGACCAGTTTAGAAATACAGAGTGTATATCTAAATAAGAATATTTAGAGATTTTTAAAGAGAAAAACAGGACTGTCTGTAATTTTCAGTTCAGATCACAAACCTGGGTTGGAAATACAATTTAGTGGGAGTCTATCTACTTTTACTTGCAATTATTTCTTCCAGAAGTCAAGCAGTGGATATGAAATACCACCAGCCATGAAAATCAGTAATTCTGATACAACTCTTTTACTTGTCATTACATGGTGTGACATGATTTAAACCAGAGTTCTTAGCTAATCAGAAACTATTCTCCTCATTTTTTCCTACTGTCTGATGCTCCTACACTTCAGAGGTAATGCATCATGCAGCAGACTTTACCCAAAATAATGTAGCTAGCCAAGTAAGGTAGCAGCAGCAAAAATTATGTCTGATGTATTGTCTATAATAATTATTCAGAAAGACTGAGCTTTAAACAGCCTACATTAGTGAGTGCTGAGTGGCTGTTGCTCTAGCATGTCAGGCCTTCAAGTGAAAAAACTATAAAATATATAATACTATATATAAATATATAAACTATATAATGTGTGTAATTCACACATTATTATTTATATTATTAATAATCTTCATTTGTCTGAGTATTTCTGGTCAGGAAAGTGTCTGGGAGATTTGAAAGCCCAAAGTTTGCCTGTTGCATTTCCACAGGAGCTGAGGCCTGAGCAGCCATAGACATCCACTTACCTCCTCTATGTGATCCTGATCTCCAGAGGTCCCTTCCCACCCCAACTATTCTGTGATTCTCCTTGTTCCCCCTCAGTTAGTCCTATGGCAGTGGGGCAGCTCTCCCAAGAGCATTTCCTAGCTCTCAGCCTGAGTAATACCCAGCTGCACCCCGGAACTCCTTGTTCCAGGGAAGTGTAATCCCTGAGCATCCACCAAATTTTGGTGTTAAAGACACACTCATAAACTGCAGAGAGGCATTAAGTAACTTGTCTTTTGGATAATCCTGAAGGCCTTTTAGAGTGAGATAGAGAATAACGAATACAAGGTGCAGGAGTTTTTAAATGCTACAGGAGCATGAACCTGGAAGATATTAAAAATCATTAGAAAGGAAATGCCAGAGCCTCACACAAAATCTACACAAAGTTCAGACTACACAAGCTAAAACCTAGGTAACACCACCAGCATGTTCATTGTATCTTTTTTGAATGAAGTATAGAGTTTATTTATTAAGTCGAGTCTTTCTTCTCTGTTGAGGTTATGTGGAAAGGTTTTGTTTTCTTCTGAAATAGATAAATAAATTATAGACCATCCCCTCCCCTGTTTACAACAATCCTTTCCTCTTCCAAGAAGCAGCCCTTGAATAAAGATACACTAGATCAAGCAGCTGTATAGAAGCGTCTTTAATACAATAAACATGCTGTATGGTATTAGCATGGGGCAATAGTGGAAGCTCTGCTAACAGTAATTTTTACATTACCCTTGAAAGAATTGAGTAAAAAGTAAGATCTTAGCCTCTACTGTTTCTGCTTATAGAGTTACAATGCCAGAACCATTTATTTTTCATGCTGCTTCTAATTGAAGCAAGTGGAAAATCAAATCTAAGGGGTTTGGGTAAGCATCAAAACTGAAAAAATAAGCCAGAAAAGGATCTGACTAAGCCTCTGCCATTGACCCAGAAGCCCAAAATATTATACAGTCCTTAAAAAAAATCTGAAGAAGCAAAGAGAATACCTAATACTTTGTTAGGAAGTTTGATAAATATTTTATCTTCTCCTTAAATACTCCTCCTAAATTCTTAGTCTGACACCTCCGAACACAGTTACAGCAGGTTTGAAACAGAGCAGCACCCAGAGGAGCAAGAGATTTGTCAGTCTCGCTAAGCCAAGTGACAATGATTATGTTATTACTTCATGCCATTATTAAATAATAGACATTGTCATCAGATCACAGTGAACCTCCTAAAAATGTCCAATTTGTCCTCAGAAATCTGCTCCCTGCATCTAACATGGAAGTATCTACAATGATGAATCTTACATGTAGCAGTTTTTTATCAAAACTCTGAGCCACACTTGCTCAAGACACTGAAATATTGAGAAAATATTACTGCCAATTCAGGGTTTGGGCAAATACTTCTCATTCAGAAACCATATTATTACATCTTCTGTACAGCTCAGGAAGCTACTCTGAGAATTTACAATTTACTTTGGTAAAAATCTCCAGAAGCTACTGTCAAGTCTAAGCAGGCAAGTAACCAGACTCTTTGTTCTAGATCTTTTGTTCACTGTTACATGCTATATGCATTGCTTCATCCCTGTACACCTTAACTGCTTGCAATGAAGACTTTGAGTGAAAGGCCTTGGCAGGAACTGACTTTTGTTAACTGAAGTGTTCAGTGTTATCACTAGTGTCTGACCACTTTGCAAGCCTGGCTAGCTCAAAAGACCACAAATGAATATTAATCAAGCACATGAAATATTTTCAGTTTCAGATAACCCGTGAAAATTCATACTAATCTTTGTGGGGTTTGCTGATTTTTTGGTTTGTATTAAGTATATCTGGTGGAGTTCTATCTAACCAGAGATAAATGACTTCACTGAAAATGCAGAAGACAAACAAGACAACGATGACTGTTGACCTGGTATTGTTGGCAAATTCTTCGGCTACATTTCTTGTACTGGTTTCATCCCACCTAAAGTAGTGATGCCTGTAAACAACATCTGTAATCAATACCATTACAGACTAAACTTTTGATGGACACACTTTCCTAGAAAAGGAAGGAAATCATTGAGACCAAAACAGAAATATGCAAGAACTTCCTGAACTCTGAGCCAGTCAGACTGCGTCATTGACATATACTCAAGGACCAGACAGTGAGATGTTCTTTTCTCTGAAGTTGTCGTCTGCTGACTTAGCTGTGTTTGCCATAGAAACTTTGGGTTATCACACTTTTCATCAGTCACCTGAAGGGACAATCCAAAGCACTGGGGACAGATTCAGCAATATATTGAGGCCAGCTCCTTGTCTGAGCTCTGAAGCCAGCTTTTCCTGCAGCATTTCAGTGAAAAAAATGCTTGTTTATGCTTTTCCTATTACAAGCTGAACTAAGTGTGATCATTTGGGAGACAGAATCTTGAAGACTATAATTAATTACCTTCAAGTTATAGGTAATTAAAGATGTAGATCCTTGACTGTTGAGTAAGCTAACAAGGAAACAGACTGTAAGGCACACTGCATCAAAGTAATGTAAGCTACTATTCTGAAGAAGGGAGAAGACAGGAGAAGCTGAGAAAACCTAGGCTGATACTTGCCCAAGTTACCTGTACACATTATTTCAGAAAAAGGTAATTTCAGAATACTGCAGGAACCCTGAATTAAAAATCAGGGCACTGAAAATGCAATATTAGAATGAATAGTGTGTCAAGGAATAATTTTTGTCTTTGATTAAATAAAATAGCCTGGAAAGATCATGTTGGACTGAAGTCTCTTCAAGGTTGATATGCTCCAGATCATGTGACTCCACTAGAGAAAAGGAGAAGGAAGACATTTCTTTCAACTTGAGGAATGATCTTGCACCAAACCATTTGCTTTTTTTCCTGAGCTCTTATACTGTATACAGAACATAGAACTACATATTTGGCAAAACAGACATGACAATTTGTTTCATAATTCCTTAAGGACAAGCTCCAAAAACCACATTTGGCCACCTAAAGCACTTCTGCTGAAGCAGAAGATATGAAGGTTCAAGACAGTGATTCAAAAACAAAAAATCCTGACCCCTCCTCTGATGCCTGAAAGTCTGTCTGTAACTAAGCCTTATCCAAAGAAAACTTACTGGGGTGCCAAATTCTGTGTTTGCACAAATGGCCAAAGATATTATTTTCTTACTTGACCTGAATATATGATATAATTCCATCTCCCACCTAAGATTCCATCTCCATCCGAACATTCACAAAATAGGTATGCCCCCTAGGAGACCCATCTGGAGGCCTGATCTGCACATACTGTACACACACTGAATTTAATGAAATGGCAACAGCAACAGCTGTTAATGGCAGTGGCAGCAGTGACTGATCACTGTTTATACAATACCTTAGCTATCAGGGCAGTTGCCAAGCAAAGAGGAGACTGAAGATACTTTTAATCACTCAAATGTTCTCAACGCAATGGAAGACAGCCCAGTTTGTCTTTTCACAGGATTGAGCCACTCGGTATATCAGGAAAAGTGGACATCCAAAAGCACCATATGAGCTAAGCACAGGCAGGAATCTCCTCAGTCAGTGCCTGGCTACCGTGACTTTTGTTTTGAGCTGCCTGGTGGTGCCCAGGCAGCCTCTGGGGTCTCTGATCTCCCCCAGAAGCAGAGATATTCACTTTGGGTGCTGCAGAGATGTGAGACATAGCTTTCAGCTCCAGTCTGGGAGTTGCCTCCAGGACCTCTGTGTAGAGGAGTTTCTCCATTGCATCCTGCCAGTCAGTTATGGGGGAAAAGCACCCTGACACAGAGGTGGCTTGGGCATAAATGTCACTGATGAAAGCTGAAGACTTCAGCATTTTTAAAATCTGTTAAAATGAGACCAAGGAGCCACTGAAATAGTCTCCCAGGGAAGTGGTGGATGACCCAACATTGGACACTTTTAAGATTCAGCAGACACAGTTCTGGGCCATCTTGTCTAGACTGTGCATTTGACAAGAACGATTGTACCAGATGACTCTTGAGGTCCTTTCAAAGATGCTCTTCTATGATTCTGTGATTCTGTGATAATCTCTTATTTTTTCTTTCTTATAAAGTTGTCTTGTTCATACAAGAAGCTCTGGTTTCACAGCCTTTTGGGCAGTGTGCTGAGAATGACCATGCTTGGGTGCTGCAGTGCCTCAAAGGACAACACTGCATTGGAGGGGGGTGTGAAACTGGCCTTGAGGCTTCCCAAGTTAGCTGAACTGTTTTGCCACAAAAAGGTGCCTGAAAAATCCCTGGTGGAATTAGTGTGTCAGAAACTATGGCATTTTCAATATTTCTGATAAGAAAGCATATACTCAAAGGAAATAATATAGAAATTGAAGTATTTAAGGTCAAGCCATGTTTCCATAAGAGTCAGTAGCATATTTGACACAGACTTTTAAAAAACAAGGATTACATTCTAAATAGTCTATTTATGAGGAACAAGTGATATTTTAATATACCAGTATTTTTCCAAACTGTTTCAGGAAAATTATTAATAACTGAAGGAATCTGAAAAAACCCAAAATGTTGAAAAATGCTTAATTGCCATAGCAACGCCTGTTTTACCATTGAATATCATAACTCCAGAGAGATGCAGAGCTGCCACAATCAGACGGCTTCTTTTAAAATTTCCTAATTGCTAAAATAAAAGATTTTTACTTTGATATTTTTTTGCATAATCCTCTTTAAACACAATAACAAAAACAGCTTCCCTCAGCATTAGTGACAGTATGCCAAATGGTATTCTACACCTTTCCATACACAGAGATCACCTTCACTTAAAGCTATTAAAGACCATTTCTGCTACAAAATAAAATATAGAACCATGTTAAATAACAAATTATACTGCAAGATCTGAAAGGAACCTTTTCTTTCATGACTCAGTCTCACTGAGGTAGGCAAAGAGTCTGAGTTGTCTCTATATCCTACACACATGCATTGCGACATTGACTTATACATGCACAGTAGACAAATATTAGGAGCAGCCTGTGAAGACCTTGAAAGGCACTCTCAGTTAGATACGGGAGGCCTCTCTCTCAGTTATCTCCTTTTTACAACAAATCCTGTTCTATCAAGTCAGAACAATCCCTGTCTTGTTCCAAACCCGTGCCCTCTCCCCGTCCATCAGCCTTTCAGTCACTCCCACCCTGTTTTCTTGTTGGCCCCCATGCCCAAATCCCATCCTTGTAACACCTCCATGCCCCCTAGTAATTGGTCTCTGATACTACTTCCCCCCCTCCAAAATCCCCATGTACTTAACCTGGACTCTCAAACCACCTTGCCTTTGCTTCTGAACTCCAGGACTGTGCCCACACATGGCTGAAATAAACATCTCTGTAAAACCCCTGCAAAGGCCCATCCTGTTTCTTTACCTGCTTTGCCTCAACAATGACGCTGACAACAGCAGCCCAAAAGCATAAAACAAAATAAATTTGTTGTAGTGTTATTACCAATGAACTTGTCTTCTTATAGATCCAGAAGCCGATGATTTGCCTCTGAAATATACTTAGCAAAATATGTGATAATTTTAAGTGCCAAAAATATTACTGATGTGATAAAAGCTGTCATTCTGTCTCTCAAAGGAAATTAACTACCTCTGACCTTAACAGGCTTTCAATCAGACTTTAGAATTTCTGAGATGGAGGATTTGTGGCCAATGGGAGCCAGGCAGACTGAGAGAAATAATGCAGGGCAGCAAATCACTGCTCCTGAGAAAGTGTCCTGTTCCCCCACTGCTCCTTCTGGCCTGTGGTTCCTTGAAAAATAGACACAGCAGCAGGTACCTATGTGGTATTACCAAAATCTGTGGTGATTGTTCTATCCTAAGAAGATCTATTACAGATGACAAGATCCACACATTCTTAGCACTGATCTCTTACAATTGACAACAATTTTTTAAAGTCATTTAAATTTTGTCAACTCAGAGCAATTTTGGCACACCTGATGAAACCTTTGAGAAGAAAGCTCATGGAAAAGCCTGGCATGCAAATATCTGTTTGCCATCATGAGTTCTGACAAAGCTGAGGATATCTGTGCTGGAGGTGATAGCAGAGGGTGGAGGTGGAGGGTGGGCTCAGTGGGAGCACTGCAGCTGTGAAGTGGCAAGGACATGTTTGCCCCGCACAGTCTTCAAACCCCATTCTTCCCCATTATTTTTGACTGATGAGGAACAGAGACATTATTATAACAAAACAATCTCCTGATATGCATGAAGTACCATAGGAAAAGATAATACAACTTTGTGGTGGCAGCAAGCTGTTTTACTTTATTTCTGGCTATTTATAGCTCACTTGAACATTTTGACAATTGCAAACAATTATGTAGATTAGCTATATAGACACCTTTCTGAATGTATCCCAACAGAAACTTGAGGGGTTTAATAATTTTCTAGCCAGAGAGAATTAAACTTGTGATTGATTGAAGAATGTTACAAATAAAGTCAGACACTGAATTTTAAAACTTTCACATTTTGTATATTACCTTTTAATTAGATTGTTACCCCAATTTACTCTCTCACCCTCAAGTGTAAGTCAATTCTTTTATATGCAAACAAACACCTCACTTAACATTTCAGTGTAAGAAATTGCACTAGTACTTAATTGAAAATCTTGAGCACTGGGTAAAAAGGAAAAACTTTTTGCAATGCTGCACCATAGCACCAGCTTTACCACACTACAGGAAAACTTTCATTCAGCCATTACTGTCACCAAGGAAATTGAAGTTAATTCTAGCTTCCACCTTCTAGGATACAGACTTCTGGTAAAAATGTATAGCCTATTTTTGAAACCTCTGTAAATATCTCAAATTACTTTTGTTGCTGCCTAGATTAATTTCCTGACTAGTGGACTCCAAATAGACTAAATTAAAATATGTTTGATATTATGTGTCATTAGTAAGTGAGCACTCTTACCTTTTCAGATAGAAGACATCTTTACAACATTTGCATTTGAAAAGGATGAGTAATTTTCAGCTTTGAGAGAATGTAACTCACATCTTTTCTGCATAATTTTGCATTCCACTTAAAAATTCTCTCTCTCCTGCCATATCTTTCATATTCCTTTATGCTTAGGTTTTCTGGTATCTCTTGCCCTGCCAGTTTGTCCATCTCTCTCATGAGTACTGCTTGGGTACTCCCAGAAGAAAAATGAAAGCTCAGTCTTGCTCTGTTTTTCTTCAAATCATTTCATCAATGTCTGCTGGGGATTATCCATGGAAAATAATTTACAAAAAGAATTTATTTGCTACATAAAAGGCAAAATAAAAATAAGGTTTATCTTTCACCTAATTAAAATTTGTGCAAACTCAGCATCAGACATCTTTCTTTTAAGCAAATACTCATTCTCCATCTTTATGGAGTGCCATACAAGTCTGTTTCTACACAGAGCAAACCAAATTAAAACTGTCTTGGACCTTCTCCTGCATATTTTAGCTTTTGTTGGTGGAGTCATTGCCAGTTTCTTTTTCACCAATGGAAATCCACATTAAAAAAACATAGAAGTAAGTCATCTCCTCTGTTTGGGTAAACAAAAATTACTCTTCAAGAAGGATCACAGATCATCTTACAAACCTTTTAACAGTGGTGCCAGTGTAAGGATGTTCCCTGTACTATGTACAGGATCTAAAGGATACATTTTGCTACTGAAAGTTCTGCCTCATCTCCTTCTAGCCTGTATGTAATGACCTATGGCAAAACAGGACAATGCCCATGATGTGATGGCAAGCACCATATCCCTTTGTCATGTTTCACAGCCTAGTCGTTATAATTATTTGCAATAGTGACTTTTTGCTATTTGTCCTTTTTTCCCCAAATTTTCCAGTTGTAATTCTGACTTCTTGATTTCTCAAACCATCTTAATAGCAATAAAGATCAAGTTTTGAGTAGGAATTCTCAGAAAATGGTTGCAGTGTAGCCTACTGTCTGTGTTTTAGCCAGTCTATAATAACACTAATTGTTGCATATCTAATGTTTGCTATCATTTTATTATTACAGGTTGAACTATATTTCTTGTTTTATTTGCCTGAGATGAGTTGAATCAGGTATGAAGAACAAGCCCCCTGTTCTAAAGAGATTTGACCCCTATTCTTGCAGACCCCACTGGTAGCTAATATTTCTGCAGCAGAAGCCTAGCCTCCCTTTTATGAAGTCATACTGTGAAAGGCATCAACTACATAGTCCTGTTCAGCTGTATGTCAAGAGAAGTAACACAAATTATTTATGGAAGTTATGCAAACATTAAAAAAAAAATTACTACAGCATTTTTGCGGGCCACAAATTAAAAGAAACACTATTCCTAAACACTAGACTGGGTAGCTGAGAGTCCGTGGTCTTGACTTTTCATGACTTCTCTCAGCATAATCTGGTGTGGTCATCAGAAGTCACTAGTTTTGGAACAATACTTGTGCATTTTCACTTAGCTGCTGTACCAGCAGCATCTTCTCACTCTGCATTGCTGGGTTAGCTGCACTAGAAACAAGGACAAGAGGCTTAGCTTCAGTTTGTGTTGCAGGAATCACTACTTTCAAGGAATGACATTGAAGTAGAACAACCAGCAGAAGCAAGTCTCTAAAGCTGTTTTCAGCACCTCTACTGAAACTATTTTCTGCTACTTCTATTTTGTTAGGCTCAGCACCAGCCTGTGATATATAAAATCACTACACAATTCCCCTATTTATCAAGTAGTATCTGTAAAGATGTTTTATTCCAACATTAATTTTCCTTGGTCAAGGTTTGATTTAGTCAAGTTGCCAGAGAAACCATACTGACTCACAAAGATCTAAAATGAGCTTTTTATTAAGTCTGGGCATATCTAATAATCTCAACAAGTCTAATAAAATCATTATCTTCTATATCTTCTAGAAACTATGCTACCTAATTTAAATTTAAATACTTTACACTAGACAGCGTAGTTTCTTAAAAGTGATGCAGTTGAAACAGAATGTAAATTCAAACCAAATTTTATGACTTTGATAATAAATTTCCATTAATATTGTTGTGTACTTCCTAATAGAAGGGAGGGGGAAAGGCCTAAATAGAAACAAAAATTAACAGAAATAATCAGAATCACAGAAAAAACCATTCAGAGGCTTATCTTTTGAGATCTCTGCTTCCCCTTCTGCTTTCAGGTGATACCTTTCCAAGGCATTTGCAAGGCTGTTTCAGGCCTGAAGTCTCTTTTAAATTTGGTGTTTCTTTTGTCAAATAATTATGAAGCATTCAAATAAAAGTCAATCTTACTTAACAAAAGAGAGGGAGCAGGGAGGAAGGAGAAAAAAGAGACATTTGCTTTGCAATTTTATTTAACCAAAGAAAAAGAGGAGAAAAAACCGCAATGTAATTTTGCTTTGGCAGCCATAGAACAAACAAATGTAGAAGTTTTCCTGCCTCAGTGTCTCAGATGGTCTCAGGCTTTGCTTCCCTGGGTCATATTTATAGGTACTTTCCTGACATTTCCTTCGACTCAACATGCACACGGATGTTATGTATACACACATAGGCTCCTCTGGACAAACCATTCTAGTTCCATTAAGTTTACCATCAAGTTTAACCCCAGGTTACCATGAGACCACTTCTGCAGGTAGTAACACTCACAGTTCTTATCCATCCCCACTGTCTATCAACATCTACTTGCTCTTCTCATTGAGACTAAAGCATGCTTTAGGGTGAGTCTTGGTATTATTTCTCAATTAAAATTTCCTGTTAGTTAAACTCTCACACCTCCCAGAAAAGAAAAAAAAACCTTCAAATTAATTCATTTTATAATTGCTTCACTTCCTAAGGTTTAGGCTACATAAACTTATCCATGGCCAGGCTCATCTCTCAGATCCCCCTAAGCCTTTATAAACCAAACTGCATTACCAGACCAGCTGATAAGCCAGCATTTGTTTCTGTAACCACAGCTCCTTTTGCCCATACTGACTGGAAACATCAGCACTCAGAAGGAACAAGATGGGCTGCTCCTGGACTACTACTGCTTTTCAAGAGTATTTTGATTTTATAAGAAATGCTACAATGAAGTCTTTATTTCAATGATCATATACTATTTATTTTCACAGGCATTCTGACACATTCAGTGCATGCAGTCTGTGTTGTCCTATATCAAATGAAGGGTATGAACCAGAGGAAAATACTGCCCCCCTCCAACACCTGTCTCTTTCATTCCAAAACGGAGTATTAGCATCCAGAGCTGGGATTGTGTCCCTGCATCTCTCCTCAAGCTCTGCAAGGTGCTGAGAAGGTCGGCCAAACCACAGTTTTCAAAAAGTGGCCACAAGTTATGCTTTCTTCATTTTCTGGGTATCTAATATGAAACAGCTGTGGATGAATTTGCAGGCATAGTGAATTCTCACAACTCCAGGTGGGGGTGGTTCCCACTGCATAAAACTTCATGAAAAGGTCTCTTCACTAAAAAGTCCTCTGAAACATGATTTTCTAGGTGGCTTTCTAAAAGCAGCAGACATCTCTGACAATGAGATTTTAGCACAAACCATTTCTACAGGAATGTAGTGAAGTTCACTAACAGTTGTTAATCACTGCAAGTCTGCAGAGATTCTGGCAGTGGAACAGATAGCCATCATAGTATATAAAGGCTCCACATCTCTGAGCTAGTAGTCTGCAAGAGATCAAAAGGTTTTGCATAAAACCTGTGCCAAAACTGAACCACATCTTCCTCTACATGTATATATAGTGTTACATGCACAAGCACACAAGCAAGGAGAATTGAAGGAAGCAAAAGGAATAAACAAACATTACAGGCTAAACTATTTGTAGACCTTTATAAATTAGAATAATTGTGGCAACACAGCAAGACAGACTTCTTTCAAAGAGTTAGCTGTTTCTCCAGTTTAAAAAGCTTGTGAAGCTCTGCCTTCCATATAGCATGAGGAAAGAGATGCATCTCCCAGAGATTCCAATATTATCAGATTATTTAATGACAGCATCCAGACCATGTGAAGAGTGACCACTTTCACATTTCTCAGTCTGAGTACATATCTATTCTGCTCAGGTAGGGCTGGAGTCTCAGCTCTCTGCACGCTGTTTCCACAGAAAGGAAGCCCAGCTGTGCATCACAGAGGCCCTCATATTTATTTTATAAATGACCAGTATTATTTAAGGGATCAAGTTATACATAGACACAAGCTAAGCCAAGATAAGCAGAAAGATTCAGCAAAGAAAAGCTTGGATCATAATACCCACCTGTCCTAACAAGGCTATGGGAGGCTTGGGTTAAATTTCTTTTGCTGCCTGAGGGAATCTGACCTGGTATCTCCCACTTGGAGGTGAATATGCTGATCACTAAAGGTCAGCTATTTTAAGGCACAAGGGTGAGGCATCCCATTATTTCTGTTCAAACTGTTCCACTTTACATGGAATGAATATTCATCAGGTTCCTGAGAGAATGAAAGTGCAGAAATGTGTATATAACTGGGCTGTTAGGATGCCTAGTGGGTAAGGTGGGTGAAAGAAACATATTCTTTTGAAATATGCAAGCATACCTAGCTAAGCAAAAGCACAGACACGGTGTTAATGATCTTGGGATTGAAATGTTCATAGTGGAGATAAGATGGAATTTGAATGTTCAAATCTAATTGTGGCAGCAGCCCTCAGATACGCTACTGAAAAGGCTACCTGGAAATTGATAGTTATCTATTTAGTGCTGGATAACGTGAGGAAAATACAGTGTGAAACTACTCACAGAATGATAAAAAGGCTTCTCCTAGAGCTGCAGGAATAAAATTTCTCCTTCTAAACTAGCCTCATATAGAGATCTAGGAGTACAAATGATCCTGGCAGAGAAGTAATTAAGTAGAATGACTGCAAAGATCTGATAATAGAATGTCCTATATTCTGCAAAAAGTCATTCATCTAGATATTCTAAAAAGCAGATTAAATAACTGTTCACATGAACTCTTCTGTGAAGGTATTTTCCCCTTTAGACTGTTGTTTTCATGACTGTGTAATTATTGGAATTAATTTGGTTTGAAGGAATACTAGTATTTTTAACATAGGTTTTATCAGGTAGTGACAGTATTTTTCTCTATAAGTTTGCATTTTCACTCTCAGATGCTTTACTATTGGATCAAACTGATCAGCTGTGGAGTTGGTGATAAATTTATCTGTGGTAAAAAGGGTGCTCATGTAAGTCTGTTTACACTGACTTCGCTGGCTTTCCTCAGGAATGAATCTGTCCCACAAAGCTTATTATGAAATTATTAAGAGAAGTGTTGATGAAGTTGCACTGTACTGGTAAAGAAATCTCTGTATATTGCCCTGAAATGACTTTGCTGTAGAGAAAGGCACTTAGGGAAGGCTTCTTTTAGGGACAAAATCTATAGAATTTAACAAAAGGGAGCAACACTGTTTTAAGATTCAGCAACAAAAATGCTTTATGGGATCTGCACGCACAATCTATTAGGCCATTTGAAATTATACTTTAAAAACATTAAGAAAACATTATATTCCTAGATTGTTTTAGTTCTAGTGATGAACGACACAGCATTCATAAGAATGAGTGGCCAGTTCACCCTGACTGAGATCAGTGATTGCTCCACTAAGGAGAAGGATCTCCCTGCTCTGAGTGCAGCCCATCTAACTGGAAAGAGAGCAAGGTTTTAGTTAAGGAACACTCAGGGATGCCTGTGTCTTTTCAGTTTAGTCAAAGTTCATTTCAGAACTTCTGGCTGACAAAAAACAGCAGGTTTGCTTCTGTTTGCATGAATGCAGCAGGTTTGGCACTGGAACTGCATTTTCTGTGGGACAGCAGTAGCAGCTATTGCCTTCACAAGCGCTTTGCTGTGTAATTAAGTTTTACTAATAAAGACTGAATGTACCAGATTAATAATCTTGTCTTTATACTGCAGACTGGTAAATTAGAGTTGTATTTCTGTCTCTCTAAGAACTGTTGCTAGATTCAGAACACTGCTTTGATACCTTTAATTTAATTACCTACAAAAATTTTTATGCCATTCATCTTCCATAAAGTGCACATTCTAGCCAATGGACACACACTGATTTACACCAGGTCTGGGGTCTGTGTAGGAAAAATTTAGGTTATATTTTTTCAGGACACTTGAGAAAAAAAATCTGGGGATTTTGTTCCTGCTTATAGAGTCTTATCCTATCAATAGACTGTGGTAAATGTGAACCTTTCCCCTCCAAGGTGTGTTCTTTGTCAGAGCCAGAATTTACATTTGCCTGTTAACTAACTTTGAGACTCATTGTCCTAAAACCACAGAGATGCAGATGTGGGAAGGACAATAGGATGCTGCCCTATCCCTCTCCTGCACCTCCCCAACAGGTGCTGGTATGAACTGTTCTTAAACACATACAAAAAACCACATTCACACATATTCTTAAATACTTCAGTATTAAATACGTCAACAGTCAAAATACTCCTTCTTAAAAGACTGCACTAATAATGCAATTTAGAAATTACAATATTTAGTTGCAATAGTTTATTTTTGTCCTTTCTTTCTGGTCTTAAGTAACAAGTCACCATTATTCTATTTATAATGATCTTTTTTACATACTAGAAGATTTAAACATCCCCTTTTAATGTCCCCTTTTGTGACATAAAAGAATGGGATTACTTTTCTATACGGATTATTTGGTAAATCCTTTAGCATTCCTTGCACCATACTGTGGATTTTTTTCCAAGTCATCTTTTTTAAAATGTGGTGTCTCAAAGTGGACACCTGGTCTGACATCCAGTTGGCTCCCAAGCAGAACAAAACAGTTGCTTCCCAAGGGTTGCATACAATATTCCAATGAATGTATTTTTGACCAAGATGTTTTCTTGGAAAAAATAGTGTTGTTATTCATAGTCAATTTATGATTCACCACAACCCTCAGATCCTTCTCTGTGTAAAGTCACTTCTGTTACATGTCTATTCTCGTGTCTTCATTGAAGTACATCTGCTTTTAATTTCAGAGGATGTCTGATTTTTTAGACTTATTATTTTCCAGTTTTGATGCTGGCATCAAAGTCAGAGCAATTTCTTCGGTCATATTGACTGTGGATTTTCTAAACATATCAATTCAACTTTATCATTCAATCATTAATAAAACTACTTAGAAGAAATGGAACTCCACATGAGGGTTCACATTCTTAATGTGAATCACTGAAGGTTATTCTTGGCAGTCACTCCATAAGCAAGAAGAGGGGGTTCAGCACTCACTTTACTTGAGTATGGGTAAACCACAACTGTGGCTGTTGAAGTGCCTAGCATTATAGTCTATTATGACACCTTTTCCCAACATCCACCTTTCCAGAAAAGTTATGCACTGGGAGAAAGTAACAAAGATGGATCTAGACCTTTCACAGTCATCTCCAGACAGGCTTGATAACAAGCCAAAATGTAGAAAATGACACTCAAACAAACAAGAATTTTATTATTTTTTCCTGAGAGTGTGGCCGAACAGTTTAACAAGTTTCCCAAGAAAACTTTGTGAAATCTTCAGCTTGATGACACTCAAAACCTGAATGGGCATGGACCTAAGCAACTTGCTGTAGCTGACTCTTCTTGAGCTGGGGCATGCATTACAGATCTCCTGAGGTCTCTTCTAGCCTCAAGCATTCCACAATTCTATGAATTTATAAGATAGCGCTATTTGTTTTGCATGTCCTTCCTTGAATTCAGAGAGTGTTTTGCAAGCAGTTTTATCTTTTCATAACAATAATGTTAAATAATCTGAAGTCATGGTCTGGTCTGATCTGAAGCTGAAGGTCAGTCTGGGACCCGGATTAGGCAATTTGCTAGTCTCTGCAATATGATGTGAATGACATGTAACATTTCAAACATATTTGAAACTCTATAGTGGACTCCTCTGGATACTGAGAGCACATCTTTTTAACCCTAGATCAAAGTCCTTCTCCCAGCTTGAACACTGGTATTAAACCATTTCCCTGTCACAGTACCCCTCTTCCCACCATTCCACCTTTAAAAAGCAGCATGTTATTTTTAAGGAAGTTGAAGCCCAGTGCTTACATTACTAGTAAAGATTTGCATCCAAATTCATGACTCATATGACTCAGGGTAGGCCTCTGGAGTCGAATGGGAGTATTGGCAAGCATCACTTGTGACCTGGACTCCATCCCCTGTGTTCCCAGAACCTCACAGTCAATTCATTAGTGCCCACATGGATGAGTAACATGAATAGCATGAGTCACAGTCAGGGACTGGATATGCCTCAACAGTCTTTCCACTGTGCCTAAGGTTTTTGAATTAGTCAAGAAGCCCATGTCTCAGCAGGATGGTCAGACGGGCAGATGGATGTCTCTGGCCTCAAGACAGAGTCTCTAATCACAGTCATCCACTGAGAAGTTTGTCACTGGAGCAGCACAGCAAATAATAGGATTGTACCTTACTGAAGAGCTGAGCCAAAATATATTTGTCTTGAAGCAGGAAATTTTCAACATTTATGTCTCCTAAAAGAGTTTGCCTTCCTTTTCTGCTGTAATGGGGAATCTCTGGCATCTGAATTCACTAGACATGGGAGCTGACTCTTAAAAGAACCTACAGCTTTTACAAATTACTGCCTTGGAAACTGATGGGATGGACAAAATACTCTCAATTAGTCTTGTAACCTGATTTTGATACTTAGCAGGAATTTTAAAAGTATTCATGCTCCTTTTTGTTCTCATATTTAACAGATTGTTTTTCAGCACTTTTCTACTTTCATGACAGTTTCTGGTTGCGAAATAATGTAAAATACACTTAAATATAATGGAGGGTTTTAAACTATCTGTTCAGACAAGGTACTAAAACATAGTACAAGCACATGTCCTGAACAAGAGTGCAGTAGAGTGTGAGAAAAAAAACCCCAAACATTTAACACAACTGTCTCTATGCAAATTTCTTAATTATATAGTTGAAATCCACACTATGTCAGGTATAATTCTGTAATAGTGACTCTTCTTTTTCTTATTTATGTTATAAACACCAGTGTTTTTTCAATTTTTGGTAAATCTGCTGATAATTCATTTAAAAGGCTAAAGGGGAGTATTCTGTTAAATCTTCTCTTGGAATTAGGTGTCCATAAAGGTGTCTCTTCTACTGATAGACCTTCAAATTTCCTTGTTCTAAATGGGTGATCCTCCCCAGAAAATAAATATATATAAAGACATGAGCACTTCTGTCCTGTAGGTGAGATACAGACAGGAGAGGCCTAATTTGCAAGTCTTGCCAGAGCAGGAGGTATGAGGTGAACACTGATTAGTGGAGTAGTTTCTGCAGATATGTAAGCATCTGGGGCAACTTACCACTGGAAACTGAGGTGCCAAGGAGTTGTAGATACAAAGTAGCTCAAGAGGGGTTTGTGAACCTCTCAATAACATGTGATTTAGGCACTCTGAAAGACAGTTAGGTAACAAGCCCTCCAGCAAATCTGGACTCTTGACCTGGGTATTTTATCATCTTAGCCAGTCTTGAGCTAGATGGGGAAATGGTAAAGTATTACAGCCTGACTGCTGAGGGGAAGTAGTAACCACACAGTATTCAAACCTGCCACTGTTTGTGCCTTTTAAGAATTAATTTTTATCCTATGATCTCACACTTCTTAAACTCCAGTGTTCCCTACCAAAGGTTTCACAAATTGGCTGCCTAGAGCTCGTTTTATCAGCAGCATGACCCTTTACTGAAGCTAATTCACACAATTTTTACCTGACTTGAGGACATACAGATTCACGTTACTAATTAATCCACATAGCTAGTTTAGGAGCTTGAAAATTCAAACCCACGAGAGAAACAGAAAAGCATGTGCATTTTCCCCCCTTTACCTGACAAAACTCACAGTAACTGTGAAGATAGAAGGGTTTGTGTGGACTAGCAAAAAAAATTAAATAAAACTCCAAGAGTAACTCCTGTGAATATTTTTTGTTAAGATCCTTCTGTCCTACTGCGATAAGCTCTACAGATAACTCCTTCCAAGTTCCAAAAAAAAAAAAAAAGCCATCTTCCACATTTCTAACTGTAAGTCAGGATTTCCATGAGGCATATCTTTAAGTGCTCATACACCATTGGTTTCTTGTAAGTTATATTGGGCCAAGGCAATTGCGCATTTCTAAGATAAATCTACTGCTATAGCATTAAAGGCACAGTCCCACTACCACATAGACTTTACTTATTTCAGGCATCAAGAGTTTTTAAGAGCTCCCCAAGGTTAAATACAGCATCCTGTGTGCAAGCCAAGTTACTATGGTGACATTGCTTCATACTTGCATTACTTGTTAATATAGGCCTTTGGCCTTCTGTTTTCTAATTGCTGATGGATGAACTATCAAACTGTCTTACATTAACAGTACAAAGGTGATATGAATCATATTTCAAAACACCAAACTAAATGTGGTGCAATTAAACCTGAGAAAAATGCATCATCTCAAATAAAATTCTGTTAAGAGAGATTTTAGATTTAAGCATCACCTTTGAATTTGAAGCAATATTGTTTCAATTTGATTTTATTAGAATCAAAATATGTTCCAGGAGGTAAAGATCGAAGAAGGAGTTACAGTCAGAAAAGCAAGACATTAAATGTCAGGAAAGTATATTGTTGTCATGCAAAAACAACAGCAGGAGAAACTAAGTATTTCTAAGGTTCTGGTCTCAGTTCTGTGTGCTGTCTTGGTCTCCACCCACTGGGAGTTGAACCTCACTGCCTACTACTTGTAGGCATAAACAAAAATAGTATGTTCCACTAGATATATAAAACAATAATATTTTTCATTTGCACATTGTTTATGTCTTTATTTACAATTTGAACAGTATGCTGCTGTTGCAGAAAGCTTTCCGAGAATGCAATATATTCCTTGTCTATGGCTCTAATAATGATGCTGTGAGAGACAGCAACCTTCTTTTGGCATTAAATAAGTATAAAACTTCTGGATAGGGATCTTAACGGAGATCACAGCTCTTTTCACAGAGGTGGTTTGGAGTTCTTATTTTTACTAGGAACAATCTAAGATATGTGAAAAGTTAGTTTGTTCAAAAACCATTAGGCTTTTTGTTTTAGAATTTGTATATAGGCAGATGGAGCAATTAAGTAGTCATAGTGCATTGTTAAGAAGCAAAATACAACCAGAGTAGATGCTTCTCAAAGATCCTTTTTTCCACAGTGAAGAAAGGCTCTGATTGCATTTTTACAAGCTCCAGAACACGCTGCCAGTGAAGATTTCTCTTCTTCCTCTTTTCAGCATTTGGGCTTTTCCCTTAAGATTCTGTGTCACTCAGCATCTTTTGCTAGCCAGTGACTTCTGACAAAATGCACACTAAAAGAGAAACAGAGATATATATTTAATTCCCTATAATTTGACAAAAATTATCCTGAGACAACACTTTTTTTCCTTTTTTCTGACATTAAGCAGGTTGCAGTCAGAAAAAAGGTTCACCGTCAGCATGCAAAACCATTTTGTGTACAACTACATTTCACCTGGTTAGGTATATCCAGGCATATTTTTCATTTGTAACAACATGTATAATGTTTTAAATATTTTTCAAAAACTTTATAATTACCTTTTTTCTGAGAAAGCCAGAATTTAAGCCCAGAACAGTAAGTGCTAATCCTTGGAAGAGGAACAAAATGAGTTAATTTAAAAAAAAAAACCCTTGACTATTGTGACAAGCTCATTGAGGTGAGAAGTGGCCTTAAATTCTAATGAGGTCAATATATTATACTCAGAATGCTGTTCATGACTTTTGCTGGGAATATTAAGCTGAAGGTAAGTTTTTTCTTAATTTCAAAGTTTCTGTAGTTAATGGTTATAAGAGAATAACTTAATACTGTCCAGTCTGTTGTGCTATTGAAGAAGTCTCTAATACATTTGAAATATTTTGGGGGTTTTTATTTCATGCATTAAATAGAGAGTGGACAGACTGAGATAGCTGATTCACAGTAGATCAAGAGGCACATTTTTAGGAATTAAACCTTTCAAATACTGCAGATTTCAGCTTTCACAAGAACATTTAGTTTCATCCTTTAATGTATGTTCCTATGGAGATCTGAGGAATTTGGAGTTCAAAGACCAGCAAAACATTTTCTGTGAAATATGTGAGTACATAGATCCTAAACAGGAGTAAATATTTCTTACTTGAGAAAAGTAATTATGATAGTTACAATTTTCAGTTGCTGTCTTGAGTGATGCTTTTATGTCACATGCTTCAATCTAACAGCCTTACACACTTCTGAAAGCTTCATAACCTTGGTTGCATGTACCTTGTAGCAAATTGAAAGGGATGCTTAAAAAGTTGAGGCTAGTTAACTAAAAAAATGTCAGGCAGTGAATGGGCTATTTCCTGGGCAGGGAATGAGCATGTGTATGCAGATGCAGTAATATCACTGTACCAGTTAAGGACAAGATTTGGAAATTAGCCATCCCAAACTGATCAACAAACCCTCTAGTCTCTAAGAGTCATAGTAATAAGACACCACTTGAATCTCATGTTGATACATGTCCACAGTAAATTTAAGGTGCCCTGTACAGAATGGCTCCAGGATGAATTCTACAGAATGCCAGGTAGAAAGAGCATTTTACCTCTCACTACAGTAAAGATTTGCTAGCAGATTAGACAAGCCATAATCAACAAGCTATGCTTATATTAAGAGAGGAGATGACAAAGGGGGCATTAACATTTCCATAGAAGGAAAATCAGTCTATGAGGATCAACATCCATCTTGAAAAAGTTTAGGATCAGTAGTCACAAAGGAGGTAGAAATCTGCGTGGAAAATGCAGTCCCAGTACCTTCCTGCTCCCTTTTAGGCATCATCAAAAAGATTAAAAATAAATGCCCTCACTCTTCTACAGTCCAACATTAATATACCATCTCCCAGGAATGCAATGTTTGCAGATACTGTGTGCAAATTCATATGGATCATATTGAAACACTAATTTTAAAAATTAGGATTTTAGTTAAAAGTAAGTTACTTATTAGAATTCATTAAGAAGTAAATGGATAGATAGGTTTTGTTGAAAATAATTAAAAGTTAAAAGTTAAAAATAAAATTGGGCTTGAGATAGTTATTTGAAACTTAAATAATTGATTGTTTGTTATTTTATGTTTGCTTAGTTGTGTTTATAATGGGAAAAGATTAAATTAGTAAGTGGATTTTAAGGAATATCGACAATGCAACTAGAATTTTATTTTTTGAAGAATTTGGAATATTTTTAGAAATTATTTATATTGTTATTGATAGAAAAGGTTGAACGTTTAGAGTGAGAAAGACTCGTCTTACTTCCTCCCTCTAAGACTCCTTCCCACAAAGACAACCCCAGACTTAACTTCAGAAGCCAATCATGCATGCTTAATAGCTATTCAAGCTAATTACCATAGGAAGCAGGGATTAGGAGGGGCTGTGATTATGAATATGTATCTGTTTGAAGCTTTTGTCAATAAACAGACTCTGTGATCACCTGTGATTTTGCAGTGCGTATTAGAGGATGACCTCACGCTGCTGCCCAGTGCTGAATAAACAAACACTTTCTAACTTGAAATTGTTAGAGAGTCTTTTGTCCGTCACGGTTGAGTATCGGTATTAAACTAATACTCATATTTTGGTAAATCCATTGGTGACTCTGGTGGGACCCTGTTCTCTCTGGCAGAGGGGCCAGCGGGGTTCAGGACCCCTCTAGAGCAACCGCCTGGGATTTTCCTAGGAAGAGGGCNAGCAACCGCCTGGGATTTTCCTAGGAAGAGGGCTCCTTTC
>VXBI01007458.1:12398-23028 GCA_013397375.1 Toxostoma redivivum
TTCCGTGGGCTGCCCGGCTCACTCAGGCTGTTCTCAGTCCCTCCGGTGCTGGGAAAAGGCCGCGGCCCAGGCCAGGCCTGGTGGGCCACAGGTGTGAGCTCCCGGTGCTTTTCCTGAGTTTTCAGTCCAGAGCAGGTTCAAACAGTTCCAGGAAAAGGAGAAAAAAAAACAATCCAGGGAGTTTCTCTGCCTCAGCTAGCCAGAAGAACCAACCAAGAGCAAAGGAGAGCTCTCTTTCACTGTCCACTGCAGACAACACAATGCCAGCCGGAATGCGGGGGAGCAAGTGCAGTCTCTGATAACAAACTCTGCACTTCTTCTTTCCCCCTGCTTCACTCCTGGAACCAGTCTTAAAGTTACAGAATTTAATATCCAACACCAACAGAACAGACGATTTGGAGATACAGGCATCATACAGTCACCCCAAGACAAATACCCAATGTAGACTAGGAAAACAATTATATACTAGCATACAGTTTGTATCCTCTAGAAAAATTAGACAACTGTTCTTCTGAAATACCAATATTTACCGCCCCAGTACCCTTGCAGAAGAGCTCTAGAAGATAAATACACATTTTATATCAAGTGAATCTCTATATGGAATATTTAGCTTCTGTTATATGAAATACCTCACAATTAAAGCATTTTGTCTTTATCATGGTAAAGACTTGCTAATTACATAGTCATCTTATGTCAAGTCAAGAAATACATACCCCTACAGGTTCCAATCTTAGTCTACTGATATACACCAAGACAAGAAAGAGCTAATATTTTATTTCCGATTGTTTTCCAGCAGCAAAAGGAAGAAAGCAGAAAGGAAACCCAGAGAATTTTGGAACTGCTCTAGGGAAGAAAATACAAGCAGAGAGCAGCATTAGAAACAAAAGGTGGATAGAAAAGAGAAAATACAATTAAAGTAGTCATAGCATACTCATGATTTTCCCAAACAGCTGTGTCAAATCTAAAAGAACACGAGAACCATTATAAGAGCTATTACACATTTGATACATGGAAATCATTAGTGACACCAGTCAAACCTAGTTTGTGCTACGATTAATACAAAGTTTAAAACTAGTTGGAATGAACATGCTAATAAAGAAATTAGGGTCATAAACCAGATGCAGTTTCTCTCCCCTAGAAATTAAGTGTCAAGGCACTAAATGCCCTAAATATTCCTGTGTCACCAGATCCTCTTTTTCATAGAAAAACACACCTGTCATGTGATTTGATACTTGTGTTGCACATAATGAGCTTGCACAGGCACCTTAGTGGTATTTCTGTACAACATGAATGGAAAACAGACCACATTATACTTACAAACATAACCCTTGCCCCTCGCACAGCAGTTGCTATGAATTAAGTTGAGAAAGACAAAGGGGTAGAATGCAAGTTATTTACCTAAATGTATATACATATCAGGAGTGGAAGAACAGTTCTAGAAATACTCCAAGTTATTAAATAAAAAAGCATTTACATTAACCAATAACAAATAATTAAAATGTTCTTCAGGCAGTGTGCCTCCAAAGACAAAATTTCAAAAGGGAGAATGGATATAGCTTGTACAATTTAACTGAAACTACCAGACACAACAGAAAATAAATAGATGACTGAAGTGTTGACCAAGGAAAAACTAGTCTTATTTTTAAAATGAAAGCTCAAGTATGCCACTCTGATTATAGACAGGGTTATTAAATAAAGCCATAAGGCAGTGCTACAAACTAAGAACTGTGCTAGGCACCACCAGAATACACAGAATTTGAATCTAAGTAGCAATGAAAATCAAAACAAAGATATTATTAGAAATTGTAAGTTTACAAAGTATGCAATTCAGTTATAAGCAAGCACTATATAAAACCAAAATAGGTTTTAAAGAATTTGTAAAGAATCAAAGCATGCAACTGATTTTTTAGTCATTTGTTCAGAGAGCCTAAACATCCATTTACTTATTTCCTAAGCGGTTGTAACAATTTCAAACACAACAGCACTTACCTTGGAATTGTCACACATTTTGTACTGCAGTTCTGAGTGGTAATTGCCTTCTCAAGCTCATCCAGCTGTCCTGTTTTCTTTAGCTTCTTGACCAAGCTTTTCACTGCTTTTTCACACCACTTTTCATCCTGACCATTCTGCTCACTACCAGTAGCCCCTCCAGAGCCACCAGCAGATTTTTTCCACCCTAGAAGTCTCTTCACAACTGGTGGAGTGAATGGCAATATGGATGACATGACTTTCACCAGACAGAACACTCAGCAAGCAATAAATTAGATATTCCCGTCTGATCCCTAAAAACACAAATCAAAACAGACACGTTAGCACTGAGGTTTCACATGAAACAAATACCTTGCTTCGGACTTTTTATTACCAAATGCCATAGGACCCTGCATCCTAAAATAAGTCAGATAAGTTTGCATAAAGGTTAGGTACTTCACCAATAAAATTCAAATGCAAGTTTGCTGCTGACTCTTCAACAGTTAGCACAGACTAACGTTACTGTCGGATTGGACATTTAATTTTTCCTCAAGTCTTTCCTGGCTAAATCAACTCCAGAAAAAAAACAAGTTAACTTTAGTCTAGCTTTGCACCTAGGCTGGCTGGGTCTATTAATTTATTAAAATTTTCCACAAGTGATATGCACATTCTGCCCAACTCCAAATTAATTTAGCAAGCAAAATTTTGTTTGAAATGTCATTTAGTCATGACAGCTTGACAGAAGTCTTCCAACAGCTAGCCATTTCACAAGCCTTTTCTCCTTGTTTGTCATGCTTTAAATAACTACCAATTTTTGTTCCACTGGGGACACCAATTTGAAATTCACTTATAAATCTGGTAATAAGCTTATTCCCATCTTTCAATCTAGAGTTCAATGGCTTACAGATAATTAATCTTCTCAACTGGTAGTGCTCAAAATCATCAAGTCTTTCAAAATTTATTAAAGGATAGTTAAAATCTTAGTTTGCAGATACACGGGTAGTAGAACTGTCCGTTTTCAATTCTGATAGCCTTTCAGTATCAACTACCTGATCAGGATGTTTATATGAAATGAAATATTAGAAGATATGCTGAAAGTTGGGCTATGTTTAACATTCACTACAACTTGCACTTCAAATAATTTAAAAGAAAAATTATAGCCATTTAGGAAAAAAAATCTTGGTTTTGGAGCTTCTATTAGACTGGTTTTATGTATTAAAATATAAGCTCCAAACCAACCCCATTATTTTAGGCAGACAGCTGTTAGAAATTGCTCAAGTGCATAATGGTCTTATGGATAGGAGTATGGCATTGAAGTAAAGAAAAAATAAATCTTATTTCCAGGCAAACTCCAGAAAGTTCCCTTATTTCCAAGATGTATAAATTAGTTCAGTCAGCTGAAAAAACCTTGTTTTAGCTAAAACTTAACACTAGATTCAGTCTACTCAATTTGTGCTTTCAAGGCAGCTTACATGTCTCTACATCCTGCACAGGTACACTCCTCACTTCTATCCAAAATACACAAACTTAATCTTACTGAAGTTTCCCATCTGCAAAACAGCATGGTTGATTTGGGATACTTCAGGCTACAGTATTTATGGCTAATTTATGCCTTGTCACGTCTGCAGTTTCACTGAGAACCAAGTCAACAGACACTAGATTATATTCTACATGTAACTTTAAATCATAACTTTTCAACTTCCAAAAAAAGAACATTTAGTAGGCATGACATTTCGGTTTCAACTAAATTATTCCTCCATAAACCAGCTTCTGAGAGCACCTCAAAACACAGGTGAAGCAAGAAATGTAGTTTTCTTGGATCTGGGAGACAGAGGTTCCAATTAACAGGGACTCAAGAGTAACACTGGGAACTTTATGCAAGCCATTCAAAATAATCTATCCTAAATAAGAGAATCATAGAAATTTTCAAATTAAACACTGACTAGGACACTCAGGGTACAGTTTCATAGGGAGGCAAGCCAACCCAACAGCTTCCTGCCACAGGACGCACAGCCCTCCTTTTCTTCCCTGTGGCACCACCACCACCACTACTACCTCTGCATCTGTGCTAATACCTTTCCACAAAGACTCAGCTAACTAACCAAGTAAAAACTGATCCATTTAGGGGTGGTTTTTGTTTTCTTTCTTGCTGAGTTAGTTTTCTTTCAGGTTAACAAGTTGCAGCAGCTCACAGAGTACTGTAAGTACTCCAGATGATGTCAGGAGAGTTGCAGGAGTATGTATGGAAGACTCCAGTCCCAGCCTTCAGCAGCCATTTTAGCATTGACTGCTTTGCTGGAAATGCAAATCTGGGCACGTACATTTAACTTAGATCATTTATTTTGGTGGCAAAGCCAAATAGGCAGTCTTACACTCCCTTTTTTGCGTGTTCTGAACTGTTCACAAGCCTGGAAGTGAAACATATTAGTCCCCTAATGCAGTACACTGAGTAAATCCAGAGATGAAACAGGAAGCTTATATGGCCTCTACTGTTTTAAAAAACTCTCACATTAGGTTTCTGAAACAGGGAATAGCAGTCACTCTGAGTGTTATAAAAAGACTTCAGTATTTGAGCAAGGCCAACATTAGACGCTTCAGAGGCATATGCAAGAAATTGAAAAAGACCAAATCAAAGAAGATAACCTCTTTTGCTTTAAGGATTCCATTTTAAATACTAGCAATTGATAGTATAATACTTGAACATTAAATTCAGTGTTGAAATGTGTGGGCAACCAAGTACCACTATCACTGCTTATCCACACACCATTTCTTCTCCCCATCTATGGAGTTCACTAAGATATAATATATGTATTTCTTGTTTAGCTTCAAATTTTTTACCTTTCATCGCCCCAGAATACTCCTTTGATTGTCAGTCTTATAAAACACATACTTCAGTACGGTCTCATTTACCACCAAGGTAAATTGCCTATTCTTCCAGGCCCTCTAAACATTCTTAATGCTTTTATCCAATTTTTCAGCTTTATAATACTCCTTGTGATGAGGTGTCCAATTTTGCAGTATTCTCTCCCTTAAGACTGATCTATATATCATTTTCTGTATTCCCTGGTGTTCTTTTTAACCAAAATTTGCCTTTCTGCTTCAAATACACATTTGAATAATTGAGGTCTTGCAGCAGGAAAGAATTTAGAAGCCCCATACATTTCAGTTTTTCTGTATATTTGAACTCTCACGCTATTTTGACATACTGAAAGGGGGAAAAAATATAAATCATTCTTTTCCCATTTCCAAGACTCTAAGTTCAGACCTAATTAACTGGAAATTTCCAGATACTATACTTAGTTTTAACCAGTTCTCTTATAGACATGTTGTCATCCAGCTTCTCTAGAAGCTGTCAGTGTTTGATCTGCTACCCCAGTGAAAAGTAGCTTTTCAAAAATATAAACTACAAAGGGGTACACTTAAAGAGTCCTTTATTACAATGACTATTACAGCTTAGCATCTATTTAAAAAAAAAGGACAGAACAAACAAAACCCCACAACATACACCACAGCTGCAGACTAAGTCTGGGAGGTTTAAACTAGCTGCTTCTTTCTAGCTATTGTTTTGCCTTGTCAGGACTATCAATAAGAATTTCACTAAGTTGTTCCAGTAGTGGCCCTGTATCTTTCAAAGGGTAAGCAAAGAAAATAGGACACAAGTAGGACAGGACTTCATTCATCTTAATACTTCAGCCAATTGTGATGACTACTCACATGAGAGCAGCACTCTGCTCCAAGCCTAGAAGAGACAGTGCAAAGTGCAAGGCATAATTAGGTTGAATTATGAGCAATTTAGATAAATGGAAATTATGCAAGGAAAAAGTAGCAATAAAGAAATTAATAAAAAATACCCTACTCTACCAGGAGTGGTACATCCAGCCTAGCACTCCATCTCCAAAGGTGGCAAAAGGACATGCTACTCAAGGAAAGCACAAGAACCTGTCTCTTTTCTGAGCCTGTTCTCATAATTCTTCAGCATCTTAAACTGTTACAGCAGGAAATTAAAGGCTACATCCCTACCCACTCCCTTTAGCAGACATTTATGGACCTCCAGTCCAAAAATTCATCTAACCACTTTTTGAACCTGTCTCCACAACCTTGTGGCAGACTGCATCGGAATTTAACTGCTCACTGTTAAAAGAACTGCTTTTAGCTATTTTCTTTATCATCTTAGTTTCAAAAAGTGCCTCTTGATCTACTGTTGCAAAATGTGGAATATGTAAAATTTTCTTAGGAAGGGACATCCTTTGATCTTTATATACTTTCAAGCCTAATCAACAAGAAGGGAGATTTAATCCATGAAACAGGGAGCAGCTAACAAGCTCCAAGTCGTGTCCAGGTGTTACAAAGACAAACTACTTCTTGGTAGAATTGCCTCCTTAAGGTTTAGGGCTTGACATGTTTCAATGATCTCAGGGGGAGGTTAACAAAGCTTGGAAAAAAATGTACCACTGATAGTGGACACAAAGAATGCAGAATTTATCGGCCACAAGGACATTTGGCAGACCTCCCAAGATAAGGGAGAAACTAATAAAACCAACTCAGCAACTGTGCTGAATCAGCTGCGACTGGGTAAAAGGTAATTCTGGCAGAGGGAAATCACAACCACAGACTCAAGAACCACTGACCCAAGAAGCCCTTTGACTAAAGAGAAAGACTAAGCATGCAGAATAATTAGCATTAGAAGCAAGGGAATCATTAACCAATAGAAGATAGAATATTAATAAGAGAACTATGTAACCTGTAGCCAATGAACACTAATTCCTTTGTTTGCTAAAATGTATAAATAGTAAAAAGTTTTAATAGTTGGTGTGCTTGATTTGTGGAATACCACCGAGCACCCAGGCTTGTGCAACTCTGAAATAATCAGTCTCCCTCGAGTGTGTAATTATTGGCTTGTTGCACACCAGGTAACAAATCTGATTTTTGTGGACAACACTACCACTGCAAGCTTTGCTGAAGAACTGTTTGTATTAATCTTGCCTGCAAGCTCCATGATTCTGTACATTTGAATCACATCCCTCCCTCAAATGGAGGGCTATCATCAGCCTTTTGTCACAAAGAAAGTATCTGAACACAGCTCATACAGTTTGGGATTCTCCTCTGGAGAGATGCCAAGCCTGAAATCTACTACTTTAATTAAATTACAAATACTCAAAGTCATTGCCTAAGGACTGACCTAAAGACCACAGAAAAATTGTATCAGTCTATGGTTATCTTCTCACTTATCTTTTTGGTCATATCCTAAAGCTCTCAACATTATAATTTAAATTAAAACTACTAAGGCAGAAATCTACACCTCGTGAGGAACTGGACATAGAAGGCAGAGTGCATATCTGATGCTGAATATCTGGCAGGAGCTCAAATAAAAATGAGGAGCCCCATACCTGTGTTGAGTTCTAAATATCTACCCAGTCTCAGACACTATGTTTATGGTAACAGGTTTAGGAGTCACTGTTGCAGCTCATTTTTGACCAGCAAATCCCATTTCAATTAATCAACTAACTTTTGCCTTCAAATTGATACAGTAATATAGGTTTTGATCTTTGTTCCTAAAGAATCATCATCTTATACACTGGAACTGTTGATACTAGCCTCTTGCTAAAAAACATTCCTCTAGTTCTTCTGCCTTGTACATTTTCTTCATTCACAAAAAAATATAAAATGCTTTTTCCCCAAACACACCCAGAAAACAATCTTTGCCAACAATGCAAGAAACATTTCCACATTGCTAAATTGGCTGCAAATTAAATACATGCTAAATATGTAATATCCCCTCTTCCTTGCCATATGGTTTTTGTGATTTCCTTGTAGTCTACAACCAATCATCTTTAAAAAATGAGTACTCATTTACAGCCTCTGCTTTTAAGGATTTTAAGTGTGTTTCACAATCACTTATTCTTTTCACTGCCTCTTCCTTTGCTCCAGGACATTCTTCTACTGAGGCCCAACACCACAGCCCAAATCTGATTTTTAATTCCCATGTACTATTTTCAAATTTCCACTACAACACACCAACATATAGGGACTCTGAATAACTGCAGAGAGATTTTTAAGATCTCTTTCTGAGCTCAACTATAGGTTAACTATTAGCATCAAGGCAGCAGTGCAATACATAGCAGAAAACTTCCACTATTTTATCCCTTTCCACATTCTCTGGATTGTGCCTTAAAACTGCAGCTTTGAATACTCAAGGTGCACTCACTGTTGCCCAGAGAGGTACAAGAGTTTCTTTAAATTGATGGAATGCAGAGAACACATACTGTTATTCCCAAGAGATTAATACTGGAAAAGCTACAAACTGCCTAACTCTGGTGATATTTATTTCATCTCTGCCCTCATAGTATCTCTGCTTCTTGATGCACACGTTTCTATAGTGCATCAGTGTCATAGTTGGCAGCTTCTAAAGTCACAGCTTGAGTCATGTCTGCTATTTATTCCATTCTACTGTGGTTCTCTGGAACAAGTATTAAATATTAAGCCCATTATCCCAGCAACCACTAAGCATAAAATACAAAGTAAACCTTAAAGACAGCATGGTATCAGACTAACATCTTCAAGAGAAATTTTCCTTTCCTGAGTATCTGGAACATACTATAAACACACTAGTGCTACCAAAAGTATCAAGTGCCTTCCGGCTAATTTATTCTAAAACATTATGCAACATATTTCATATCAGTCTGCTTATTCATCTTAAACTTGAAAATAAAGAAATCTGATCTCTCTTAGTTTTACTAGAAGCATTCTGTCTTAGAGGAATTTTATTTGCAAGAGCTGTTCTGGAATAAAGAGGACAGAAGTTAAGCTCCTAAGGAAAGAAGATCAAAGAAAATAATTAGTGGTATTTGAGAGAGAGTCTACAAGCTCATATCCTCACAATTTTAGTCCCATTTTTGAGATTTAAGGCAAATTTTTTTTGTTACTCTTGGAATTTGGACAAGATTCTTTAACAATTTCACCAACTGCACAATGTTTCAGATCTTTCAGAAGACATGAGTATATCTACCCTTTCCCTTCCTATGTGCCCCTGTGATATTACTGGCTTCACAATAAAGTGACATTAATTGAAGTACAGTCTATTTAAGGCAGAATCAAGACCTTAGGTTAAACAATAGTGGGAGTTGAAGTTTTAAAAGGCATAGTTTATGCAGTACTTGCATGTCTCCTATATTAAGTCAAAGTCATTAAAACTTAGAAAAACAATAAAACAAGTATTTCATCTTACATTGAACAGAAGAAAAAACAAAACTAATTTATTGTCTGCTTCTCAATCCTTCAGACTGTGTTATTCCATCCAAGGAGACAGTTTATTCTCTGTGGAATCTGAGAAAGTTCTCCATGTTAATGATCTCAGCTTGCAGGAAACCTGAATTTTGCATGAACTTCAAACTAAAATCAAAGCCAGTTTTTTCCCTTTCAGATAGAATACACTCTAGTTAAATTACACAGTGTAAAAGAAGACATTTAACTTCTATTGCAGCCACAATCCCTCCAAAAACTTTCGCAATTTCATAAGGGCTAATTATTTTTCTACAAATGAATATTAGACACCTGGTTTTGTCATACTGGAAAAGCTCAAGCTTACTATCACATACATACTTTTCTGAAAAAAAACAACACAAGAAAATGAGATGGTGCTCATCTCTTATTTCAGTCATAGTAGGACAGATTCAAGTATTCCCTTACTGGTTTTTGGGTGTTAGGGTTTTAGGTTTTTTTGCTTTGGTAGAAGGGAAACGCAGCCCTACTGAGCAATGCCCTCAAATCTACCTCCCAGTTCAGCTTTTCAGCCAATTAACTCAGAAGTGGGGAGTGGCTCTGAAGAGCTCCCTCCCAAGGGACTCCATCTGGCCAGCTCACAGCCCAAAGTTCCAAGGAATAAAAAGCCATGGTCCTGGCTGAGCTTTGACATGAGCAAATGAGGCAGGCTGCTTGTGATCTGGAGGGGCAGGAGCAAGGAAAAATCTTGCTCTGGGTCAACTTTAGAATGAGAATTTCAAACATGCCTACAGAGAATCAACATGCACAATTTTTAAGTATACTATGCTCTAGTATTTCAATGCATCTTGAAACTCTGCATAACTGCAGTACCTTTAGCTCACTGAAAACAGAATTACCCACCTACTCTGAAAGTAGACTTTTTTCCTCTCACTCTCTTCATGAAGTTTGGTTATGAATCAAATGAGAAAACTCATATTTCTCATACACAGAACTAAAATAAGCACAATTGTGACATTTGGAAAGCTTCAGAAGTTGTCTTTTTTTAAATTACTAAGGACTACTGCAAATGACATCCAAATGAAGCAATGAAAAGCTATATTGCTATTAGAAAATTGCACTCTATGTAACACATTCATTCATGGTGTTATACTAAAATTGCATGCAACTGGAGACACAAGATGTTATTTTACTAACCTTTGATGAAATTACTAATAGGATCGAGGTATTTTAGCAACTCCCCTAGAATTGCAAATGAGGAAAATGACAACCGCAGACAGCCAAATCACCTGTCTCTGCAAAGCAGGAAATTTCTTCCACTTAGTGTTATGAACAACCTTATAGTATTGCTCCTTAAAAGGCCATAATAGCCCCAGAAAAGCACCAAAGAAGCACCCCAAACCTCAGCAGTTTAAGCCCTTACCTCATTAATTTTGACTAAAAT
>VXBI01007459.1:0-31089 GCA_013397375.1 Toxostoma redivivum
TAAATAATAATAAATAATAATAAGGCACCAAAAGTGGGCTGAAGATGAAAAACATGATAATTATGAAGAGCAAGGGGGATCTAACATGAAACACAATTTTCACATAACAAAGATAATTATGCATAGAAAAAATAATTATGACACAAAAAAAAAGAAGAAATTTAAGGTTTAATTAGTTGGAAAATGTTAGTAAAAGGCAGAAACACTGTGGACAAAAATGGCCATAAATATTTTCTTTAAAAAAAACAAACCAGCCCATATCAAACATCACAGGGCATAGTACAGGAGAAGTTACTTTTGACAGAAGTCAATAAAAGTTTTTCAATACTAAAACAAAAAAAACCAGCAACTGTACTTGTTATGGAAATTGCTTTGAGAGGATGAGATCAAATCAAAAAATGACAACTCTAAAAGTCTGTTAAGTGGAGCTAAATTATGCCAATAGTTTGCAGTTGTTTCATTTAGGTCAGTACTGCAAGAAAGATCAGTCTTATTAAACCAAAGAGCACCACCATGTGGGACAGACAAATAGTTTTATTTCCTACAATTATGCCTCCTTTTAAGAAGGTTTAAGAGCAGATATCACGTTTTAAGTACCCATTCAGGTAATACTCAGTGACACCCCACACTACACCAATGCCTATCATGGTATGCATTGGAATCATCATTTTCTGAGGAAGCAAATCTCCCCAGAGCCTGGCAGATTCATAAAGGTTATAGGTGAGACACACAGACATATATATAATAATACACAATCTATATAAACATGATAAACATGTACATAAGCATAAATAATAAATAAAAATAACTGAGGGGACAAACTCCATTTTCCTAGCTGTTGCGTTATCTCTCCGCATTTAACAATCATTAATAGAAATGTCAACAAAACCCAAGTTTATCAAAACATCTCAGTATTTATAAACTTTGCTTTGTTCACGTGGAGATGGTGCAGTGATTCCATGGATCATGGAATGGCCTGGGTTTGAAGGGACCTTGAAGTCCAATTTCACTGTCACAGGTTGGTGGCTGCCCCGGGGACAGCGTGTCCTGGGATGCTCCTGCTCAGGCAGCAATTCTTCTGTGTTGAGATTGTCATGGGGTTTAGGTCTTCAAAAGAGCAGAGCAGTTGTTGGTTGCTGTAAAGTTGATTATTTGTAGAAGCACATCAGTCTCAGAGACAAGGAGTCCCAAGGGTTAAAGTCCATGCTAAAAACTTTCTGGTGTAGAGTCCTGATTGGGAGCAGAAGCTGCAGCCTGGCAGAGTCCTGAGCAGAGGCAGAAGCTGCAGCCGCAGCTCCATTCTTCTTCCTGGCAGTGATGATGGCAGAGAGGAGAGAGGGAGAAAGAGAATCTCTCCCCAATGCACAGATTCTTATTTACAAATTACCCAGTGAGCTAAAATCACGAATCTGAAGCATTTCCCTAAACCTATTAGAATTCTAGTTCTATAATACAAAACTTTATGCATAACTTGTGCACATAGCCTTTCTGTTCTATCTGAAGAATGTAAGCAATATTCTTCCTATATTGCTTTTTATTATGTCTAGAACTATGTTTTTGAGCTCTCACTAAAGCTTGTTTTTGAAGCTTGTTTTTTACACCAGATTCTAATGCTTTTGCTCTTTAAGGCACTTATAACATATTCTTACTTAAACTTACTTACTTACTTACTTAAATCTAAAGCTTACACCTCTATTTCATGTCTGAGTGGCTTAATATATTTTAATTTCTCTAAAGGCTTTAATTCAAGCCTTGCATTTTAATGTCTCTCTGAGTTCCTCAGAGAGGCCTCTGTTTTTCACACTCCAACCCTCCTGGATCTCAGTGTTTGCTCACTGACCCATCCAGCAGTGGGATGGGAGCACCAGGGACAAGGAGAGGTAGAAAGAGGGACTGGGAGCAGAGAGGACACAGGAGGAAAAGGAAGAACAGAGTGTAGCATGGAGGCGAAATGAAAACAACTGGGATGGGCAGCACAACAGAGGGTTATAAAGAGAAGAGGGAGAAGGACTAAGCAGCAGATACAGATAGGTACAGGGAAAAGGACAGTGAGATGGACAAAGAAATACCATCATGGTTCAGGACAAAGGAAAAAGGAGAGGAAGGAAGAAGATGCAGGGCTCTCCGTGCTCCAGCTGCGAAACACATCCTGGTGATTCCTGGATATTATGGCCATCCTGTGGACTGCAGCCTGGTGTCTAACCCAGCTTCACAGGACAGCATTTCATTTTCTTTAGAGGGATACAGAAAGAAAATTTACTCTGCACCATTCAAGTAAATCCATGTGATCTAGAGGCAAAAGCTGAATCTTTTCTCCTGTAGAAACTGACACATGCCCACAACTCTGATAACATGGATACATTCTAAATGTGCCCCACAAGGAATGCAGTTTTGCCTGTTGTTTGTTTGTTTGTTTTAAAAGAAAAATTAGCTGGGATTAAAGACTAAAATGCAGTAGGATTCAAGGAAGTAGAAAAAATTACAGTGAAAAAGAGTTGTTTATTGACTGAGCTGGTGCCTGTGGTTCATATGCTGAACAAATTAAGCATGCTAAATCCCAATGGTAGAAGTTTACATCTCATAGAAACAAGCTGTTGAAAGCTAGGACTGAGAAGAATGTTCCAATGACTAAAGCTCCAAAGAGCACTCCTGTCTAATAAAGTATTTCTTGATATCATGCAGCCTGAAACACTGAAACTCTGCAATAGGATTTTTTAAATTGACTGAACCTGACTGAATAGAACTAAACCATTTTTATTACCTGGTTTGAATAACTTGTAGGAAAAAAGCAGGCTAGATAAGGCAGAACACAGTAGTCTTAATTTTTAATGTAGCTACCACACAGAAGACCTATTTTGAAATGCACATGCTTTCAGATGGATAGGATTGCGGGAAAGAAAAGCTGAAGTTTTTTACAAATGCCTGTAACTCATAGACTAAGTATCAAAATTATTTACATAGTATCAGAAAGCTGTATTTAATCATCGTCAAAATACATGAGTTTTTGCTTTTCCATCCATTTGGGGATTGTGGAAAGAGCCTCCAGGGCCCAGAAGCTGGCAAGGCAGCACACAAATGTGTGAGCCATGAGCACAGCCTGGTTCCCTAGGAGGAAGAACTGGAGCTACAGGTATGTTCCACGTTGGTTGTAAGGAAGTGCTCCATTTCAGGACCACAAGACTCAGAGGGAGAAGAGAGAAAACTGGCATTCTGAGCAGACAGCAAAATGCTTGCATTTGTGCCAAGCACATCCTGGAAGTGGTGGGATCTACTGATTTGAGGCTCTCTTTTGAAAGAGACAACAGCAGGAGAAGCACTGGACAGCTCTTCCCTACTCCCATGCATCTTCCTGCATCCATACATTGAGCCTGGACCAAGTTCAATTGCAGAGAAAGAGAAGATGGAACTTGATACAAGATCCTGCAGAAAGAGTCTGCTGTCATTTCGTCACCCAGAAGAAATACAACATAGGATGTTCCTGTGGAAAGTCCAGTGTTTTGCTATAAAGAACAGACTCCAGCTTCTTGAATCTGACACCTAACTACAGGTCAGCAGAACAGAATGTGGATCCCAGGAGATGGACTGGCTTTGTGCACTGGTCAGGCACTGGAATTGCTCATAATTGCTTCTCCTCTTCCTGACTGCAGACAACTGAACATCAAGGAGTAAATCCTTTCTTGTCAGTCCCAACATCCTCCTTCTTTCAGTCCACAAACTGCTGCATATGAGCAGTCATCCCAAAGTATGTGAAAGATGCAGGCCTGGTTTTAGAAGATGAAGTAATAACAAGTGTTTTGTTATTCTCCAGTTGAAGGTACTGCCCTACTCTAGAAGAGCAATACAAAATACAGGGGATAAAAAAACCCCAAACCAAAACTCAAACATGAGGACTTCCATATTACAGAACTCTGCTTAAACTTCAAAATTGTTGGGGAACATTCCTCCCACCTCTCCTCTCTGCTATCTGCTTTATGTCCCCCAGCATGGGGTTCACCACTGTTTCTCTGTCATTTGCAAAGTGCCACATCTCAAGGGCCCCAAACCCAATACTTCCCTCCCTCCATTGGACTTGATGATCCATGTGGGTCCCTTCCAGCTGGGAAAATTCTGTTCTGTGATTCCAGCACAGATCCAGTGGACAAGAAGAGGCTGTGTTGCAACAGGATTTCCTACACTCCTGGGAATGATGAGATAAACCTCCAATGGGAAGGAAATATAGGATAAACCAGATGGTTGGTATTCTACACACTTCCTTTGGGAAGACAGACCTGAGCTGGGAAAGGTCAGCCACGTGCTCTTCATTTAGTTTCCATGGCCATAATAACATCACACCCTGGAGCCACTCTAGGTAGTGCTGCAAAGCAAATTATGTCCATTAGTTTACAAACTGAGAGCCTGAAACCACTTTGGAGCCTCAGATATGTACATATCTGCCTATCTAAAGAGAATATTTAATTTTCCATGAATAAATTTAGGAAGCCTGTAATGAGAGCTGGCTGAACTTGCTCCATGGATTTTCCTTTCCAAAGGCAAAGGCAGTATTTTGTTGAGTAGGTTAGATCCAAACAGTAAACAATAACCTGAACTGCTCAGCTGAAGGGAAGGGTTTCACTTCTTGTGAGAAACTCCTTTGAAATTACCCTATTTTGTGTCAAAAATATACACCCTTTTGAGCATTGTATGGTTTTATGGAGCAGATTTGGGGAGGGGACTTAGGGGGAACCCAGTCCTGTGAAGAACTGGTTCGACTGCTCCTGCCTGTCCTCCAAAACTGGCTGAATTTGGAAGGATCATGGAACCATAGAATGGTTTGTGTTGGAAGGGACTTTAAAGATCCCAGTGGCCCCTCCTGGGGCACAGCCATGCACAGAGATGGGGAGGAGACACTCCACTGCCTTGCAGCCTCTCCTTATTTGTTTGGATCACAACAACATCATTTACTTTATCTATAAATATCCCTCTGGCACAGGAAATAATGCACTGGATAATGTTTTCCAGATGGTCTCATGTTCCTGGGTGAGGTGATCCCCTGGCATCATTAGGAGAGGGAAGAACTCGGGCTCTGCAATCTCACACATCATTATGTAAGTGACCTTAAAGTAATTCCACATCCCTCCTTGCTCTCAGAACAAAGCAGGAAGAGTCAATTCCCTGCATCTTGTTGTGACTCCCAGGTTGAGACACAGCACCCTCAAAATCCACATCCTGCAAAAAAGCTCTCAGGCACACAGGAGTCAGTGGCTTTTCTTTTCTGCTTTTTTGCTCCTCAGCCTTTCCTCCCTTTTTCTTCAGGAAAAAAAAATGCTTTTTAAGTGGGGGAGGGATTTGTGGATTAAGAACTGAAAACTTTGCTGCTGTTCCTGATTATGCTGGGGTTCTGTTTGATTTTTTTCTTTTAATTTCTCACACTTGTTTCACCACAAAGAGCTTGCAAGGCAGGCATTTGAAGTCACCACTGCTGTTCCAAGCACCCAGTGTTTTTGCAAGGCCTTTAGAAGGGGCAGCCTGACCTGGCAGCCAGTGGACCATGCCATGATTAGCTGCCATTAAGTTGTGCAGGTGAAATGATCTGCCTCCTGTGGCAGGACAGGCAGGGTCACCTGGGGCATGCCATGGAACTCCTTGGCTGCATTGCCCCGGAGCCTTGTGACATTCCTGCAGGGTGGGACAGAGGGGACAGCTGGAGCTGCAGAGCTGGGAGCTGTAGGAAGGGCTGAGGAGCAGCATCCTGTGCAGGACCAAGATGTGTGCAAGGAGATGTTCTGTCTCTGGGATACCCTCTGGACACACAGGGATGCTGAGGAGGAGCTGCTCCTGCAGGGATCAGTGGGGTATGGAGCAACCAGACCAGCTCCCTGAGCAGCCTCCTGTGGGTGATGTTACCCCACAGAATCCTGTTGGAGCACTGAGGAAAGCTGGGCTCTGGAGTGGAAAAGAGCAAGCAGAATTCACCAGGTGCATCATGCAGGTGTGCAGCAGCTTTGTGCTGATCACAGGAGCTCAGAGCACACAGGCAAAACCCTGGCCAGATTATCCAAATATGTGCAAATCCAAGCATATTTTCTTTTGTACTGTAATAATTCTATTGATTGGTTGATTTAGTGGGTGGAAAAACAGAAGGTGAGCCAATAGGGGGAAACAAGTAAATGCCTCTGGGTGGCTGAGATCACACCTCTAGACCTCCAGCAGGGACACAAACCTGCCTCCAGCACCAAGCCAGAGAGAAATCCTCAGTGTCCAAGACTTGGAAGCTAACAGCTGGGAACCAAAGATGTCTCTGTGCCTGAAATGTCTCAGGTGTCCTCAAGGCCCAAGGAAGGCAGGAGGGGTCTCCACTGTTATTTTTACAGACTAGTGGAGTATGTAAAAGCACCTCTGGGCTCAGTGACCATGACAGCTGAGAGCACTGGCTCCTTCTCCTGCCATGCTGGCAGCCACTCCAGGGAGAGCACTGGGAAGCCCCTTTGGAGCTCTCATGGCTCACAGCCTGGCATGCTGAGAGGCTGCCCCAGGTCAGCTCCTGTTTGCTTTAATTCCCTGCTCTTTTGGGAGCTGCTTCCCACGGGTCTGCAGCTGCCTGCAGGGCAGGGGCTGGCAGCAGGTAACCTGTGTGAGAGAGCAGCTACTGGGGCAGCTCCTGGACCCTGCACCCTGCCCTTGGCAAAGCCTCCTTCCCTGCAGCTCTCTGTGCCATTGTTTATCCCAGTGCTCCCGTGGTTACCTGTGCAGCAGCAGTACCGAGGTTTTTGGATGGTTCTCCCTCCCCAGGGGTGCTGGCAGGGCCATTTCCAGCTGTGGGAGCAGTGGGGTGGCCATGCCCTGGGCAGGAGCACCAGCCCTGGGCAGCAAAGTAGTGCCTAGCCACAGCACTGGCTCTGGAGCTGAACAGAGCAGAAGGGCTGTAAAACACAGGAGAGGCTTTGCCCAATGCCTGTGGTGTTTCTGGTTGGAGAAGAGCAGCCCTGGAAGTGTTTAGGGAGCAGGGAGGACAGGGGGAGGTTGCACTGAGACCAGCCTGGCCATGCTGCAGCTGCCTGCTATCCACACCAGGAGTATTCGCAGCTCAGCCACTCTGGAAGGAGCTGGAGCTGCATTTTCAGGTGCCTTTACTCACAGAGTACAAGGGCTGGAAAGAGGTTGGCAGAGGGGCTCTGCCCTTGGCAAGGGATGGCTCCAGGAGGAGAGCTGGGCTGTCAGTGCTGATGCACTGCAGGGAAGTCCCCACTGTCACTGCTCCCAGGGCCAGGTACTCCATCAGAGACAAAATGGGAGCTGTGGGCCCTGCTCATCCTGCCATTTGCCACCTTAGACTCATTTGATGGAAACCTGGGGAGGGTGTGAGTTTCTGTGCTTCCTTTGGAAATGGAAACCACAGCTTGGGAAAGATCCCCTGGACTTCACCTGCTCACGACTGACGAGAGTGGCCTCTCCTGCTGACCCTCCCCAAAACACCACTAGCACTGTGCACAGCTCTGCCGCCTTCAGCTTCACTTCATTTTAGGTTCATTTTATTTTGGTTAACCTGCTCCAGATTGGCTGTTATTTTCTCTCTGGAGCCAGGGAGAGCAAAACTGTGCAGCTCTGATGGCGGCTCTCGGAGGAGCCGCCTGCGATGGGCGAGCCCTGAGCAGCTTCAGGGAAAATGTGGTCACTGCATTGTCACAGGGGTGTGACACAGCCACGGGTCCCCTCCACCAGCCCAAAGGATGCACCTGCTCCAGGCTCTTCAGCCGGGAAAACAGAGTGCCTGTCTTTGCTGTCTGCACTTCCCGGTGATGGCAGTGTGATTAATCCCTAATTCTGCTGTAGCCAAGGGTGCTTTTCCTCCTCCTCTGGGTTTAAGGCAGCCCTGCCTGCTGGCAGGTGAGCACTTGCCCTAGGCACTGGTCAGGATTAAGAGCCCTGCCGTGTTTACCGACTCCATGGCTACTACAGAAAACCACTCTGGTTTTCCTTCCTTATCAGTCCAGGGGCGGCTAAGGATAAATGATTAGAGGTTACAGCAAATATTACACCCGTGCTACCAATTCTGCTTTTCAAATGGAAATCAAACAGAATTAAAGCTGACACAATGGCCAGGAAGGACCATGGCACTGCTGAAAGACCATTAAGCTTTAAGGAGGGGATGAGTTGCAGAAAACATTCCATAATTAACTTCAGCCACCCACAGCCTGCTGGAAACCTGGAAAACCTCAGTAAACATCGGCAGTTCTGAGTGTGAACAAAAGGACTCTATTTCATCGGTTAAATACTCCCTCTAAACTTGGTAAGTGCTGTGTGCTGGCATTGGTTGTCTCAGGGGGAGTGAAAATCTCCCGTGGACCTGTTTTTCCCTGGTGTTTTGGTGGGTTTGTTGATCCTGCTCTCATGCCTCATCCCAGAGCGGAATAAGTTTCCCTGGGGATGAGTAGTTTCTGCTTTGCGTAAGTGTTGTGGGATTTTTGGCTCATACAGCACCTCTAGCACCTGGCAAGGTCAGTGCTTAAGCATCTGCTAATCCTTGAGACTTGGGCTCTGGCCTCTGGCTCAGGAGTCTGGAGCTCTGCCCAGCCAGACCAGTGCGGGCTGAAATGGGACCATGGAGGGATGCCACCAACAGGAAAACCAGACAGGTCTGCTGGAATTCACCCAGACAAACAAGAAACCCTTTGCAACACACAAAGAAGGAAAAAACCTCTGTGAAATGATATTGTTGTGATCTGGCTGATGAGCACGCAATGTACCCGTGCCTTTCCTTTACTTGAGGATTTTTGCCTATTTCACAAACTAGTTTTGGTGGCTCAAAAATCTCAGACAGCCACACACTACTTCCAAACTGGTACAGGTTTCATATCAAAATGGTTCACCTCCTTCAAGAGGAAACATTTAAATGAAAATGTCCAAATCCCCAGTGCTCCAGCACTCAGACTAGACCATCTTCTTTCTTGCATTAGCACATTGGAAGAGTAGCCCTGCATCAATGATGAGCCAGGCATGTTTTTTGAAAATGGACTTTCACATCTATGTTTATACTCCTAAATGTATTTTCTTTCCAAATAGCCTCTGAGTAATGAGTAATTCACATCTGAAGAGTCATGAAGTGCTGTAATACAGCAAATATCCTTAAGGACCAAGGGAGGAACAAAAGGCTTACAATGAACTTTATTTGTGTAGGAACACAGCGGTCAGTTGGGTTTAAGATGTCCTCACTGTCTTATTTACCTCCACACACCATGGTGGGCTCAGTGTGAAGCACAGAGCATTTTGTCATGCTGTGCCAGAACTGGGAATTGCTGCACTGCTTCCCTTCCTCTAGGAAAACTCCACTTTGTGGCAGACATCAGTCTGACAAGAAACAAATGTTTACAAATAAATGTAAACAAGGGAGTGGGGATGGAAAAACGCTGGGCATTTGTAACTTGATCTCTGTTATCAGATGATCCTAATTTATGGGAACGGGCAGCTCTTATTGACCACAGCATTATAGGTCTGGGTTGTTATTAGTAGCTATGAAATTTGTCTATTACTGTAATTGGTGGAGTTACTTTGGGATTTTCCAGTGATTCAGGGCTTTCTGGCATTTTTTTCAAACTGGGGTTCTGGCAGGAAGAAGTGACTTTTAATGAGTATTGAAACTAAAAGGAAATATGGTGAGAGGAATTAAAAATACATAAAAATTTAACAAATTTGACGTTTTCTATGTAAACATTTTCCCTCCAACTCAAAACAAATACTTCTTTTGAAACAGCATTTGAATCTTGAATACGGTTAAATCTATTTAAATGTGATAGATATTAAAATTATTTTGTACAATCAGCATGACACTTTACAATCTGATCCAACCCAATTTGACAGTGATGATTAATTCAATACTCTCTAACTTTGGGCTTGGGCCAGGGAAAGCTTTTGCAATCTCAGGCTCCTACAGAAAGGGACAAACAACTACTTCATTTCCATGTACTCAAATGTTTCCAGGTCTCCCTGCTGCAAGCCGTAGTTACAGGGGAATTGCCCTTAAGGTTTCTTGGAATGGGCAGAAAGCTGAAGCAGAGACCTGCTAGGCCATTATTGTGCAGAGCAGGGGGCTGCTGGCCTTTTGTCTGTGGTAGAATACCTCACTTTGGGTTTAAATTATGTAGCAGCCATCCTGCTTTCTCTCTGAGGGTGCCACACTGTTCCAATTTCCTTCACATCACATCTCCATTATTAATTCACTTGCTGGACATGATGTTTATTATCACACTTGATCCACTGGCAAAATGTATCAGAGTGCATAAACCAGGGTTGGTGCACGCTGATCAATAAATATTAGTGTCCTAATGCCTCTAAAAGGATTTATCTGTTTCTGCCAACTTCATTTTTTTTAAAAAAAGCTCTTGGTAGAGGCTCAGGAACTTCATTCCAAGGTGTGAGTGTCTGCTAGCAAAACACTTTACGGTTTTATGCTACTTCTTTCCTCTCACAGAAACTTGATCAAGAAAACCTGGGAATAGGAACACACTCCAGTGTCAATCCCATTAAGGCAGATTGGGAATACCATGACACAAAAAAGGCAGGTGTTTTAAGTCTGCAATCTGGCTCCTGGCAGGAGAACACCAGACAAGGGCTGCTGGCTGCATCCCAAGAGGGTTTGATGTCTTTGCTTTTCCAAAGAGAGGGAAAACTTCTAGTTGGCTAAAACCCAAGTCAGAAGAGACAGCAAGAGAACAGCTGAGGTTGAAAAGCATGAGGGAGGAGAGCAGATATGAGTGTCCTTCAGCCCAGCCAGGGTCACCACCTGCAGCACCCCAGGATGAGCTGCTCCCTGACATGATCCCATGAGGAGATGCTGGATGGAAAGGCAGGAGCAGTGCTGCACCAGACTCCCTGTACCTGCAGGAGACTGCCCTCAGGCAGGAACAAACAGCCGCAAGGGCAAAATCATACCCTTGGTTATACCCATTTACCATGCTGGCCTTGCAGCTCCGTGAACATCTGGACCTGTCCTTCAAGGAAATGGTCTGTAAAACATCTGGGAGACTGATCCTGCAAGGGCTCAGTATGTGTAATATCTGGGACACTGCTGCCTGCCTGCCTTCTTTCCATCTCCTGAGCTGTGTGCAGGCAGCCCTTGGATGTCCCCCCTGCCCTGCCTTGTCCCCAGCCCTCTCCTGGCACAGGACGGTGCAATCTAATCACCAGGTACCAGCCACACCGTGCCCTTCTCCCTTCCCTCCCCCCTGAGCCCTTCACTTGTGCCAGGCTGGGAGAGCAGTGCCGTGACTGCTTTCACAGGAATCAATCCTGTGGGAGCTCTTTCCAGCAGCAGGGCTCAGCCCTGGCCAGCAGCTCGCTGGCTTATTTGTAACAGGGACAAGCAGGAGCCACCTGAATTGTCACAGCAACCCCTCCCCAGCGGCTTTCCCCTCCCAGGTCACACTGGAGTCACCTCACCTAATGACAGATGACATAAGGGAACATGACAGACATGACATGACAGAACTGCTCATCAAGCCAAACCCGGACCAAAAGCTTGAAAACTGTTTTATTCGGGCGATTTGAAGCTGCAAACTAGCTCGAGAGGTGATGATGCTACTGCTCTGACCGGTGCTTTGGAGGCTGATTTACACCTTGTTATGCTCTCCACGGGGACTCGGGGTGGATTATTTGCTTCCCACACCCGGATCTGGCTCCTTCAGATCCCGCATACCCCAGCCCAGACCTGTGAGTGGTACTGGATGGCATCCTTGGAGTACTGCCCCCCTTCAAGCTTCAGGAACTGATGGTGAAACAGCCCGGAGGCACACGTGTGATCTGAATTCTGCTGGCTGGATAGATCTCCATGTCTAGAAACTAAGATTTTACCTTTCCTACTGTAGTAGCCCTAGGGGACATAAATACTGGCTCTGGCACTCTTGTAGAGAGAGGTGTGGGTTCCAGAACCTCCTTCCCTTCTTTGTCACCTTCCCACGGGCTATCTGCGTGTGGCAATGCTGCAGGTACTGCGCTTGCCCCAAGAGCCCTCACGATCCAGCTGCTGGTTCCTGAATGCTCCCATGGGCTTCACAAACCCAATCCTGCCTCCCACTGCATCCGAAGGCTGTTCTCTCTCAGGGACCAGGCAAGGAATGGCATCCAAGCAGGATGCTCCAAGGAAGATGAGCATTGACACCTCCAGTAGCAGCAACTCTCTCATTAATTTAAATTTTGCTCAGCAGCACAGACAAAAATATCTAGAAATCTCTTTTAACTTAAAATTTTATTAAGACCTGCTCTGATAAAAGAAATAACACATTATCGGTGCGGAGAAGCAATTTCTGATGATTTGATTGCGGGGAAAGCGTTTTTGTTTGCAGCGGCGTCAGTATTTCTGGGGTGGAAAGGTTTGTCACAGGTACATTTGTAACACATAAATACCGTGGGAATCAAAACACGGGCTGGAAGGCATCTCTAAAGAACTCGCGTTCAACTCTTGTTTTAGGTAGGATTATCTCTGTCTAAACCATTCTTGATTATCACCTAACCTGCGTCGCAAACTCTCTGGTGATCTTCCAACGCAATTTACTCCACCCTACAGCAGCCTAGCAGTCACCTGTGCTTTTCTAAATGAAAGCCCAAATTTCCTTTCTTTGTTCATTCTCATTAAGAACTTGTTAAGCAATCATTGCCAGGAATAATTTAACAGAAAAGTTCCTCCTGCTTGAGGGTACGTTGGAAACTTGCTTTGCAACGCGTCAGCAGCTCAAGGTACTGGATGCCTTTTTTTTTTTTTTAATTGTTTGTTTTGTTGGTTTTTTTTTTTTTAACTAAAATTTTCGGTCTCCTATCTTTAGTGACTCGCGTCTGCTTTGTAGATGATTTCCCTCGGCGTCAACAGGTGCGGGAAGTTTCCGCCTTCTCCTGCTCCTCCTCCTGTCCGTAATTAGCGGCCCCTGAGGTCGCGATGTCTCTGCCCAAGGTGGGTCACCCCTGCGAAACCACCCGAGCGAGACTAGAGAGGTACAACTGCTCGGCTTACCCGGCCGTGGGGTAGAGCACAAACTCCTGCAAGTGAGAAGGACAAAGCGGGGTGGGGGGGATAAAAATGCTAAGTGCAATTTGAAGTGGCACAGTGGGAATTAAAAACCCCAGAGCGCCCGGCCGGCAGCGGCAGTGGCAGTGCCGGGGGTGGGGCCGTTCCGCGGGGCACCGCCACCGCCCCGGGGCTCGGGGAGGGGACAGGTCCCTCCCGAGGGATGGACCCGAGCAGACCTGGCCTGAGGGGCGGCTCCAGGACGGACATCTCGGTCCGGTCCGGCGGTGCGAGCGGCGGGGGCGGCGCTGGCGCTGCGGGACGGAGCCGCGCTCTCGGCCGAGGTGAGCCCGGGGCTGCGGGGGGATGCGGGGCTCGGCTGGACCGGGGCTGGCCGGCTTGGCCCTCGCGCCCCGCTCGGGGAAAGCGGTGTTTCAGCACGGGGGAGGTGCGGATCGGAGCGGCAGCGGGACCCTGGCAGCGCCGGGCCGGCTCCGTGCGGCCGCCGGGGCTCTGCGGGGCAGCTCTCGGCCCTCCCTCCCGGAGGGGAGGCGGCGTTTCGGCCGCGGGGCGTGGGGACAGCCCCCCTCGGGTCTCCCGCACCTCTGCGAGGTTTGTGCGGCTCGGGCCGCTCTCTCGGGGGCAGTGGCGAAGGGGCGAGTGAGGGAGGCAGCTCACACCCGTGCCCACCTGTGCCGCAGGCTGCCAGGGCTCCATCCTGCCCCAGAAACACCGGTGGGACGCTGGAAGGTCCGGGAGGGTGGCAGCAGTGGGAGGACGAAGAGGAAAGGGTCAGCTGGGAGGGAGAAAAGCGGAATTCCGCTCTGCCAGCGGTGACTAAGAGGTCTGGCTTGGCTGAGAGGGTGGAAAGACATCACAAATTTGTGAGCGGGGAAGGTGCCGTTGGCTGCCGCGTTCCCCGGCAGACGTGCTCTGGAAAACGTCGGAGTCTGGACAAGGATAAGGTCTGAGGAAGAAAGATGGAGATTCACAATAGAACTGTAGGAGAGGAGGAAGAGAGTACCTACGGAAGAGGCATAAAAAAAAATACAGGAGTCTTGTAACTGTAGTAACCTAAAACTATTATTGCTGCTGAAAAAAAGACGAGTTTAGAAGCTTTGGCTAAAAATGAACCATTCTGGTTAAGCGAACATGTGGCTTTCTAATGCGTGAGAGGTTTCTCAGAATAGACAGGATGTTTCTTAACTCTGAAGAAACCGGTGGTTTTGCACTATTATCCATGGTGCAATGGAAGCCAGAGGAGCAAATCTCAAGAAACTCAAATACCCCTGTATTTGGGTTTTGTAGCAATCCCAGCAGCATCTCAAGTCAGTGACTCTGTAGGAGGAAGCACTGACTGGTGAGGCACCTGTGAACACCCTTCTCTTGTTCATATGCCCTGTTTGGCAACGCACGAATGGCCATTACCCTCGAGGGCAGGAGTGTGTGAGGTTGATTGAAAAGCAGTCTGGGTGCCAGGTTTAGCTTCAGGTGTGCAGTTCAGGGAGCAGCTGTCCCTGTGTGTGCCTCAAGGTTTCCTTCTCAGGGGATTTCTACTGACCCTCGAGGTATTTGCTCTCTCCATCCAGTGGTGGCTCTAATGAAGTTTTTTCTGTTCAGGGGCATTATTGTGCCAACTTAACCGTGCACTGAAGTTCAGTGACTCCAGAAGGATGATGCCTGCTGTAGAATCTTCCTGTGCCAATTTGTGTCTGTCTCACCAGCACCTGTGCCACAAGAAAGAGCATTCAAACTTTAAGCAGAAGCAGCCTTTTGCTGCTTTAGCAGGGCTGGTCACATTAGGTTCAGAGAAGGACAAAGGAGCTTGAGGAGAGAGGGAGTAGGGCCACTTCCTTCAGCAGCAAGCAGCTATCACCTTGGCTTTGTCATCAGCAGATACTTTGGCAGAAGGCGTTTATGAGTAATTCTTCCATTTCACTTTGACTTAGTTTGGTCTCTAGTATAGGAGGAGCCTCTGTGCCAGTCACAGTCACCATAAGAAACCATACAGACATGCCTGTTCCTGTGTAGAGGTGAGAGGGGAGCAGGATACCCATGAGCTGGATGTGCCTTGCTGTCAGTGCCCTGGTGGTTTGGATCAAGTGACAGTATGTGATGGCAGGAGAGACTGGGGCCACCCCTCTTGTCTTTGCTGGCAGCCCCCCAGTAAATCAGCATAGCAGTTCTGTTACTCAGCTCCCTAAGGGTTGTGTTTCCCATGTTTGTCAAAAACTTGGACTGTGTCTTCTGGCTTTGGGGTTCCTTTCTCTGCTCTCATCAGGGGGGTGTGTTTTACTCCTGATCAAATTAACGCTAAAACTCCTCAAGTTGCTGGGTTGTTCAAGTTCCAGAACAGATTGACAGATCTTCTTTTGGGTGGTGCTTTCACTGGGAAACAGATGATAAGCTACCAACTCACTTCTTGCAACTCATTTCTTCACTGTCTTTATTGACTTTTACAAATATCTTAAACTGGGGCTGGGAATTCTGCCCAACAGCTTAAATGAGGTCTGGTGGAACTTCAGATTATGGCATTGTGAACCAACCACTCCCCTGTCAGTGAAGGATTAAGTACAATCATGTTTATTTAGATTTTTCTCTTAGAAAGGAATATATTCATGCTCTCTTTTGTACAATTGCATAACACCTGTCTATTCAAGGTTAATGTCTCCCAATCTTTAATAAGTTCAGCCTTGCAGTTGCGCTGTCAAACAGGAAAGTACTTCCTCAATACTCATAGGAGGAAAGTTGTGTGACAAAAAAAACAACCCCTGAGATCCTTGAAGAAATTTAGACATCAACTTCACTGCCATTTCAAATCAGAGGTGACACTTCCTGCTTCAGTTCTAAGTGACCTGCTCCTTGGTCTGTAAGAAATCTGTTCCAGAGCAGCAAAATAAACAGAGATCCCCTAAATCCATGTGTAATCTGCTGTTAGGTCACCTTTCCTTGCAGTTAGCAGTGATACTGTAAATTAACAGAATTTTCTCATTTCCTGATCAGGTGGAGTTCCGGCTTCTGTGTTCTCATGGTCTCCTCGGATGTGCCACCAAAGGGCAGCTCCTTTTCTAGCCATGTGCCAGTATTCTCTCAAGCTGTGAGGGTTAAAACAGTGTTTAGTCTTAAATTTTATACCCCAGCACACAAGAGCCTGCATGGCTTCCTACAGAAACACAGTAACAGGAAACTACTGTTTGGAAGCCCTTGGTGGCATGGAGCTGTATCAGTTTCCCAGCTCACCCACTGCTAGCATCTGTCCTTTTGTCTCTTTGCCCTTTCCAGCAGCTTTACACAGCCAAATTCTGCCATCCCTTTCATTTCAAGTATTGATGAGGGGTTTACGTAGTTGCTTCCTGAAAACTAAAGGCTGTGACGTACAAAGCTGCTCCTTTCAGTTAAAGAAGACCCAAAAGATAGTTACAAAAAAAAAAGCCTTGGGAAACTTTTCTTGACAGGGTGCTGAGAACTATTCTCCTGTCTTCCTTTTGGTGGAAAGCAAGATACCAGAGCTTTCTCCCCTGTTGTGCAATTCCATTTTCTGTCCTGCCTCACAGCTCAATGTTTGTGGGCTGGTGGTCACCTTGGATTCCTGAAGCCATCCTTCAATAGCTGCTGCTTCCCAGTGTCTCCTGTGCTGGGCTCAAGGGCTGTGGCAGAGTGGGGAGGAAGGTGTTGAGCAGAACAGTTTTGGGGAATTATGCAACTGCCATGAGAAGTGAGGGGACCACAGCCCATCCTGAAGGGGATGGATGAAGGTTGAAAAAGAAAATGAGGTGTGGGCTTCAGGTTACTGCAGGCCTTTTTGAGCTGGGAGGAAGGTTACAGCTCCCACATCATTGGCATGCTGTGTTCTGAAGCAGGGAGGGCTGGCCAGATGTGCAGTACCTGCTGCTGGGGCTTTGCTGCTCTGCTGCCATGTCTGACAGGTGCAAGTAAGTCTTACCTCTCCATTCATAAAATAGGCACAGAAATCTGAGGAAGGCATCAAGCTGTAGTGTTTTGTTTGTGTTTATGAGCCTTCACTAACAAACACTCAAGATCATACGAGATCCTTGAGAGGACATGCAGAATCTTACATTTCAATAAGTAGTCTTAAGACTAGCAACAGTGTTTTGTAAAGAAAAGTTAAGAAAGTTTTTCATAAAGTTAAGAAAAAAATCTTCCTGGAGCTTTTTGGATAATCCCAGGTATCCCTGAATGGTGGGGAGCAGATGTCACCAGAGCGTCCTCCTACCCTGCCACCACACCCTGGTGACCTCCTTCCTGCCCCACACCTTGGTGACCTGGCCCTGGGTGAGGGGGAAGCTCATACCTGCACAGCTCCCTGGAGGGCTTTGGGAGAGCTGCAGGGCAGAAATGACACTTCCCCACCAGCCCTCTATTTGAGTAGAATCACAGAATAAGCTGTGTTGGAAGGAACCCATAAGGATCATTGAATCCAAATCCTGACCCTTGACAGGACACCCCAACAATCCCACCCTGGGCTGAGATCATTGTCCAAACACTCCTTGAACTCAGGCTTGTGCTGTGACCAAATCCCTGGGGAAGACTGTTCAGTGCCCCAGCACCCTCTGGGTGAAGAACCTTTTCCCAAAATCCTCCCTAACCCTGCCCTGGCACAGCTCCAGTTTTTCCTTCCAGTAGTTCAGCCCTGTGTTCATTTGAGCAGGCAGTCACTATTTCAGTGTTAGAAATCTCTGCTCTTGATCAGGCAGGTGAATTCTCTGTGTGAGTGCCATGTGGAGCATGAACAGTATGGAATTTTAAAAGGATGCATTCAGGGAGGTCACCAGTGATCCTGATATGCCCTGTTTGAGCTAAGTGCAAATGGGATATTCTCACGAAGTGTACAGAAGTAAACAGAACCAATTGCATTAGTTCTTGGTGTTCCATATGCATTGGTGTCAGGCTATTGGTATTCCATGTTCCATATGTTTTGGTATTCCTCAATGAACAGGAAGTTATGATTTAGGTGCAGGGTGTGTAAAAAGTCAAGATATTTGAAATGTGGTAAGGGCATTACCTGGTGCAGCCTTGGGAAAGACCCTGTGATTCCCCTTTAGGCTGTGTTTGTGGGAATGGTTACACCCGGCCTGACCTGCAGCCACTCCCATGCAGTCCATAGTGCTGGGACAGGACCAAAGAAGATCCAAACACAGGTGCTGAGCCCATCTCTCTGCTGAAGACTGCTTTGTTCTGAGTACTTCTAGAGACTGGGCCTGACCACAGCTCTCCACAGCATGTAGTAGCAATTCAGAGTCAGAGTATTAGTTCCTACTTCTGCTCTTGGCAAACATGCTGGACTGGAAAGAGCAAGGGGATAAAAGCAGAAGATGCAGTGCAGGGCAGTTTTGACTGTGGTCTTTGGAAGGAAAGAGCCCACATGCTTTGCTTTGACAATTTGTGCAGTCTGTAGTTCTAGGAGGGTTTTTTCTAATTTGTTCTTGATGAAAGCTTCGAAATCTTGAATTTGCCATTGTGCTCAAAAGGAAGAAAATGCCTGTCTGCAGCTGCTCTGAAACACAGTAACTGGGAACTGATTTATGTAAACTTTCAGCAACTTTTTTATTTTTAATTTCACTTAAGGGTGCCTTAACACCAAATATATTTGCTGGGGATTACACCCACTGGTTATTTCTAAATTGCCTTAGCTCTAGATCCAAGATTAGCATGTTTAATTTTGGTGTACCAAATGTTATTTAAAAGTCTGCCTTGACAATTGTGCTTTTATTCCAGCTTGAGACTTTAAGATTTTGTGTATTTTCTTGTGAATTAATATTTCCATTGGTTTTTAAAGGAAAAGCTTGAAAATTGAAAACAAAAGCAAGGGCGAAACCTATTGGCAGGTAGGAATGGAATTACAGATTTCACCTTCTCCATGAAGCAGCAGCAAAAATACTCTAGATCTTTTCTAATGTTAATCTGGGAAATTATCCTGGACTCAGTATCAAGGACCATATTTAACAAAGCATTTAAACCCAGTGTTTCACCTGACCTATGTAGAAATGCCCTAAACTTGTCTTATATCACCTGGAGTAGGTTGCAGCCCTCTGGAAAAATTTGGGATGGATGTTCTGTGCCTTGCTGAGCCAACAGCACATTGCTGCAGCTGTGGGTAACCAACCCTTGGGACTGGAAGAGGATGGGGCTCTGGTGGTGTGTGACAGCTGGGATTGCTGCTGGGATGTGGCACACAGTCCTGCACAGCAAGTGCCACACGAAAGGGACTTTAAAAAAACAAACAAGTTTATTCCTTGCTCTATGTGCCACAGGAAAAGCACTCAGCAGGTCAGTCCCTGGCCCGGTGGGAAGCACAGCCAGGGTGTGGTGAGGGAGGACCTGGCTCTTGTCTCTGGCTGCTGTGAGATACCTCTTTGCTCCCGGGTCTTCTCTGTGTTGTCCCAGCAAAGTCCTAAAGCGCCTCTTCCTGACAGGGCCTGGGAACTTATTAATGTTTGCTTTGCTTTTTAGGCAGTCACAAAGTACTGCTAAGGTAAAAACAGGAGCGGATTTCAAGCAAACACAGCTGTATGTTTGCATTGGTGTGGCAGTCATTCCTGTGCTTGTGGTCTTTCCTCTTGCTTTGTTTCCTCCATTGGAACTGCTGGATGGAACCTCAGGGCTGCATGGCCATCAGCTGCTGTGTAGCTTCTGATGAGACTTCATCATGACATGATGGGAAGTAATGGAACTTTTGCTCTGGCTTCAGAGGTGTTTGCAGTGCCTCAGAGGACCTTGTGGTTTTCTTGCTGCTTTCACTGCTGTTGCTGAAACAGCTGTTGGAACCTGCTGCTCCTATTCACTGCCTGAGATATTTCTATATTCCTCTCCTATTAAGTTGAGGAGCATCTCTTAAAAAAAAGCAGACCAGATCATAGCTATTTCTTTGCTGCTTGTGAGGGAGAAGTACTGAGGGAGCAGTAGTGCTCTTAACTACTCTCCCTCACAACTGTGCTTCAGTCGAGCTGTTCTGTGGAAACCAAACCCTTAGGAAAGCTCCATATTTATTTTGTAGGCAAAGTTTTCTGCCTTGGATTACTGAGGTAATCCCCACTTTGTTGGCATCTTCTCCTTAGGCTGGTTTAGTTGCAACACAAAGCCTTGCTTTCTGGGAAGTCTTCACAGGTATGTGGCAGTTCTGAGGTGTCCCCATCTTCCTGTTTAACTGGTAGAGAGCCCTTTGGTACATGCCAAGGAGCTGCTTGGGATAAGCACTTGACAGATTTAAGCAAATAATAAAATATGGGATGGGAAGCCATCAATAAACTGTTGGCAAGACCTTTGAATTCAAGTAAATGATGACACAGCACTCAGGATCAATTGTCTTTCTTCTTTAAAGAATTTCTAAAGAATTAGACAGGTACCTTTTGGAAATTGATGTTACCACAAAGGGAAGAGAAATAAATATATGAGTCATTCAGTAAGTCAGTAACCCTCACCACCTAATTTCTTTTATAACCAGTTTTGTTTGCACTAGGTAGTGAAGAACAGCTCACCAGTTGGTAATCCAACATTCAAATCCAAGTTTCACCTTTACAGGAAGAAAAAACAAAAAAAACACCTCTGTATTGAAACATTGCAAAGTACTCTGTATGAGACAGAACCTGCAGGGTTTGGGGAGACAAGGGCAGGGGCTGTGATTCCAGCTAGTTCCAACCAGTTCCAAACCAGAAAAACTCAGCCCATTGCTCACCAAAACGGCAGGTGGTCAGAGCAGCACACTCTGCCCCTGCTTGAACATTTTTAAGAAAGGGTGGAAGCTGCTAGGGACAGGATGGTGGAGTCTTGCTGTTTCTTGCAGCTGTATGGACAGAAAGTGTGTGTTACCCCTTCAGAGTCCCAAGGAAAGCAGAAGGTCTGGAGGGAAGGCCAGCTAGTCTGGAGGTGGCTAGTCCCAGGGCTGCTGGCCAGGTGTCTTGGTTTAAAAGACAGGTGTCTGTTAAGAAAGGCAGGAGCCTCTCTTTGAAATGGAGAATGTAAATTCCCTCCCTCTAAATTATTATAATTTTGAAATTAAGGGGCTTCTCAGGCAAAGATATGGGAATAGGAATAACAGTTCTTTACTAGGAAAATTAAAATAGAAATATGGTGTTACAGAGAACAAACCCAAAACACTGACAGTCAGAATGCAACCTGACACCCTGTGTTTCTGTTGAAGCAGTGGTCCTGTACAAGGGTGCAGTTTTCCTCCAAAGGTCCAGCGATGATGTGGAAGGGTCCAGTTTTTCCTCTGGAATTCTAGTGGAAAAAAGACTGCCTTGGTGTTCCAGATCTCAAGTTTTTATCTAGGTAGGAAATGCTTGGCTCCTCCCCCTGGCTGGAGCATCTCCTCATGGGATGATGTAATTTTATCAGTCATGCAGTGGGACCCAATGGCCCATTAACAGGAGATATCTCCCTGGAGGAAGGATGGGTCCAGTCTCCTGGGAAGTGACTAAAGGATGATTATTTTCTCTGCTGTGGAAAAGATAAAGATGACTGCCTCTCCTGGTTTCAACAGATGGCCTGTTAGCAGAGGATATCTCCAACAGAGATAAGGATCACTACCCCACCTAGTTTCAACAGATGGTGATAGAATATATACTTTTGGTCATATCCTGAATTGCAACTTAAGACGCCAGGTGATGTGTTAGGTAGTGTAGAAACACTCCAAAGTAGTCAGTCTGAGAGGCTGAAGGTGTCTTGGAAGAGTTATAGAATAATAAGGCTTTTGTTCAATAAAGGGGGAAAGAAAACTAAAGAGGGAAAAAAATTCTCAGCAGAGTTTTCTTCTTGTTTTCAACTGAAGAGTGATTAATCTGAAATGGAAAATTCTATTATCAAGCAGACCCATAGCTCTTTAGGAGGCATAGTATAGTTCTCTGTTACATTAATCACATTTCTGGTTTGTCTGACAGAACTTCTGTTTTTACTGTTGGATTGTATTGATTTTATTTCTTTTAAATTATGCATACTTTTACCAAAAGACAAACAGGGATTAAAGCAGAGGAGACACTAAAATGTTCTGCATCTTTCAGATAACATTTTTATCTTTTCCTTCAAAGAATATATTCCTTGTAAAATATTTCTGAATTTTTAACTTTATTAAGAGCCAGGCACTTCTGAGAAAAGTATTGCCACACTGATGACAGTGCCTTTCAATTAAACTGTGTGTTTATACAGCTTATTTCATGTCATGACTCCTGTCCTAGGGCTCATGAAGGTTAGCTGGTACCTCAAGGGGGAAGTAGGTGGGGCTGGAGATGCAGAACTGGCCAGTGCAGCAGAAGAGGAGCATGGAAGGATCAGGAATTAACCCTGAATCCAGTCTCCTGGGAAGTGACTAAAGGATGATTATTTTCTCTGTGCTGAGAGCTCTCTGGTGCCAGGAGCTCTCATGTTAGTGGCATCCAGAACACACAGTCAGCAGTTATGCTCTGTACGGCTCTTTTTTCCCTTGTTATTCTCCTCTTTGTTTTATCTCCCTCCTCCCAAAATGTGCAGTCTGGGAAGGCCATAGTGCAAGGTAGATTCTCATGGGAAAGTGCAGTTACCTGTCTTAATCTGATATATGCTAGGGACTGAGCTCTGCCTAGGGCTGGTGTGTTCTCAGCAGGAGAAAGAGGGGAAGCAAAGCTCTCGCCATGCTTTTTTTGGATATGCCATTTATGAACATCATCCCTTTAGTCCTTCATAGGTACTTCAAGTTTATCTCTCTCAAGTGATTGTGACCATTCCCTTGTTCACTTGGCTCATGGTCTCTGGTTTTTGCATTATACCCATTCCTGGAAATCAGATGACCAGGCAGAGTCCAGAAGAGAGAACTGCGGGAGGAAGTCACTCAGCTGCACCCTGCCATTACAGCCCAAGCTGAGATCTTGACTGTGGGAGTCAGTAAGTCAGGAGTTTCTCTGAATTCTTCAGAAAGAGATCAGAATGCAGGGATTGAGTTAAAGCCTTTAGATGGATTGAAGTATGTTAGGCCTCTCACACATCAGGCAGAGGCAAAGGTTTAGGTTGTAACATGAGGAAACAAGTAAGTAAGTAAATGTAATAAGTTTTAAGTGCTTTTAATAAGTAAAAAGTCTTAGATGTCTGAGAAGTAGTACGTGTTCTAGTGAAGGTTGAAGAACATGCTAGTGTTTCCTTAGAGGCTCCAAGAGCCTAGCTTCAGACACCATAGAGTTAGAGTTAAGAATATTGCTTACATTTTTCAGTTAGAACAAGATAGGCCATGAACGTAGTTTATTCGTAGCCTGGCATGCTAAGAAACTAGAATTCTAATAGGTTAAGAAGTAGTGGTCTGAGTTTGTGTCTTAGCTTGCTTGTAAGTTTCTATAAAAGAAATGTTGGGGAGAGTTGGTGCTTTTTGCCATTGCTTTTGCTTTGCTTTTGTTCCTGCTCTCTCGCCATCACTATCAACACCTGAGAAGAAGACAGGAGCTGCTCAGCATCCGGCCCTGCTGGGACCACAGGGAACTTCTGCTTTTGCTTGGGACTCTAAGCCAAAACTTGACATGAACTTTGCTGTCTGTGAGTTTTGCCTTTGAGATTGATTCTACAATAAATAACTTTTTAGCAACTATTAGCTGCTTGGCTTTTTAAAGAAGAAAATAAACCGACAGTGTGGGTGCCCTAGAGCATCCAGAGGTTCCAATCTCACACTTGACATTTAAATTTGTGTATAATGATGAAGCCAAACAGCATCCTGTAATATGCTGCCAGAGGTATGAGAAGTATAAAGCTCTCTTCAAAATGGCATCTATAACCAGGGGGAAAATGAAGGCACATGAGGTCTGGCAAGTTAAATATGGCAACAACATGAGACTGTAGAAAACACTGTTTGGAAACAATTTCCAAAATATCGTAAAGCTACCAATATTGTTAATCCTTTTTTTTTCCAGTTGCAGAAGGAATATGAACCCTGCTATAGAGGCAGAAGGTCGGTAGATTGGGAGTTCAGAGATCACTTTGCAAGAACCCAGAATTAATTTCTACATCTGGCTGCAGGTAAGAGGAACTTGGGGATGCTGGGCCCTGCTGTTGGTGAACAGAGAAGGGCTGGTGGGAGATGTGATGGTTGGAGCCTGTCTTGGACATAGTGGTCTTTAAATAAGAGTTTTCAATTCTTGAAGGAATATAGAATATAGTCACAAAACTTCCACCTTGGACTTCCAGACTTTGGCCCGTTCAGGGCACTGGTTGAGGCAGTCCCTTCGGAAGCAGTCCTAAGAAGCAAGGGGTGCAGGAAGGCTGGATGTTCTCCAAGAACAACACCTGAAAGGCACAGGAACAGGCCAGCCCAATGTGCCATAAAACAAGCCAGCAGGGAAGAAAACTGGCCTGGATGAATAGGGAGCTTTTGATTGAACTCAGGCAGAAAAAAAAATACCCACTTTGGAAGAAGGGGCAAATGGCTCAGGAGGATTACAAGGATGTCATTAGGTTATGCAGGGAGAAAGTCAGAAAGGCTGAAGGCCCAGTTGCAATTTAGTCTGGCAAGTACCACAAGAGATCACATTTTTTTTTTTTTCCAAATACATTAATAACAGAGAGCCAAGAAGACTCTCCATCCTTTATTGCATGTGAGGGAAAATATGGTCACCAAGGATCCAAGGATGAGGAAAAGGCTGAGGTACTTGATGCTTTATTTGCTTTGGTCTTTAAATGAAAGACCAGTAATTATTAGGGTGTCAAACTCCTTGAGCTAGAAGATAGGGACAGGATAACCCCCCTGTAATCCAGGAGGAAACAGTGACCTGCTGCTCCACTTAAAATTGCACAATCTGTGGGGCCAGATGGGATCCACTCAAAGGGACTGAGGGAGCTGGTGTATGGGCTCACAGAGCTGCTCTCCATCATTTGCTGGCAGCCCTGGTGAGCTGGAAGACTGAGGGTTAGCCAGTGTGATACCCATCTACAAGAAGGCTGAAAGGAGGATCTGGGGAGCCACAAGCCCATGAGCCTGACCTCGTTGCCAAGGAAGGCTGTGGAACAGCTCATACTGAGTGTGACCAACCGGGGGGGCAGCCCCAGCCAGCACACACACATAAGAGGCAGGTCCTGCTTAACAAACCTGATCCTACAAATTTCTGACTGTCTAAGTGTAACAGCATTACTGATCATTTTCCCTTCATCTTGGGCTCCTGCTTATTGTCTTCAGAGAGGCTGATTGCAACATAATGATGTTGCCGTATCTGGCTATCTGATTTTCTATTTGTGGCCATTAATTAGGTACCTCATTGGTATTCTCTGTTGCAAATAACAGAACATGTAGATATTTTTTCTGGACAGCTTCAGTGAGATGCCATCATGTCTGTGGCTGCTTTGTGTACAGTGATCTGGGAATCAGCAACTATCAAAACTGCTGTATCATTTCTTCCCACAATCTGTTTTTTTTTTTGTAGAAACTTGCTAATCTCATTCTCTGGCTCTTTGCTGTGGCCTGCTTTCCATGCATCTTATCCCACAGAGTGTCTATCCAGTATTTCATTATAGCTATATAAGAGGATGTTTATACCTCTTGCTTTCATTTAAGGAGAACGCTTAGTTCTAAACCCACTGTAAGTGAATTGGATATTACAGGGTTCATTCTGGAAAGGTGAAGTTGTGATATATACAGAAGATGCAGTTAATGACAGGTGTGTTCAGCTGCAGTATCTTATTGGTCTAATACACTGCATTTAAAATATTTGCTCTCCTCTTACCTTAAACATTCACACGTGCTTGGTCTGCCATCTTCTCTGGGTTCAGGAGGAGGAGCTCTAAAACTGTTGGTAAAATACTAAAAATTAATTCCCCTAAATACTAGGGGAATTTGCTGGTGATGCATCCCTATTGGGCACCACTCTGAGTTTCTGTGCCTAACAGACTGATTAGTCACCTACTGAATGCTATTATTGTCAAATCTCACCTCTTCTACTCTCATTAGTAATGTGAAAATGGAAATATTCAGCTGTTTTCTGGCAGGTCCCCAAAATACTTCTATCAGGCTCCTTGTGATGGGTGATATTTATTGTTCCAGACCCTTAGCAGCTACCTAGGTATGCAGCAATACTTTGCTGGGCCTTTTCCTCTCTTCTCTGTCTTTTGTTACGAAATTTGTAGCAAATTTACAAACACACCCTCAGGTGTTTTAGAGTTCCTATGTCTGCACATTCACTTGTAAGGACATCACTGATCTCAAGGGTATTTTGTTCCTTCCCCTGAAGATAGCAGGGGCTGGTGCAAACACTTTTTCCAAGGCTACCAGATCTGTGTTGCTGTGTTTGTGCTGGATATACATTCAAACATAGCTTTTATAATTTATCAAGACTTCAACTATTTTATAACATTAAAAATACACAACAATGACAAGCAGTAATAAAAAAAAAAAGAAGTGAAGCTATACCACAATGTACTTGCATTTAGCCCTTGAGGACTGGATGTTCATGACAAATACTGGCTGATCTGCTTTGCTACCCCAGCAGTACTTTCCTTAAACCCAGAAGGATTTTTTTAGTGCCACAACTGCAGGAATGGCCACGAGAGGGCACAGCTATTGCTTGAAAATGTTGGGATCAGCTAAAGCATCTTTCCCAGCTTAGGATACAAAATCATCTCTAACTATTTCTCTGAATGTCCTGAGGTGCAACAAAGAGTTGCATTGCAAATTCATTTTAGTTAATAGTATATTATGTATCTATAGATACATGTATATTTGCTAATAGTTAGATGATCCCTTTGCACCTTCTTTCCTGTAATTTTTTGCCAATGTGCAGGTCTATCCAGCTTCACAGGCTAAATCTCCCAATTACCTAGATATAAGCTTTATCAATTAAATCCTAGAAGGGAAACAATAGCAAAGTTCTTGTTGACATCCTCCATTTATATTCCATTTTTGAAACAGCACTTGCACTTCTGCAATGTGGGCAACCATAGTTTCCCTGTAATCATCTGATCACCTCTGGCTAAAATACTGTTTTTATTTGATATGGTAAGATTTAGGCCTGGAGGTTTTAAGACCTTCTGCAGAACTCACGCTTTGAGAATTACACAGTTCTAATGTAATTATGTAAAAACAATCCTAATTGCTTTCAGTGAGAATGTAACATTTCATTCTCTGACATCACTAAATGCTTGCCCTTAAAGAATTTTTACAGTTCATTCCTTCCAATTGATATCACTATTTGAACTGTCATGTAGATAATGTGCTTTTTTTTTTATAAGAATAATGAAATATTTTTCTTATTAGAAATTATTTACCAGGTTTCAGGGACTTCTGGATATCAGCTGTTACAATTTGAAAAGTTAAGGATTGCAGGAATGCAGGAAGCTTTTTTTGGCTTCATGTAAGTTGGCTTCATGCACAAGTCATGTTGTACCATCAGGCAAACATTCAATTATCATCTAGTGTGGGTTGTTTCCCTTTTCTGTTGTCTGTGATTTTGCTACCAAGGAAATATCAGTGAAGCACTGTAAGTCATGTTGGGAAGGAAATCACTTTGCTCAGGGCAGGGCGCACTAAAAGTGGGCTTGAGCATGTGAAGATCCAGCAGCAGCAGACTGGTGGAGGTCCTTGCATGGTGGAGTTACAAGATCATCTGTGGTGGCAGCCTTGTGTCTGTTTCCTTTGTTTTATCCCTTTTGTGCTTGGAACAAGGGATCCTTTATGATATTTAAATATCAAGGTTTACATTGTGCAGTGAGGTGTCTCTTTGCATTTTGCAATTTTTGTCTGGACACATCTTTTTGTTTGCATAACTCAAGCCCTGTGTTGGTTAACTAGGCTTTTAAATTTAATAAGCAAAACCACGAAAATGATAGGCAGCATTTTAAAGGGAAGCACCTGGGCAGAAAAAGGTCTGGTGGTCCTCTGGACCACAAGCTGATCAGGAGCCAGCAGATGTCCCCACAGCCTGTGGAGCATGGCCTGCAAGGTCATGGGAGGGATGATCCCTGCCCACTACTCAGCACTGGTAAGACACACCTGGAGGGCTGGTTCTGGAACCCCAGGATGAGGGAGGCGTGTCCGTACTGGAGCAAGCCCGGCAAAGGGCCACTAAGGTGAGAAGGTGCATGAGCAGAGGCTGGGAGAGCTCTGCTGACTTTTCTTGGACTAGCACAGGCTGGGCTGTCTGGTCAGAGTGTACAAACACATGACTGAAGATGGGTGGGTGAAGGACACAAGCAAGACTCTCTGCTTTCCAATGCAGAGATGGCAGGAGACACAATGGGCACAAATTGAACTGTGGCATGTTGGAAAGGAAGGAATGGTGGTGAAACACTGGCTGAGGTAACCCAGAGCGGTTGTGGAGTCCCTGTGCTGGGACAAGAGTTGTCATGAGTTCATTCATGGTGCTGCTGTGCATGGAAGGAGATGGGGAGGCAAGAGGGGGCCTGGGGTGCTCCAGAGCAATATTTGTTTCAGGCAGCTGAGGAGGAACTGCAGTAAACCCTAATTTAGTGGCTGTACTGGTAAGGGAGGGATTTTATGAATGTGCGTGCGTGCCTCATACAGGGGAAGGTCAGCCACCCTTGTTTAGAGGCAAGGGGGAACTGTCATAGAATGACGGACACCTGAATGTGCAAAGTCCTTCAATGAGATCCCTGGCATGTGAGGGAGTATTCCCTAATAATGTGTAAGGTATTTGATTAAGAGAGTGTGTTTCCAAGGGGGCTTCTGTACTTAGGGCTTGGGGTGGGAGCAGGCAGCTCCATGGAAGGGTCAGATTAGTTAGTGTGGCAGCCCAGAACGAGCGTGAGCACTGCGAATTCTTAGCAAAAGAGAAGAAAGCAAAAAGAACGAGCCTTTTTCCTACCCGTCTAAAGCTTAAAGTCTAGCAACGGTGGGGTTTCAATTTCCTCCCTTTTTTTAATTACTTTTTAACTAACTGGTTTGTTCACAATGCGTCTGTGTGACCTTTGTATCAGCTATCACTTCAGATTAATGATGTCACATCCTCCCCTTCTTTCCCCAATGTGCTCACCGTTCATTTTTCAGAAGGAAGTGCCAGACTGTAGAGTTGTAGGTATCTTCACAGACTTTAGTTTCTTAAACATCTTTTCAGCTGAATAGGCATTTCTGTGATGTCTTGAAAGCAGGGACAGGTGAGTTTCATGCCTTCTCTACAGCATCAGCTGTGTCCCACCAAGCCTCTGCCTCTTTCTCTTCTACAGCTTAGAAAATGATTTACAGGGCTAACCCAGCCGTGGTGTGGAGGGTGGGGAATGTAAAGGGTCTGTAAAATGCAGGATGGACAGGGTTTTGCTGCCTGTAGCACTGGCAGCACCTGCTGGCCTTTCTGTGCGGGACAAGAAAACCTTTTAGGGATCCAGAGCTGATCATTTCTCTATCAGCTGCCACTCTCTTGTCCTCCAGGTCCCCATGTCTTGCATTTCGATGCCTCACAGTGCTTTTAACAAGCCATTTTTGGGCACATGAGAATTTCCATATGTGACCCAGGCACAGTGATTGAGGGAGAAATGACAAACAGGATTGTGCCAGCTGTGTTCTCTGTCCTGTTCCCTGCTTGCTTGATTTCCTCCTCACAGAGTTTTTTGCATATGTGTCTCATGTTCAGAACGACTGCAAGTTCTAGAGGGTGACAGATGAGGTTTCTAATGGTGTTCTAGAGTTTGTTGTGCACTGCTATGAAGGTGGGACACACCTGTGAAAGAAGGCTCATACTCTGCTCCTCATCTGTCAAGTTTTTTCTTTCCTTCCCTTCAGGCTGTCTCAGGAGAGCAGGCTCTGGCTGGAGAGAGAATGCTCAGGATGCTCAGCTGCCTCCTGAAGCTCACCAGGGTGGTGCTCAGCCACAAGCCCTGGGCTCTGTTTTTCCTCATCTTTGTGTTCATATCCTTCGCCTACATCAAGCTGTATCTGGGCATCTGGGAGGACTCAGAGAACAAAGTCCCCACCTACAGCTTGTCTGCTGAGATCGGCTGTACTCACTATGTGCCTTCTCCCCTCAACATTGCTGGTGAGCCCTCTCCTTCTGCAGGAAATGTGTTTTTTGTGGAGACCTCGCAGAAAACTACCCCGAGTTACCTGTTCTCATGCTCTGTGGAGTCAGCAGCCAGGACACATCCTGCATCAAGAGTCGTGGTGCTCATGAAAGGCTTGGCCAAAAAGAACGCTTCCTTACCCAAGCACTGGGCTTTCTCCTTGCTGAGATGCTTCCCCAACGTGGAAATCCGGCCCCTGGACTTGACAGAGCTCTTTTCTGGAACACCTCTGGCACAGTGGTACTGGTGGCCTCTGCGGCACTGGGAGCCGTATTTTTTACCCGTCCTGTCTGACGCCTGCAGGATTGTCCTCATGTGGAAATTTGGTGGCATCTACCTGGATACAGACTTCATTGTGCTTAAGAACTTACAGAACCTCACCAATGCCCTTGGGATTCAGGACCATGATGTATTGAATGGGGCTTTTCTGTCCTTTAAGCCCAAGCACAAGTTCATGAAGCTTTGCATGCAGAACTTTGTGGAGGACTACAATGGCTGGGTCTGGGGGCACCAGGGCCCAGAGCTCCTAACTCGTGTCTTCAAGAAGTGGTGCTCCATCCACACTATCAAGAGCATGAGCTGCCAAGGTGTGAGTGCTCTTGCTCCAGAAGTTGTTTATCCTATTCCCTGGCAGAACTGGAAGAAGTTGTTTGAGGCAGTCAGTGCCTCAGAGCTTCACAATCTCCTGAAGAACACCTATGCAGTGCACATATGGAACAAGCTGAGCCATGGGACCAAGTTAGAGATCCCATCCCAGGCTCTGCTGGCTCAGCTCTATTCCCAGTTCTGCCCTGCCACCTATGCAAAGATGAAACAGGACTCTGAACAGTTGTCAACAGTGTGACCTGCAGGACCTTGGCTGCAGGGATGTCCCCCAGACTGAAGGGAAACCAAGTGCCTTTGACCTTCCCCAGAGCTGGTTTCTAGACCCCAGAGCAGGTGTTCTGTGTGACAGCTCTGTGGTTTTGTGCCTAATATCCCTGGTATCTGCCTCAGATCCTTTGTGTTTCAAATTTACAGCAGAACCTGAGTTCAGCCTCCCTTGCTGTCCTTCAGGAGACCTGTTGCTGCAGGGGTGGTTGAACTTGTTCATGAGCACCTCTCAGCTGGTCCTCTCTTGGTGTTCTGCAATGGCTCCTCCAGTGGATCCC